>CM066731.1:26657500-27040000 GCA_033961575.1 Aselliscus stoliczkanus | reverse complement strand
TGTTATAGATAAAGCAAGTGGAGTTGCAGGAAAAATATACTGCAATGTTCTCTACAGAGGAATAGTGCGATGACAGTGAGCACACACAAGATGGGCAACTCCTCCATGTTTAGGCTTCACTAAAGCGGCAATTCCTAATACCCAGACTTTCAGTCTGCACTGACTGAATGGCCAATGTATACAGAATGGCTCGTTTGGCTCCTATCCTGTGATTCTCAATACTTAATAAATCAGACTTCAAAGTTCCAAGTGGTTGTTGCTTAAGAGTTTCATTCTGCATCTCTCCTCAGCAAGGCCATGCATGTTGACCCTTCTCCTATTTGAGTTTCGAAAATCACTCTATTCTCCTCATCCTGGCATGGGGATCTGCAAGGAGCCCCTTTTATTGTTCTCTTTTTAGGGTGTCTGTATCTATGTTTTACATATTCAATAAATATGACTCAGCATGCCTCTAGTGTGAGGCTTATAAATTTATATATTTAGAAAGATAGCACTCCAAGATTTGTAATTTGTTGCTGGCTGAAAAAAATGAATAGAGAATTTGTGATTTGCTAGTAATAGTTGATGAAAGTAGGAATATGTGCCATTTAAGAAAGAAATGATACAATTCCTTTTAGGCAACTCATCCACTACACATGAAAAAATTTTGAATACATTGTATTTTACAGCTGATTTTTTTAAGTTGGTGAAGTGTTTTGTTTTGTCTTTGTTATTTTGTAAAAAGGTTTTGAACTTGATTTACTCTATTAACAAAAAAACTCCATTTTTATCATTTTATTTTAATAGCACCTTCCTTCCTAATGTAAGACAATTTTTAAAGCCCTTACTTAGGTCAGACTGTTAGATTTTCTATGTATATAAGATAGTGCTTATTTTAAGAAGATTTTAAATTAACAGATAATATTATACAAAAAAAATTTAAAAATAGACATGATCAAGGTTTCAGAATAAAGTATAAGGTATATACTTATCTCCAAATTCATCATCCTAAACATTAAATATGTACAATTTTTTGTACATCAATCATATCTCAATAATGTGATTTAAAATTTTTTAAAATAAAATGTGAGGAAATACCACCAAAATAATTTGGTGAGCATTTTATCATAAATATAGAATTTGAGTCATTTTTAAGTCATCCAAACTTTGTTATGGGTGGAAATATGAATTTTAAGGCATGTTGACAGGAAACAAGCAAGTGTTTTTGCTGTTGTATATATTATGTGACTCCAAATTGTGTTTCCTTGGGTATCCAGTAGGTAGACCAGAAACATGCAGTAGGCTGTGTTAATGTTCTCATGAGGAACTTCAAGGAAAGTAAGCTACTACCACCCTTCTCTCCTTTTTAAAAATTTAATAAAATCTGTGTTAACACCTGAAGAGAAAGAGAGAATTATTCCCTCAGAATTTCCCAACTTGTACACAAAAAATGATGTGATTACTGACAAACTGTTAAAGATGATATGTCACTTGATTTACTTTTTTATTAATATATATTTAAGTGTTCATGTTTATACATCTTAACTATTTTTAAGTATTAATATTGTCTCCAGTCTAGTGAAATTTTCTTATACCATGATGATTACAGGTTTAATGAATTAAAGTAGCAATCAAATCACAATGCAGATACCAATATATGAACTAAAGGGGCATCTCGAAGTGTAGAGACCATCGAAGGAACATTTACCGGAATAAAAGATACCTTGGTAAATGTCTAGTATATCCCTGCAGTTTAGACATTTAGAAACCTTTGCCAAGTCAATATTCATCTCAGTGTGAATAGCTTTGACCTTGAGCCTCTGCTACACTTCAAGATAGTTTAATTTACAGAGCTAACCAAGCCACAATAGATACCACATTCATAAGGAGCCAGTTTGGCATCCTTTGAAAAGTAAACAGATAAAAATTTTAAAAAACAACAACAACAACTAATAGTTAGAATACAGGGCAAGCAGTTGGCATTTATTAATTTCTTTCATTTCTTCCACACTGTGGAGTAAAATGCCAAACATATTGATAATTGTTCCGACAAACCCATGAGTCATATTATCATCACTGCACAGAACCCCTAGAAGCAGAGTAAGAAATTAATAAACACTTGAGAATTTATTGATGCTTGGGTTATTTATTGGGTTTGCCAATGATTGGCTACACATGGAAGAATATTCCACAGGAATACTGTAATTTATTAGACAACTTCTTCACAACCTAAATATTTGAATTCTGCTTCTGTACATAAGGACTATTTCTTCTCCTAATACAATGCAAGTCCTTACAGACATTACTTCTATAAGAAATATTTCTAATATTTTTAATTAACACCAGATGAAATGTCAGTCACTCTTCACATTGAATAATAAATTGATATAACCACTACTATTTCATACTCATGAATAGTCTGCATGTTATCATTATTTCAAAATTTATCACACAAAATTCCTAATTCATTCAACTAAAATGTGTGCATACTCACATATGATTTTGCATATAATTTAAGGTACACTTGGATCTATTGAATTCCATTTGTAGCCTTCTTTAGGGTCACAACTTCCCACTTGGTAGACAAGGGAGTTTGTATGCATGACAGCCTTGTGCAGAAATCTGAGAAGATTCCCTACCAAATAACCTTTATATTTCATGATGTGATCTACATATAGCTTTTTTGTTGTGGTTGTCAAAGATCCTTAACTAGCTGGGCATTCTGCCATACCACTGTTGATATCATCAACGATGTCACATGGCTGGCAGCCATCAACATTGCGGTCCACAAACTGGGAAGTCAACAGGATCTCTTTAATGGTTCTAGAGACTTTTATGGTGAAAGATCGGTGCTTCATCTGTCAGGACATATTGACAATCTCATCGAGAGTGCTATTTTCACTGTGTGTAATGTTTTTCTTTCCATCTCTGGGTGGTTCCTTGAGGATTTTGATGATCAGGACAGAAACAGAAGGTACCACTTCAGTTTGTGCCTCTCTGTTCTGAATGGTCAGTTTAATTGTAATCCTAGTCATCAATTGTCTTGGCAATGTCATCACCAACCTCTTTTGGAGACGGATCCAGGGGATCAACGTTGGGAGTCAGGGGACATATAGCACCAATTTCTCCACCAGTGCAACTCAGGTATATGACTTTGGTCTTGTTGGGGTCAAATTGGGTAGCACAGCAGAGACAGCTGGTGTGGGAGAAAACTCGATGTGGAACCATCAAAGAAACTTGCACCTTGGCCTCCTCTGATTGGAAAGCCCTCCCTATAACTTCTAAACATTGCTCTTTTGTTGTAGAGGGTGATAACTTGTAAGCAAATATTACAATAATGTTTCATGTATACATATATCTACTATATAATTTGCCATGTTCCAGAACTCAGCCAAGAACCTAGAAAGATGAGAAAACAAACAAGTTCAGTTTAAATTTAGATATACGTATCAGTAGATGCAAATATAGAATTCGAGTTAATCAAAATCTGAGAGAACACAAAAGTCCTTGTATTTTAGTCTAACACTTTGCTATTAGAAGAGTCCCTCACGTCTTCACTCAGGACTCATATACCCCTCATTTAGGCACAATATATACAGATTCATTAGTTGGCTTCCCAGCTCACATTTTATTAGAAAATGAAATGTTTGGAAGCAGCAGGACCACTAGCAATATTGGGAAGTAAACAGCAAAATAAATAAATAACATAACATAACAGTGCCAGATCCTTAAGGAGTAGAGTGACCTACCTCTCAATAACCCTTGAGAACCCTTCTAGGAAACAGTGCATGCTTCAAATAATTCTCTGTTCTCTGACCTCAGTTTAAAAAGAAAAAAAAAAAATGTAATACTTTAGATTTTAGCAAGCGTTCCATTAAAGAATGGTCCAGTAACAACTTTTGGCGTTTAACGTGACAACTAATACAGATCAAACTTATCAGTGACAGATTATAATGAGTAAAGGAAAGGTAGTTGTAATCTTTTTAGCTCAGTTATTTGATACAAACTGTACATGTCTGTATGAGCACTTGAATTGCACTCAAGTTTGTTCTGATATTCCTAATGGTCAGTAATTTACTTGGGCTGTTCCCATTGACTGGGGTTGTATTTATGAATATTCATGTTTCTAGGGAGGAATACACAAGCAGATAGGGGGTGTGTACTTGGCTGCAAAACCATAATTCCCCATAACCTGGTTCATGGAAATACAGAGTTCCGATAAATGTTGCTTTCGTTTTTCCTGACAGAACGCTTTTGGCTATCTTGCTTGTTGATACCTTTGGTTGCTCTTATATAAATAGTAAAGACACTTTGCAGCTATATTTTTTCCAGGGCTTCTGGGCAGATACGCTTTTAATGGCTTCTTTCAAGTCTTCCTAGGAATATTTCAGAAATGGTAGGTTAGAGGTCGGTGCAAAAAAAGTCGACACTTTTAAGGGGAGCTCTGCCAATACAAATAATAGATGTCACGCTTTCAGGGCTATTTCAGGAGGGTTGAATTTTTATGTTTCTCTCTGCAAGTTTTCTTTCTTATAACCCCCTTTCCTTTTCTCTGTATCCTCACCTAAGTCCAGACATTATGGTATTTGGCTTAACATTACTGAAAAATGCTCCTTAATACTGGGGCAGTCTGGCTAATGGACTGAGGTCAAAATATTATAATTGATCCTGAAGACAAGGAAATCCACCTAAATCCTCTCTTTATGTTCTTTTTAAGTTCATTATACACTTCACAGATAGTTAAAGCTGGGTTCAGAAATGGCAACTACTACACAGCGTTTTAAGTCCATTTGCCTCATATAGGTTCTGTTGTGTAGGAACTAAAATATTTCACAAACATACTTTTATCATCCTCCTTTACAAAGGTTAAAACATAGATGAAGGGAGAAGGGAGGTATGAAACAAATTGTTCAATATAAATATGAGAAATACTGTTAATGCCAACAGGGTAGTGTTTATTCTAATGCAATATAGAGAATAAAGCAATAAAAAGATAATGGTAAATAATTTTCATAGCATAGAAATACACCCTAAAGCCAAATAACATTGTAAAAATAATAAAATTAGCTTTAATTATGGGTGTACAATTCTATATTATTAAAACACCAGACAAATCCAGCACCTTAATGTATAAATATAATTATTTTAGAGTCATGGAAAATAGACAGAAAGCAATTTTCTTATATTATGGAACGTAAAAAAAAAAACTATAGTAAAAGGCTAAAATATTGGTCTGTTTTGTTTGTTTATTCAATAAATTGTTACTGCATGCCTACTGTGTGCCAGATATTTTTCTGGGCATCACATCTAGTTTCTTCCCTAGGAGCTTCCAATAAGGGAAACAGATGATAAATAAATATACAATGTGTGTACTTTGTTAAATGCTAAAAAGTGTTATGGAAAAATATGGCATAGAGAAAAATTAAACACAGGGGTTTAAACTTTAAAATAGGGTAGTGAGGGAAGACCCCATTGAGAAGGGGACATTTGAGAAAGTCTAGAGGAGCTAACCATGCAGCTGTCTGAGGCAAGAATATTCCAGGTAGATGCAGGAGTGTCTTGGCATGTTCCATGAACAGCAGGATGGCCCAGAATGGCCACCTATCAGAAGGCAGGAGGGGGAGAGTGTAGCTAGAGGACCCAGCAAAGGAAATAGAGGAGGAGCAGCCAGTGAGGTCAGAAGAAGCCCAGAAGAGTGTGCTGAGAGCAAGCCAAGGGAAGAAAGTATTTCTAGGGTAACTGTGTTCAATTTTTTCTGATATTTAAGTAAGGCAAGATCTAAGAAATGACCCTTAGATTTAACAGTATTTTTGGTGATACTGACACAGTTGGTTTCCATATATGTGGGAGTGAGCATCTATTGTGAAGCCCAATTGAAAGAGAGTAAGCAGAGATGTCTATTTCATGGAGTTTTGCTTTAAATGGATGCCAATAAATACGAGCTGGGAAGGTGCTATTTTCTTGTTATTATGATGCAGAAATTACGGTATGTTTTCAGGTGGGTGGGAATGATGCAGTTGAAACCAAAACAAATTCATGTTTGCAAGAAAGTGCAGAACATCTAGCACCCAAGTTGGGGGGTGGCCTTAAATAAGGGTATGATCTGCATAAGCCCATAACAATAGTCATGAGAACAGAGTAGAGAAACACTAGTGCACATAGTTGAGTTGAAGTGGTGGAAATAAAGTTCTCCTCTGATGACTACAATTTTCTTAGTGAATGAGGAAGCCAAGTTGAGAGAGAATGGGTGGGGAATGGGCATTGGAGAGTGAAAGGACTGGGGACATTTAGTGTGATTGCTCTGAAACATTACTGAGCCGCTTAATGGTATTTGTCATGAATTTTAAATGAGACAGGATTGTTGTGTGTGTTTCTCCAGCTAGTCTACTGCTCAGTGTAAATGCAGAGTAGGTGGAAAGTTGGATTGAACACACTTGGAGTTTTGCCAGACTAACCCAATAAAACAAGAGTGAGGTAGAAGAGGATGTTTGAGAGGAAGGGCATATGATGAAGGACGCAGTGTTTAAGCTGGGTAGGCAGGGGAACAAGGACATGGAGGCCATGAAGGACAATGTGGCAAGATTGGATTTTAGGCCCTAGTGATGTTCATGTTGGAATGAAAGTTCTAGAAAGAGTGTATTTGAATAGGAGCTATGATTTGAGAATGGGATGCACAGATGTGACATTATACAGGGAAAAGTCAAAATTATTGGCAAGAAAAAGGCCTAGAGAAGGAGTGGTTGGAGGTAGGGTAGAGACCAAGATCATGCAATGAGAGGAGGTCAAGGAATTGAGAGTTCATATGATCGCCTACCTGGATATTGTGGATAGTGCAATCGCCAAGAATTAAATCAGGAGCAGTACACCAGAAGGTCCAGGAGCTAAGTTTTCAAGAAATGATGAAAATTGTCATGGAAATCGCTAAGTGACTGTGGCAAGCAGTGATAGTATGATAATATGAGATTCAAAACATGTTTTAGAGTAGGGAGGAAGAATAATCTACAGTGAGGGGTGCTATTATACTTTCAGGTCAAGTAACATGCAGTTCATGGGAGTAAAATCAGCTGCTATGCAAGAGGGATAAAGCAAAGGGGCAGAGTGACTGTTCATAAAAGAGGTTGAAGCTATGGAAGGTTTTGCTGGAAATTTCCCGTGAATACCAATGGAAGGGCTTGGGGAGTTGGGAAAGGATGAGAGAAGACCTCAAGCTGTATGGGGATTATATATGGGGTCAGGGCCATGGGAGTCCTGGGCTTCTAGGAATGACTGATAAAAACAAAGATAAAAATGACAATAAGGTTAGTTCTTTTTTATCTATTCTTTTTGGAATTGAGTTATAATGGACATATCACATTATCTTAGTTTCAGGTGTACAACATAATGATTTGGTATTTGTGTATATTGCAAAATGATCACCACAATAAGTCTAGTTCACATCTGTCACCATAGAGGATTCTTTCTGATTGCTTCAGCACTCGGAGAATGCTGGTGAGGCTATGAGTGTCCATGACAAAAAGTGTGGGGCTGGCCAGGACCATGCCGGATCCTGGTCTCTTTACTCCCCTAAGGGTGATATGGAAACAGGGAGGCAGTCTTACCTGAGACACTCAGCTCTCTGGGGTCCTCTTGACCCCCTTTGCCCAAACACAGAACTACTTAATGAAACAGGCCCCGTGTGCCTATAATTCTTGCATTTCGGTGCTTTATATACCAACTCATTGATCGGAGCAGAGGCTCACAACACATACTCTTCCTTCAAGTTCCTTTTGCATCTACGGTAAAATAAGAATGAACATGTTATACTGCCCTTTTTCAAGCATTTATTTTTAATGCACACAAGCACCAAGAACACATTTTCTTCTATCAGCCCAAGCTTTGTATAGTCATAGACTTTTTTTAATCATTCTCTATTTATTTCAAAGTGCTCTTTTTTTCCACCCTGAAGGGCAGCTATGAAAAAAAGAACAGTAGTAAATATTTGAATGATTACTGAAAGGACATGTGGATCTTTGTACCCTTCAACATAGGACATCACTTTTAAGTCAAAGCAAGTGAACCCCAAACGTTAAATGCATCATAAATATGCACGTGGTAGACATACAAATAGACAAACTATGAAAATAATATCCTGACATCTGCCTTACTTTTTTTTGTTTTTCTGACTTGCCTACAGAGCCAGGATTGGGTACATGGAGGAACAGAATCTTTTTCTGGCTCTTGACTGTTCTTTTTATAGCTTTTGAAAGCTTCTACTCTTAACAGTTTAGCCATGGTACATAAAGTATGCTTGAGCACTTCCACCAATATCAGACAAGCAACAACCCTTTTCCCTGTCCATATCACTGCCAGCATTAGGAGCTATGGTCCTACCTATGCCCTTGAATGGCCAGGAGGTCTTTTGGATATAGTCATGTATGCATCTAACACATTGGTGTTGCACTTTAACTAGACATTGAGGATGTAATGTAGACTGAAGCAGGGTAAGTCCCTGTTCTCATGGAGGTTACTTTCAAGCAAGAAAGACAGATGTTAACAAATGCATAATCACTAACTAAGTCTATCAGAGAAAAGAACACAGTTCCTTAATGGCATATAACCAGGTACACCACTCAGACTGTGGGTGAGTGTGTGTGTGTGTACGTGTAGGGAGAGGTCAAGGAAAGCTTTCTTGAAGTGATAGTTTCATAAGCTGAATTTGAAGGAAGCATATAATCATGTAGGAATAAGGGGAAGTTTTCTAGCCAGAGGGAACAGCATGTGTAAATGGCCTGTTGCAGTGAGTGAATTGTACATTTTAAAATTTTGAAGATGGCCAGTGTGACCGGAATAAGGACAGAGAAATGACTTGGAGGCAGCCTGAGCAATATCATTATACACAATTACATCCTGGTTATTTCACAACTTCATGTAGGAATTGTTTGCTCCTCTTCTTTAGCAATTCTTGGCATGGTTAATCCCAATTGTTTCAGTAATTTTGAGAAAACAGTACGCAGCCACAAATTCTCCACCCAGCGAGCTCTAGCTCTTCTTTTCATAAGCAGCTAAATGTCACATCTTTTCCATCTCAGCTCCCTTAGTTTTTTACGTATCCTTGTTCCATATAACCCTTAACAAACTATATTACAGTATTGACTTTCTATGTTATACCCGTTTACAGAGACTGTATTGTGTGTCATTGTCTACCCAGTACCTCACTGAGTGTCTGCCGAATCATAAATTAGGTCAATATATTATTGCTCAGTAAATGTTTATTGAATTGAATTACCTTAACCATTTCAGATTCTTCAGATAAAGGCATCACACAAAACATCTTGTTAGTATATGTGTATAGAGACTATCTCATGCACGCGTTAACTGAAATAAACAACAAATATGTATATATTTATATTTATATATATATATGCAGTAACTGTACTTAATTAGGGAATATATATAAAGGCATTTTTGAAAAAAATAATTAAAGCAAAACAAGTAAGCAATGTTATCTTAACTTATCTGTGTTATGTATTATAGTAAAACATAGATATCAAGCTATAACTTCTAGATGTGTTTTATTATCCAGGATTTGTCATTTATTAGGAATACTTTAGTTTGCTTGGCTTCTAAGAATTGAAAATTGTTTTTGAAAAAAAAGGCTTAATGCTGTAGAATTATCAACAGTATTTTTATTCATCCCAGGTGTGATTTTAAAGTCCAAATATGTACAGCCGAATAACAATCCCATCTACTGAATTGTATGCATGCCCAACCAAATAAAAATGCTTATTTTAAAAAGAAACCTTTGAAATGTAAGGCATGTATCCTGAAAATATCCTTTGCCCTCTTTGTTATCGCTGGGTAAATGACTGGTCAGTGGCTTATCAGAAGAAAGTCTTTATATTCCATTACACAGCAAAGTCAGAATCTCTAGTGTGTCAGATAAAAATTTTTGACTCAGTTGTTGGGAAATTTTACAGCTCTTTTCCAAAACAAAGCTGAGTCATAGTAGAATGATACCATTCCCAATGTATTTATGCTAGGGATATTTGGGGAGAATATGTCATTGATAACTGCCACTATATAATTGTAACTGTGTAAGTCTGAACTTTCAATTGGAATGTTAAAAATTTTCTAGTTAGTATTTCCCATTAAAATACCAAAATAGTAACAAACGCTCATTTTAAATGTTCTTGTGTTATTGGCATACAGATACTAGTCATAAAAGACTGCTTTTAAGAAACAAAATGAAATGAATATATGTGACAGAATACTCTATATTCTCTTAGCATGTGTGTGTGTGTATATATATATAGATGTAATATATGTATAATATATATTATAACTATATAACTATGAAGGGTTTTTAATTGTTATTCTTAGTTTTGGTGAATTTTAATCTATTAGGGTAGCAAATCCGATCCCAAACCTCAGTTCTTCAGCAATAAATATTCAAACCTAAATCAGAAACGCTGCCTCTGTTTCCCTTTGTTAAGGCTGACACAGTCTTTATGTTGACCCAGGAAAGCCAAGCTTGTTATTGCAGGTACAAATGTTCACCTTAAGAACATTTTCAGTTTGTCCTGCCATTCCTGGAATAGAACTAAAAATGTTACGAAACTAGTAAGTGTATAAAATAATGCTGTATTCAAAACATTCTGTTATTTTTCTCTGAATTCTGTGGATGCTTGAATGAACTCAAAGGGTCTGTGACACAGAAAAGAATAAAAAGAACTTTAAATAGCAATTAAGGCATTTTTTTCTTATTTCAGCATTTAAAGACAAGGAAATGTAATGGTTTTAATAATTAAGGATGCAGACTAATGCACACATTTTGCAGTACTAATAAAAACTTCCTGTTATCGTCTCTGTTTTTAAGAATGAAGAAGGCATTTCCTTAATGCACTTCGCTGATTCCCTTGCCAGCTCTGTTCAGGCTCAGAATTTGATAATAACGTTTCCAAATTGTACAAATAAATAAATAAATAAATAAAATAGCATAAAAAGCTATTTCATTCCAACTTTTCAAATCAGTTAACCCAAAGGTTAAGTGCTACTGCACTTGACCTAAAAGAGAGTTTGGTCCCCTTTTATAAGACCTGAGTGTAAAGAATAAAGACAGCATTTTTCTTCTTCTCTTTTTTAAAGAAGCCACATGTAACCTTCTCTGAGTTAAGTTTTACCATTCATAATGAATGCAGTCTCGCCATTCAAATGCGACCATAAGTACACAGAAGATAAGAATTTAATTAAATGTAGATTAAAACCAAACAGGAAAACACACTAGCTGATAATTTTATCCCATCCTCTGGCCATATTTTTTATACTTCCTTCTTGTTCTTCTTTGGGCTATAGCTTATCAACATGCCGATAGTACCATAACTCATTACATCTGATGGTGCGGCAGAAATGTGCAGGCTCGGTGCTTGCATTTCTGAGGCACTTAAAATGCAAAGCATGTAAATGTCTCTGTTAAATATACTAGTGTGGTAACACTGGTGAAAAGGAAGGGATTCTGAAGAAATCCTCAAACCTCCCACAAGACACATTATTATTGCATAGTAGCAAATGGAATTTTCAAAGTGGAACCAATTCATGTATGTACACGTATGTGGCAGGGCTAAATATTTTGAGGTTGAGCTCGTTTAGCAGTTGATGACTTACAGTGCCAATCAACTTACTTAGTTTATTTCAGTGTATGTAGAGTTTGGTGCATAGGCATGTATATCTGTTTGTACAAGGATGGTGTTTTTATCACTGTTGACCGTAATTTAGCAACAAAATCTTTGTGCTTAAATGTTGCTCTCATTAATCTTAGGTAAAACCCTGCCTAAATGATCTCCTGTTATTTAACCTGAATCTCTAGAGACTGTGAAGGTAGAGGCCACAAAACATCGATGATGAAAGTCAGAAGAAACAGGCTACTTTCATTATTAAGACAATTAGTACATGTTATTTATGCTTAGTCAGTTTATCTAATTTTCTAATAATTATTTCTAATCATTATATAAGCAGGCAACGATCAGTTAGAAAAAAATTTGGTCACTGTAAAAAAAGGCTCTAGACCAAGTACAATCATTTTAAAATCCAAAAGAGAGTATGTATTGGATCTGTTTGTTAAATATTAGGCTAAGGTTTAGAATATCAATGCATTCTTTAATGTGCAGTCTTGATTTTTTAATGACATGTACCAGTAAAGCATAACTGAATCATGTCTGTGTTTGCATTCTCTGTATCTAAAACCAGGAGCCCTAAGAAGTGTAACATACCTTTTTTTTTAAGCTAGCATTAAATGCTGAAGGTATTCTGTCTTTTGAAAGGTAAATAATTGGTTGCTTTTTTTTTCTTTTTTTTTGGCAATAGGTTGTTTGGCTCATACTAATGAATAGGGTTTTTCAATTAAACTCTCTCTGAGAAAATGATTTAGGTTTTTGCTTCTTTACTGCAATTTTGAAGCTCTTGATGGTTTGAAGTACTAAAGTGATAACACCTATTTCTCTACATTGCCACATGATCACTTTACACTCATATTGCTATAATATGAGTTATTCATATAGCTGCCAATTTTTCCGTTAGGAATAATTAACTCAACTCTCAAAGATACCAAAAAATTTTACCATCTAGGGAAACGTTGTTTAATGGAGTGAACCTATATTTTCTTGCCATTTAATTCACTTGGAAAATGAGAGTCACAGTATGACGGAAGTTAAAGTGCCAACATTAGCTGGGCATAGTGGCTTTATCCGAAAAGCTGGAGACATTGCTGAGGCCTCAGTAATATTCTCTATCAGCTCACTTTCCTTTGCCCCCCTTTCCATAAATTAGTTTCAGTGGTGCTATGAAGAAGGAACAAAATGAAACTAAAGAAAGGAAAATTGAAGTGCAAAATGGAGGAACATATTTTTAGGATTTTGAAAGAATACATTTACATTGCTTTTGTCAACTAACAATGTTGAAATACGAAAATTCACCGAATAGTCTGCATCTGTAATGTGTTGGAGGTAAAATTACGAGTCCCTAATGCACTCTAAGAAAATGATAGGAGATTTAAAAAAACAACAGCAACAAACAAACCACAAAACACCTCCCTGGCATGCCATGAAACAGAGAAAGATTTCGTTAAGCATTCAGTCTAATGAATTCTTCCCTTTTATCAAACATATATTTCAAGGCAAAACAAGAAGAATATTTCTTTGAAATTCGCGTACTTTCTCTGCAGGCTCCAGTGTATCTTAGACGGTTTTCTTAAGAAGCTCTAAGAAACTTGAAGAACCGCCTGCACGCCTTGCAGAATACTTATGGTATACGTCAGTTGTGTTTGTGGTTTTCTCTAGGACTCTGAGCTCTTTAAGGGCACTGTGCCAAATGATGTTTAGATCACAACAAACAAATACTACTGTTTAATATAGAAGAGAAGGAGAGAGGGAAAGGGGAATAAGGAGAATAGGAGGGAATCGAGAAAAAGAAGGCAGGAGGGGAGAAAGTAAAGGTGGGAGGAAAAAGGAGAGAAGAAAAGACAGAGGGAGGAAGGGAGGCCGGGAGGAATGTAGCTATTCTGGGGGGAAAATGCTACTCTATTATCTCTTGTACTTTACAGGCTGGAAATGGGGCCAGTTTCAGAAAAATCGAGAATTTGAGCATAGTGAATAGTTTAGGGAGAAAAATATGGAGCTAAAGGTATGCAAGATTTCTCCTGGGCCACATCTATGAGTGTCAATGACAGGAAACAAAGAACCAGAAATTTCTGTTTGGTAATACTTTGTCAGGGGCAAAACAGAGAACAAATGAGACCAATTTTTATTGAATACCTATATGGGATGAGATGTTATATGTTATTTCATTAAAATCATATATATATATATATATAATAATCATATATATATATATATATAATACCTGTAGACTGAATTTGACAGATGTAAAAATTTTACATTTTACAGATGTAAAAACTGAGTCTCAGAGAGTATAACTTACCTACCATCAAAGAACTAACAGATTCCAGGAAAAGCAGGATCTGTCTCAGTAGTGTCTATACTTGTGTCTCCAACAAACGGCAGAGGGTGTGATTTTAGTTCACTGTGTGTGTATTTTTCTCTGAAATGAAATTGCCTTATTAAATTAATTATTTGAAAAAGTACCTCACAAGCTACTTTATACTGAAAGTCTGTTTTTTCATTTTATAAATGACATATAAAATTGTGATCTTTAAATCAATACTATTCAAGGACAATGAAATTAGATTAGTATAATAACAACTTTCAGGAAATTATAAAATCAATGAATTTATTTCCAAGGTAGGTGTTAGGAAGTTATTTCCGTCACGATTTTATTAGGATGCTTGAGAGATTAGGAATTTTACTCCATACACCCTGTGTGTCTATTTTGATGATGTATCTTTGGTTCCTACACTTTGAACCATTCTCTTAAGGCTGAAATAAGCAAGAGTAATGCTCAGAGTTCGTTTGATTTAAAAGACCAATATCGGCAGAGCACAACCGATTTTACCAAGAGGGAAACTGGTGAAATGTATCTTAGAAGCAACTATGACGTTTTGAATGTAAATGTAAGAATTCCATTTGGGGGAAATATACAAAAAGGGTTATTATAAAAACAGGCTTACCCTGGAACAAAGCTATTAAAGAGAGCTTCGACCACCCAGGATATTTTACTCTAGTCTTTGTCTGAGGGAGACTGTGTTCTCATCAAGCCCTGTAATAACTGAGTTATCAGTTCAGCCTGCAGACTTTTAAGTGAATACAAGGTAGATTTTCCAATCAGATTTGGTCATTGCTTCAGAGTGCTCTCTATGTTCATCAGGAGCAAATAGTAGGGAAAAGTGAAGAGGGAAAATGTTTCCCTACCAATAATCACACCGTGTAAACATTTTTACCAATGCTCAAAAGTACAACTCTCCAAACTGCGTTAATGTTGCATGAGGAAACCAAAATAGAATGCAGGAGCCTGCAATGTCTAGGAAGAAATTGTGTGTCTCAAATAATAAAATAAAGATAATTATAAGAGAGGCTGGAAGTTAAATTAGTATTAAAATACTTCTGTTAATGGTTAGTTTGAGTCATCTCGTGGCAGAAAGTCAGATTGCAACAAATGCATATTACAGCCTTAAACAATAACACATTCTTCCCAGGAAAACGAAAATGACAGGTGTAGCCATTGATGCTTCAAGCATATACTCTGACCTCAAGACTCTCAATCTGCTACAGTCTGTGGAGCAGATACTGTGGAGTCAGAATTGTGCTGAGGGAAAGGAGGACTGGAAAATGCTGTATAGGAACTTCATCTCATTTACTGAAAAAATATGTATTTCAATGTCTTATGGAGATAACATTTTTAAAATAAAATGGAAATGAACATCTCCCTGACTGCTTACTTCCCTTCCTCATTTCCTTAAGCACAAAAAGAGGTTTATGAGCAATGAAGACTATATTTATATAACTTTTTAAATGGATGAGGCTGTGATATTTGACCTTAGGTAGACTTAAAAAAACAAAAACAAAACAAAACAGTTCTTCAGCCGAGTGTCTCCTAGTTATATTCAAAACTGGATTCTTGCTGCATTTTTTATTTAAGTGGTTTGCCTTGATGATCACTGCTCATAGATTTCAGGATTATTCAGAAGATGAAAATAAAACTCGCATTAGTCGAATTCATATTTCTGAAATACATTCGTTATTACATTTTGTAGTTCTCCACAGATCATTACTTTGTGCTTGGGTTTGCTCATATTTCCAATTTTGTCTAATTCTCCTTCACCATTTTTATATTATAACCCACTGAAGATTTTATTTTTTTTTCATTTCAGTAACCATTATTTGAATCATAAAAAGCTACATTACTATATTCATAATGTACTGCTCATGTGACAGTTTTTGAACTTTAATATTCTTTTCTGTAATGTGCCGGCTTAGCAGCCTATAAAAGAGACATATTGTTTGTAATGTTTCTTACCCACAACAAATGATGTGATTCTGGGGTTTATGAAATGGCAGTAGTTTTCTAAATTTGCGATTCTTCTGTGTTCCATCGTCAAGAACAGTTGTACATCTGCTCAACACAGACTTTCCGAGACTATGAACTTTAATTGAGGAAAAATAATGAGGGTTCAGGGACTACTGATATGGAATTGGTGGCAAAGCAGGTGCCTTGCTGCCAGATCAATGGATTATTTACTCCTTTGTCATAAATAGGAAACAGTTGGTTGGTTGTGGTGACTACACACATATTTTAAAGCCTGTGTACACATTTTCTCCTTCCTTGTCAACCTAGACGATTTTAAATAGCACTTAGTTTATGATTTCACATAACTATATAGAATAGGCAAACAGCACTTGTTCTGTTTTAATAACTAACCATCTTGTTTGAAAAAGAACTTTAGAAGTGATTTTAGGAACTCGCATCATATGAGCTTCCAGCCCTTATCAAGTGGTGTGACTGCGGTCATAAACCCTCTATATACATTGTCTAAATATTTTTCTGCCTCTCTTTATACACATTTGAAGGTAGAAAAAATTTTTCCCCCTAAACACATAGACAAATCTGAAATAAGAATTGTAGATAGTTTTAGAATTCCGTTAGGACACCCTAACAGTTCTGGTTTTTCAAACCACTGGAGTAGAATATTCTCATGATATAATTGGGAGGTTGAGGCAGGGTGGGGCAAAGCTCAGCATTCTTTTCTGAGTGCATAAAGCAAGCACACAGCGTTTGCAGTAGGCATCTGATTTCTGAGTGTGTTGGAACTATGTCTGACACACCTGAGCAGGACCAACCTAAGAGGCGAGGGTCGCCCCAAGGGGGGCGTGCCCCTCTCTCAGCACTCCTCATTAGCAACCCAAACAAAGGGCTATAGGGTGCCTGGAATTAACTGCAATTTCCACCATGACAAGTGACTTTTTTGTGTTATATAATGATATGCTGAGAATTTAAATCCTGGGTTCTAGAGATCAGTGGTTTAAATTCTAATGATGGGTTTTGCGGCATGAAAGTCTGACTTTTAACACTTGGAGGTTGGAGACCATAGGAACCACACCATAAACTTTGTACACAGAGCCCACGCATGGACAGCACCTCTGAACCCTCAGACTGTTCACACAAGCCTCTGCTCTCCACCACAAATTTTATCATTGAACCTGTTTCGGGGAAAAGTCTTCACTCTAAATCTCTCTTAATTCCTTTTGGAACTGGGATTACTAGTGTTGGAAACAGCTGTCACCAGAGAAAAAACAAATGTGTTTAAGGAAAAGAAACTTGTATTTCTGAAATGCAAATGATTGAGTCTAAATCCATTAAATAATCAGTAACTTCAAAGTACATTGAACCGAAGTACGATACTTGACAATCTGATTAATCTGCCTTTAAGTTTGAAAACATTTTGGTAAAAAAAATAAATAAATTTGCGTTTTTCTTGTTTGTTAGCAATATAGTCATTGCTACATGATGCAATGATATACCAATGCATCTTACCTACCACAAACTGGTGACAAAATATCATTAAATATGGAAATTAAAAAAATAGTTTAATTCCTATTCATAGCAAATAATTGCTACTAGTTAAGTGTGTCATTCTTTAAGTGAGGATTGGATTTTATACAGCTGTTTCAGCAAATATTTATACTTAGTAGGGGTCTTACTACATTGTTAGCATTTCTAGAGGGCCATTATATATTTTAAGAACACTATACTTATGCTTAGATTTTTATTTCATGCTTACTAAATATCACATGCAAGTATTCACTGCTTAATATTTTTCTTGGTTACTAAGTACAATAATATATGTAGTTTTCATTGCAAGGTTGATTTTCCCATCAGTACTGTAGGAATAAGTCTCAAATGAAATCCACTTTTTTCCAGTGGGGGCAGATGGGGGTTGTTAGTTTAGCGTCAACACAATTTCCTTTGAGTCCAAAAGCTAGAACAGGAGCCAGGAAAAATTACAATTATGAACAATGAGAGATGTGGTTGCTTCACTTCTTTGATGAAAGGGCTTAAATTAAAAGATAAGTTGAGTTTATTTATGAGCAAATATTCAACTATAAGTCCATAATCAACTGGTGTTATAAAGAATTTCTTCAGCCTACTGTCTTGAAAACATGTAGCATCACAGAAGAATTATTCATTCATAAACATATGCTTCATTCTAGACAGCAGGGAATACTGAGTTCAGGCTTGGAAACTGTGTCATGCCATGCAGAGATGAAAAGTTTGAGATCAAGTGGCATTAATGAAAAGTCTCTGAATAAAAGACATCATGGGTAAAGTCTTTGCCAAGGACCCCTGATCTCTAGAAATGAATGTTGTACCAGAATTTCTCATTCTATGACTTGCTTTTCTCAATTGAATCTAATTTCTCAAAAAGAATATAAGAAATGTGAATTGTAAGAGAAAAGTGGTAGTGACTTTTTATCTTCTATGAATGGAGGTAAAGGATGTGATTTTTATTTGCCCCATTTTAACACAAATGTGTCTAAGGAATAACAGAGAAACAAAACCAGGCCATGATCTGTAAGCCCAAACATGACTTGCAAAATTGGCTCTGGCTGGAGACGCTCTAAGGAGCTATTGTTAGGAGGATTTTTGTCATGGACAAACAAGTCTGCCACTGACACAGACCTTTGGTGTGTCTGCTTTCCTGCACTCAGTGATGGGGCGGGGGGGGGGGGGCGGCGGAATTTAAAGAGAGAGAGAGAGAGAGAGAGCGAGCCTGTGTACGTGCAAGCATGTGTGTTGTTAGTGTATTAATAATCGTAGCAACAGTCTCAGAAGAGGCAGAGAAGGCTAACTCTTTTTTCAAGAAGGTATTTAGTTGAAAGAAAATGTGGCAAAATGCTGAAACCTTTATTGTCTTGAAAATGAAACTTGATTTTCTAAGAAATAAAAATCATAAAAAAAATTATATCAGAAAAGAATTTGAGATTTTATAACGATTTTATTGGCATAGTAAAAAAAATTATTCTCCCAGTGAAGTTTTGAGCCTACAATAAAACCTTTATGTCAAAAACTACCCTTATGCAAAGAGATTAAAGCATGCTGCCAGCCTTTCAGAAATGCCACTTTCAGATTACCTTCTGATGATTATTGGTCTCTTTTTTCTGTAAAGTTCTATAGAGAATATATTTTAATTAGCTTACACTTGATACTACTTCATACACGCTGCCCAACTTTGACCCAATGTCTGATCATATAGAATGCATTACAAAGGAACTGGTCATTTGAGTGCTTTATATAGCTTTGTAGTAATGTCAGACATCATTTAGACAAGGCTTTAAAAGTGTTATTTTAATGACTGAAGTGTGTTGAGTAGAAGAGGCTTAATCTTTATAGGAAGAACAGTTTCAATTAGTGCTAAAATATTAATTTGTTCTTACAACTATAGACCCTAATGTATTTGGCTACAAAATAGCTTATGAATAATACATATTCGAATCCACTTGTCTTATGATGTAACTAATACTGCCTTTAACAACAAGGATTGCTAATTTTATAACCTCCATGAATCAGTTAAAATTTAAAAAAATAATAATTTTTTAAAACTTGGTCATGTTTTATGTTGAAGGCTTTCTCTGGACCTTCCTTCCCCCAAAGTAATTTGTTAGGCTATAAATAAAATATGCAATCTTCAGCTAGTAAGATATTGAATAGGTTTTAAACATGATATGGCTATCTGTCTTAAAATTTTAAGGGCATTCTTATTTATTTGTTTACATAGTGAGTATAAGATATTCTCCCTGGAAACAATTTGTCTCACTGTGGAAAGTGTGAACACACGAGAACAAAAATAACTGCATACCTTAATCCTGCTATTGTGTTTCTGGGAACTAAAAAAACGCTGCTGTTCTGGCTTTTACTCTCCTTGAATATTTCCCTGTAGCTTTATCTTTCCATTGTGCGGGCTGTTTATTACAACATCTTGGCACTGGTTTTCCTGGCTGTGCATGTGGCTGTACCTTAAGGTAAGTAAGAGTCACGTAGGTAAAAACCCCATAGCCTTTTAAAAATATGCTTTTCGTCCCTGCAGCTAAGCAGAAACCTCGGATTGTTTCATAGGCTTCTCAGGGGCTGCCTATGCAAGGTACTTGCATAGGCAGTACTTGAACGCTCTCCGTCAGCGTAGGACACTTGTGTTCTGGTTTGGATGGCTTTAAAGTTCTTGTGACACAACACCAGAGCAGCTGGATAAAGAGTGGGAAACTCTATTGACCAGGGAAGGGTTTCATGCATCCTTGCAAACAACCCCCTCAACAGCCTAACAAAGTAGGAACAATGGCTTGCATATAGGTAGGCCTAAAAAGCGTACATCTTCTTCTGTGGCTCTCATTGTTCTCAGTGGCACTGGTCACATTTAGCCTGATTAATTCTCAGGCTAAATGAAAACTAGATTTATTCTAATATAACTCGTGTGCCATGTAAGACTGGAGGGGGAAAAAAAATGCTGAGTTTCATAGCAAAGCAAAGCCACACAAATGCAGTTTTTTCAACTAGGTAAAGGAGGCTTTTGTAGTAGATTTCATGCAGCAGTTGGCATTGGCAGTATTGCAAAAAGAGATGTATTCTGTTGTGCTCTGTTTGATCAAGTGCTAAACCCGTGTGATCAATAGAGAGACAGATGTCGGGTGCAGATGGCGATGCCGTGATACCTGGGGCAGCGCAGGCCTGCCAGAATGACAGAATGGGAACAGGGAAGAGCAGCAATGCAACAGAATGTGACAAATGAAATTAGGGTTTATACTAGTCGATAATTTACAGCTAATACAAAGTGACAGAATTTTTCAGTACCCAGTATATTTTACTTCCAGTAATGCTATAGCCAATAAAGGCATATTTCATGCAACATAATAAAATGAAAGCTGTGGGGAAATATAGTCCAACCATTTTTTATTAGGTTACAACTTTTAAAATTGATCCCTGAGAGAATACTAATAGCATGCGAGTCTTGTTAGAGTGACGTCTAAACGCGTTTTATCTCCAAATTTATAGCCTCCCCGTCACTTCCTCTCATTGTATATTAGACTAGACTCATAAGTTAAAGACAGGGAACCCTAGTGACCAAAATGCCTATGCTTTGCTTGAAAAGATATATTATTAAATACTCTTTCAGTCTGTTTATAAAATTATAAAAAACAATGATCAATTTAAACTTACTAAATAAACATTTTAATTTCCTGTATGAATGGGAGTGTTTAAGCAGTCACCTGTGTAATTGAAAGTGAAAATCTAAGCACATATTAAAATTTTTCTTCACCACAATCCAAGCCCACAGCCATAGTTAATACGTTTGAAATATAGTTTAGGACTCTATAATTCAAAATGCAGTGATAAATACTTTGAAGTGACAACTTTTGCAGTAATGGTTAGGGAATCTATTGATGTGCTTTTGTGACTTGCCCAATTTCACATATTCTTGAGCACACACATACACATAGGCTGTAGACCTGCTACCAGTCTGGGAATGGTACAGGGTGCATAAGCAGAGCCATCCCTAGTCAAAACGATGTAGTGGGCTCTTTTCTTTTCATTCTGCTTTTTCCTTCTGGGCTTCTGTTGTTCTGAAGCTATGCCATGTCGGTAAAACATAACTTCATAGAGAGCCGGCCGAGTGGCGCGGTGGTTAAGAGCTGGCTTGGGAAGCCAAGCGGCCCCAGTTCAGGTCCCACATATGAGGGCCAGTGACACTGCCCTGAAAAAAACAAAACAAAACAAAAACATAACTTCATAGAACTGCTTATCTGCCTGGGACCTCTTTCTCCCATCCACTCCCCGCTTTATTCAAATATTCACTGAGCAATAGAATGCTCAGAGCCTTTCCCAGGGCTTTAGTAACCATTTGCAAATGAAACAGTACAGCTGGAATGCTCACCATTAGGGATTGTCTGATTGCAGGCATGTTGGAAAGGGTAGGAATTTCCTAACACCTCTAGAGGTAATGGACAGCAAAACCCATAACAGCCTGCGACATTGACAAATGCTTATTCATAATAATAGGAGGTAATCCATGCTTTTTAACACTCTTTCCTAAATGCCTGCTTTGTGGATATAAATGAAGACCCAAAACATGCTCTTCAGTGGCAGTAATCACCAACATCTTTCATTGGCTCAGGTGGGAACATTCATAAACTATGGCGGCAGTGGAAGGGAGCAAGATCATAATGCTCAATGCAGTTCTGACAATTTCAGAAGTCTTGCCTCTCCAAGATAATGCTTGGCAACCGAAAATCACTCTCTCTCTCCCTCTCTCTCTCTTTCTCTCTCTCTCTCATTCTGTCTCTCTGTCTATACACACACACACACACACACACACACACACACACACGCCCTGACACATAAGGTCCTGAACTTATTGCAACAATATTGCAAACCTTTTTTGATATCAGAGGGATTATTCATTATGAATTTGTACCAACTGGACAAACAGTTAACCAAGTTGACTATTTGGAAGTGCTGAAAAGGCTGCATGAAAAAGATAGACAACCTGAACTTTTTGCCAACAATTCGTGGCTCTTGCTTCACAACAATGCACCAGCTCACATGGCACTGTCTGTGAGGGTGTTTTTAGCCAGTAAACAAATAACTGTATTGGAACACCCTCCCTACTTACCTGATCTGGCCCCCAATGACTTCTTTCTTTACCTGAAGATAAAGGAAATATTGAAAGGAAGACATTTTGATGACATTCAGGACATCAAGAGTAATACGACCACAGCTCTGATGACCATTCCAGAAAAAGAGTTCCAAAATTGCTTTGAAGGGTGAATTGGGCACTGGCATCGGTGCATAGCTTCCCATGGGGAGTACTTCAAAAGTGACTGTGGTGATATTCAGCAATGAGGTATATAGCACTTTTTCTAGGATGAGCTTTTGAACTTAATTGTCAGACTATATATATATATATATATATATATATATATATATATATATATCACACACACACACAGTAGCCCAAAAGTCACTTTCTCCTTTAAAAGTTGAATAAAACTTTTGTTTGTTAATTAGTTAATTTATTGTTTCTAATAATGTTAAGTACAAAAATGGGATTGTTTTAAGCCATTTATGAAAAATGATATCATGTAAATAACCCCCATTAGAAATAACACATATATGCTTTCTGAGTTGAAACAATGGAATGCTAATTGTTGAAATAAAGTTTGACAATTTTTACATGTTGCTCCGTTGTGTATTTTTCCATAATAAATTTCCAAGGACCAAACTTTTAAAACCTGAAACAAAATTTTTTTTAATTAATGACAAGCACAATTATTAAACTTTTAAATGGGAAATGACTTATGGATATATATATATATATATATATATATATATATATATATATATATATATATATAAAATCTCCCAAATAACAATAGTAGTTATTTTATGTAACAGCTAGGCTAAATTATACCTATTATCCATAGTTATGTTAGAATTCAAACTAGTCTTAGCTTAAATATAGATGAACCTATGACTCTAAAGTTAATATTTATAATTATTGAAAGTAATAAAGCAATAATATTGTAGATATTTCAGCAGACATTATACTTTTGGGTTTACTAATTTAGTTGCTCATCTATTTTAACAAAATAAATAATTTTTTTAGGGTCCTCATTGTGCAATTTTAGTAACATGTTGATCAAAAACCTTAACTAGCTTTTTGATAAAGAAGACAAGTTTCAATGTGTGTTCCTTAGTTTTTCTACCCTACCAAATATGAGAACTGTTATAGAAAGTATTTTTAACTGAAGACTCATGCAGAGAGTATGCCTTGGGTAGCTGGCCTATTACAATACGAATGGATCATTCATTTTGGGAAATATCCACAGCTGGACCAGAATCATTACAGGAAACTCATGCTTGAAAGCAAAGAACCTCCTGGTATGTGTTAACAGGCATCTCTTTATTTGGATCCCGACATTCCCTTCCAAAGATATTTTTAATGTGCCATTTGATAGGAACTACTTGGAGATTAGCAAGTTTATAAGGTACTTAACTGGATTCTTAGCTTTATGTAGCTCCATTTCACACATAACAATGAATAAGTTTAGGCTCACAGAAAACCATTTTTATTTTCTTTGCCAGCTCTAAAAACTCACCTGGAATTGTCTCATGATGGCAGCATTTATTGGCATGTCATCATTACCTTAACCCATCTGTCAGTTTCAGTCTTTGAACCAGTTGAAAGGAACCAAAACACCAGCCTTTTAATTTTAAAGAAGTAAGTGAGTCGCAGAAATTTAGATGGATTTTCCACATTCACAGTAGCACATGCTATATCAGAATCCAGGTCTCTTGACTTTGCCATCATGGCCAAAGAGAAACAGAACACTAGCTAACCTGGTTCTTTTACTAAGGCAAGCCCCCTCTCCATAGCATCAGCCTCATTCATTGTTCATGAATCAACTCAAATCCCATCAGTTTTCTTACAACTTCCCCAACTACTGTTGGCATAATGATTTTCTACTCCCCTAAACTTGTGTAACAGGCGATGTCTATATGATCTTACAATTCTCAGAACAATCCTAGGAAGTAGGAACTATTACCCCATTGTACAGAAAAATGAACTGAGGCTCAGAGAGAATAAACACTTACCCCCAATAACATAGCTAAAAAATGGCCAGCGTATAATAGAACACACAACACAATTTGTCATCTTGACAACCTTTAAAAATACACTAAGCTATGCCATATTATCTCAGTTTCGCCTGCGTCGATGCCAGAGGTCTTTTGAAGATGGAAGTGTTCAAGGACATTTGTCCATGGATGCCATGAACATTTTAGATGCAAGTATCCATTGGCTTCTCGGTGTATAGGGTCAGTGGGATGTAAGACTCGCCTAGGAGTCCACTGTCATTGGACAGAAGAGGAGAATCCTACCACGCTTCTTTTACGAGTACAGGCTGAGCACTTTGAGGGAGTATTCCATGTATTCTTTTACCCTCTGTGCAGCCTTGACCGTGGTGTGTGTTCCATGAATAGAGGTTGAGTAAGTAGCTGAATAAACCAATGAAAATTATTTCTTACTTACCACCTTATAGTTTGTGCTATAATCTGACCAGGTAACGCTGACTTATAAATTACAAATTCAGGAATAGCGTAAGTCTGTCAGACCATGCTCTGAAAGTTTTGTATTTTTTTTTCATTTTTCTAAATTACTGCTCTTTTTATTAAGTACACAAATAATGCATTTAGCTAACAAGGGACTATAGAAAACTCCATGATACTCCATGAATGCAGAGCTGGACATTTCCACTCTGGCACTGCTAATGCCTCTTGGGACTCAAGGTGACACGACCCACTGGTTTGTATAAAAATATCTATTCCTCTGAACTCCCTTACAAATCTTTGTGTATTACTTTCCCTCTATATAATATATTTAATTCAGGAAAGTACAGGGCAATGGAAGGCAAGATACTTGACAGATTTTAACAATATGAACCTTTTGTAAAAAGTTACAGGGAGTTTGATTAGAAAATAAAACAATAATATCAAAAATATACATTTTATTATTTAATTCCCAGCAATAGAGTAGAAACTCAGTTCATTCATATAAGGACTGAAGCAAATAAATGCAATGAAACTGATGGATATTGTATAGGGAAAACATTGTAGAAACCCTTTGAATGAAAATATAAGTAGTGGATTCTTTGAGTGCTGCTCCTTCCCATAAAACATATGTATGATATATGTTAATACATGACCCTTTGAAAATCAATTATACTGCCATACGCGTTCATGACCTATTCAAGAATATGTGTCTGAGAATATTAGTTCCTAGATGGTGCATGGTCTTAGAATGACATATTTAACTTTCCACACTTCGCTAACATTTTTAGTACTCTAATTGAGTGACAGACAGCACACTGATTTTGTTTTTTTGTTTGTTTGGTGTTTTTTTCTTCCTGTCATGGAGCTTTTGGTAACACTGGTTCCACAGACTTAACACAAATTCTCCTCTCCAATAAAGACAGCCACCCAGGGTCCTGATTACAGGAGGGGTCATAGCTCACTCCACTATCTATCCTCTCAAACCTTCATTTTGATGTCACCTATATCATGTTAAACTGGCATAACTCCTTGTGAGTGGGCACAGTGCCAACATAACAGATGGCTCTGAGCTGGGCATGCCAAGGCACCAGTATGTGCATCAAGTTTGACTATTAGAGATGGAGTTTCCATCCAGGACTGTCGTTCATATAAATATTTTTGAACATTTAGAGTTTTTATTTTTAAAGTTAATGCCCCAAACTATGTTACACAAACACACACAGACATACTCTCTCACACCTGCTTTAGAATTTTGTAAATTAAATGCTTAACCAGATTTTGAATATAAAGAAATCTAGACTCAGAGGTACAATACTGATAACATGGGCTATCATCTTTAACCTTAGGTCAGTGTTTCCACTCTAGCTACGTGGTTAAAATTTAGATCTTTGTTAGTATGAATAGTATTCATTTATTTATTGAACGGACTTCTAAAAATTCCTATTCAAATGTCCCTAGGTAATTGTGAATTATACGTAATAAAATAACATAGTTATAGAAAATATATAGTAGAGAAAGAATAAAAAGATCACATCAGTCACAATGACTTTATTTCTCCTTTTTCTTAGTTTTTACTTGCCCCATCCAGCTTTAAAAACTTAATCTGTGTTCTGAGGAGCAAAACAAAACAAAACAAAATCCCAATAATGTGTGGGACTCTGTGGAATGACAAGTATATGTAAATCCCAAGAGTTTCGGGTGTTTTGCAGCCAATATATGTTTTCTGGATTCCTAGGGTACAGAATATTAGCAAGTGCGTATTTACCCACAAAATACAGCGGACAGTAGAAGTCTGAAAGCTAAACAGAACCAGTCCTCTCTGAGAATAAACAGTCCGAAATCAACGATATAAATCACTCCCCAAAAGGCAACCAGGGCCAACAACAGAGTAACAAACGAAATGTGCTATCTAGGCCAATGCCTTTTAGGACAATACCTCAGGCAGGTGATATTTTACAATCTGCCCTAACTGAAGCTTCCAGGGACTACCCTTTGCCATTCCAAGTAAAATAATTACAAGAGAGCAGAGCAAATATTTTTGAAGCACTGATTTCCCTGCTCATCCTTGTACTTTGTCCTTCCTATAAAGTGATATTATGTAACATTCACAATAATCGCAGGAGAGCATACAGGATAATCCCCATTTTCCAGATGAGGAAATGGTGTCTCAAAAGGATGAAGTTAAATTGCCCAAGGTCACACACAGAGTCTTAACTACTCAGATTTAACTACTCATCCAGATTTTTTCTGATTTTGAAAACACTGGTTCTTTGCACAATATCACCATGATCATTTTTGGAAGGCAGCTATGCTCACCACTATACCACCAACGCACACACGATGATCATTATTGGTTACCTAGCAAATGGAGTAAAACCAATAAGCAAAGCAGACTTGGTGATTTCCTCAGGAATGGGGGAGGGTCACAAACTTCATGGTCCCAAGAGCAAGTGCAGCCAACCTGTTCAGCAGCCAATGAGCGTTGATTGAGCAGAAGTTTCTATCAGTGCCAAAACTGAACTAAACAGGAACCAAATAGAAAGCTAATTACTTTCAGGGTCGGGAAATGGGAGGTTGCAACTGCTTGAGTTGAGATATTTTATTCACCATTTTTTCATCCTGCTGTCTTCTTTTGAGTCCTTTTAAGATTGATTGGTAGGTATCTAGGACTTCCTTTAATCTTCTAAAACTATAAGTGTGAAATGCTAGGGATAAACAGAAGTACATTTAATTGCCTTCTGCTACATGAGCCAAACTTTAAAATTTCAGGGTTTTGGTGATAAAGGTAGGCCACCTAAAAATTATTTACCTTGAGGAAACTATATGTAGATTTTGTGAAAATATCTAAAAACTTAGGAAATGCAGTGTGTATGCATGTATATTCATTAGAAAATAATCAAAATCAAATTATCAAAAGAGAAATAAATTTTCAAAAAACAATATTTTGCAAAATCCATTCAGGATTTTCACCATAATTTTCTCTTATTACAATTAGAAGATGAATGTTAAAATAAAACAAAAGCCTGTAACCATTACATCAGCTGTGTTCAGAGAAAAATAAGTGACACATTGTGTGTTGTTGACCACTTACTTGCTCCTGAAATCTGTAAGAATTTTGCTCTTAAATGAAACAAAGAACTTAGTACTGTTTAAAATCCTATTTTATTATCCTCAATTATTACTTTTTATTACTTTTTTCAGTGGTTCATTGAATCAATAGTTTTTTTTTAATGCTGTGTTTTCTTTTTGAAGAAAAAAAAATCTCATAGTTTTTCATGGATTCAAAGAATGTTGTTGTAATAAGTGAGATTGTGATTCAGAATGTGAAAGGAAGTAACTGTTTCATTCTTAGACCCTTGACTCTGTTGTATTTCCCTTGCGAAATGAAATGTGGGTTTTTTTATGATTTTTTTTCTTTTAGTTTCATGGTACATTGCTATACTTGATGTGATTTCAGGGTAATTTTATACAATTTTGTAAATGACTTAAGAGATGTAATGCACTGAAATACACAGCAAGGTGTTTTAAGAGCTGTCATTTCCATTTAGAAGAAAAAAACCCAAGTATTCAATAAGCATTTTAAAAGAATTCAAATTCAGAACCCCTACTGTGCAGAGAAGTTTGATTTACCTGTCTCCACCTTTCTCCCTTTTCTTCAGGCAAAGGGGCTCTAGCTTTTAGAATTCATAAAGACCTTTATTATTAAACAGCTAGTACGAAGCTCTCTGTTTCATGTGAGAGCAAGATTCTTACAGATCTCAGGAGCAAATAAGTAGTCAGTATACAATGTGTCACTTATTTTCCTCTGAACACAGCTGATGTAATGGTTACAGGCTTTTGTTTTGTTTTGTTTTAACATAAACTATCCAGTCTAGGTCTCTGAAATACTGCATACCGACTTTGTTATAAAAATCACAATACCTATTATTTTTTGATTCTATATTTCTCATGATTCTCGTAGTTAACCGGCAGTGCCTGTAAGTGTACGAAAATCTCACCAAATGCTAAGCTTAATCTTGCACATAAAACAGGTTGTTTAGAATTAATATATCTTTTCATATGTTTTCAGATCATTCAAGCCACTGTCAATTTCCTCTTAATAAAGCTAATCTTCAGTTCTGCGTTTAGCCACAGTATGCCAGTACGATTACATTTTGATTCACCGTAAAATTCTAACTTTCCATATTATTTCATTCTAGGGTTTCAGTTGCTTTATTTAATAGATTGTCCTTTGATATCCTGGAGACAATTGCATTTTACTTCTCTAATGAAGCTTGGATTATTATAACCAAGTGAATGTTGCACCAAATGGTAGATGTCCCAAAGGGAAGCATGCCTTTCTCCATGGAGGCTGCAAAAAGCGTGATTCATTTTTGAGTTATCGGACAGTTTGTCCCCAAATCCCTACTTTATGCCATTATTTTACTTTATTTTCAAGGTTCTCTGAGTTAGTTGTAACAGCTAACCAGTTAACTAAGTTAATGTGTCATCATTCACTCAGCAGACAGAATCCACAACAGGAGCAAAAGGCATGCAGTGTTGCCTCTTGTTTCTGATATTTTTGGCAAATATTTTTGTCCTCTTACTTACACTTTAATAATTTGTCACTGGCATTTCTGGAAACTAATTTTCAAGGGGCCTCATGCAATTTATTCAACAGTCATTAAAAACGTAGCCAAAATCCCCATGGTTGAACTGAATGGGAAAGAAGTCAGTTTAAAACTATTTTCTCTGTGTTGTATTTCCCTTTAAGGCATTTATCTCTAGTTTTATGTATTTAAAGTAAAAGAAGGGATTAAAGATAAAGTGTAGGACATGGAGGGGGAGAGAGGAAGTCTGTCTAACCCATAGATAGAAACTTAGAAAATTTGATCTGTAGTCATAACCAGCACTGATTTATGTTAAGAAACAGTCCTGGTTTTTGTTAACTTTTAACGTTAGAACTCAGTTTTATAACCTCTCACTCATCTGTGTTTTCTCCCCAAAATTTTACTTGTACACACAATGATTAGTTGTCTGTTGAGATTGGCTTGATTCCTCCAAATTGAAAGTGATAGCCAGGCTGAGGCTTTACTTCTAGAATGTCAGGATAAGGAGCCTGAGTTCCCTCCTGGAGGCAACGGAGAGCCATTCTGAGATCTTAATTGAGGGTAGGGACAGATTCAGGTTTGTATTTTAGCCATGCATCTTGCCAAAGTCTGGAAGACTGACTGATTGGAGAAGTATAAGACAGGAGGTAGGGGAATTAACTATCAAGAGAGAGATTTTTGGTGGAGTCTGAACTGAGAGAGCATCTCAGGAAGGGAAAAGGGGAGGGAGATTTGAAAGATACTTCGGATTCAGAGTTGGCATGACTTCATGATTGATTAGCTATGATGAGTGAGGACAATAAGGAATCTAACATGACTCCAGGATTTTGAGAAGATAATCAGACTCACTCAGGAAAATCCATTCCTCAGGCCTATAAGTCTGATCAGAAGATGAGCACTAGGCCTTTGTAGATTGGCAATATTGTCAGCCAATCTTCTCAGACCAAATCCCTGTTTCATTGTGAAAGGTGGTGCTAAATGAGCCCTCGTGCCAAGAGCTCAGATACCCACCTGAAGGAACTTAGAAATAATGAATTTTCCTGATGGAGTGGTAGTTTAGGAAATAATCAGGCAATTATGAAACGATCAATAGTCAAGATACTAATACAAATAATTCACATCAGAGAAGCCTATTCCACTACAAATGAAACTTCGCTTGTGTTGTTAACAAGAGGGATTTGAATAACTAGAAATAGATACAACGATCAAGAGCATAATGCATATCTGTGGTTTTAAAGCAGTGGGGATGGGAGGCGGCAGTCTGGAAAACAAACAGGTGTAAAGATTTCAAACGATGTACGATGTACTTCTGTTTACAGCACAATTTGATTTTACATACCGCCCTGTATAGTGACTTGAAAACTATTAAATGAGAACTGTAGCTAGCAATGCATGCAAAATATTCATTCATTGTTGTAAACTACAAAAAATATTGCTTTTATGCAAAGAGAATGCCATTGTAGAATTTTAAAAGGCATAGATATAAAAGGCTCAGGATTGGAGCGATTTAAACAAACTCACTAGAATATAGTAGATGATTAAAATACAATCTATAATTACATTACACTGGTATCAGGTAAGGATAAAAGCCTATAAATACACTGGGGTCAGGGTAAGCATAAAAAATGAAACAGTTATTTGAATAATCTGAGATCAAGTTGCAGTAATTAAAAATGAATGTATTATTCAAATGAAGGAATTAGGTTACAACACTCCTCGTATGAAAATATTATTGTGACAGACTGAAATAACTTGGAAATGATTTTGATTAAAAAATGGGAAAAGGAATGTAATAACTTTCAATGGGGAAAAATAGACAATCAGGGAAAATATCAAAAACATTTTTTTGGCTGCCAGATGAGAAACTAAGAGAGGTTAGCTGTTCAAATGTTTTTTGATATCTTAAACTTGCAACAGTTAAGCTTCTGTTGCTATTTTATGAAATGATTTAATTTCCCAAATCATTCAAAGTTCCCAATTTCTTTCCAAAATTTTTTTCAAAATCTCGTTCGCTTTTCATAAAAGCAATATTTTTGTATTTTACAGTGATGAATGAATTATTTTGTATGTGTTGCTGTCCATAGTTCTCTATAATTTCAGAGTCACTGTAGAGGATGATATATAAAATCAAATCATGCTTTGTAAACAGAAGCACCTCTCTCTGTAGATAGATAGATAGATAGATAGATAGATAGATAGATAGATATAGGTATGTCTATATCTATATCTATAATTTTATTTGTGTGTGTGTATATACATATTCGTATACATATGTATATAATTTGTTTTCCTGAAAAATGTACACAGAACTGGGGATATGGGAGGAATGTTATTTATTACTTTAGCATTTCTTATGGTTAAAGCATGAAAATTTTTATTTACTTTATAACGAGCATCTCCAGTGAAATATGCAATTTCATATGTCAATTTTTGAGGGAAAACTTACCTTAATGAGGACACACACATGTGTCCTTTTTCTGTTTAAGGGTGACATTCATTCGCACTGTATTCAAAGATGTATGCATTCATTGTTTCATTATTATATGTAGAAACTGCACAGTTAAATCCATGTGTATCATCCTAAAAGGAAAATGACCTAAAAGTAACAACATCAATATGACCAGGTCCTAGGAAAAGAGAAACATCAATTTAAGCAGAATAAACATTTTTAAAAAATATTTATGAAGAAATGCGTCTCAAAAGAAGGTAGTGTAATGTTTTTCTTAGATACTTTAATGACTTACCTGGGGGAGTTTGGGTGCTAAGGCCAGAGAACATATTTTGATAACATATTTTGTATAAACCACTCCCCTTAATTTCATACAATTAACTAGTTTTAAAAACCGACAAGAACAATAACATGCTGTGACATCGGCTTAATCCCTCTATACCTTAACAGTAGAAAACACGGGACTTTTGTCAGTTAGTTCTCTACTGTTTTAAACCTGAAAATGTATAAATATTTCTAGAATCACAGAAACATTTCTTTATGAATCCACTAGAACTCCCCACTCCCTCCCTTACAAGGTCATTAGTCACCTACAAGATGTAGAGTCTGAGAGAGTGATGTTATATCCATGCTGCACATTTAAATTACACCCCCACCATCAAGCCTCCCTCCCAAAGGGATAAGGATCCTTTGTCAAAGTTGACAATAATGAGGGTTTTCCTGTGTTTGTTAGACCGATGACTTGATTGTGTTCTCTTTCACTAGTTGAGAGGCTGCATTCACAATGAGCTTTGGAGCCAACTTGGGTTCCAGACCCATAATTTAGAATCTCTATAACTGTGGACAATTAATCTCTCTAAGCCTTTATTTCAGTAGATACAATAGCAACAGGAAGCTGTTTGGAGGAGGAAAAAAAAAGATTTCATAGTAAGGGTTTAACAACTACTAACCGTTGTTATACAATAAGTCATAGACTACATATCAATCCCACAGCAGTCCTACATATACTGGGAGATGAGTTACTCCTGTGTGAAAATAATATATATAGATATATAGATATATATAGATATATATAGATATCCATATATATATACACACACATATGTATGTATATGTGTATATGTACGTATATGTATATATGTATGTGTGTATATATGTGCACACACGTATGTATGAACATACATGTGCGCGCACGCACACACACACACACACACCTGGCTGTGTGATCTTTGGAACACCACCTAACTCTACAGAGCTCGATTTTTTTCATCTGCAACAGGAGGCTCAGAGCGCTCATGGTTTCTACCAGCAATGCACATTGAGAATCTTAGATGGGAGAGCGATATTTGATGGAGTAAGATGAATATGTGCCTTGAGATGTCTTATTTCAATATGTTCATTTGGAAAGAGGAGGGGAAAAAGCTCAAGTTTCCTTCTCCAAGGATAGTTGTCATCTATTGGGATTTGCATGTTTTTAGTGAATTTTTTTGTATTGTTTTACTTTATATCCTCTGAGAAACAGATTCAACCAAAAAAGAAACATTGTCACTAATGAAGCACATATTATTGTGTTAAAATAAAAGTGGACCTCTTGCTCTCAGCTGAGCTAGGTTTACTTACTCAAGCTGCTCAAGCTAAAATCTAAAGAATCTATCATGAGTTTATTTCAGCCAACCTTTCTTTTCTTTTTTTTTGATTCACTCTCTGACTCCCTCAGATCCCTCCTTATAGCTTCACTGACCACTTCCTTGCCCAAATGTAACTTCCTATTATGGGATGCTTCTAAGGTTTAGATAAATGTTCTCTAGAGTAAGAATTCTGCCTTTTTCTTCTCTCCTTGCCTTTCCTCCCTCTTCTTTTTGTTTGTGGAGGTCAGAAGAGGGAGATCCGTGTTTCTGACTTTATTATCATTTTTCTTATGTCAGAAGTTTGTTGATTCTCAAAGACTAAAATCCTAAAATGAGCCTTGATTTTAAACTTCTATTTTTATGCTGTATCTCCTTTGCCTGTCTTTCCTCTTATCACTGCTTATAAAACATTACCACAATTTGTCCTTAGCCTGACCCTACCTCTGTTGAAATCCTTTCAAACCTTAATTATATCCTGTCTTGACTTTTTCAGTTCCTTCTTCAGCAATCTTCCACTCCCTAAAATTTTGGCTCTACTGAATACTTCAACTAGATCATTCTGGTAGAGCCTTTGTGTACAGAAAAAAAATGTCATAACCTCAACAATTTATCTCCTTATTTTACTCCATTTTAATAGAGATACAAAGAAAGATAACTTAAATTGCTGTACCTTCCTTACTTCTATTAAGAAAAGTTTATTGAGGGCTGGCTGAGTGGCGTTTTATTTATTGAGGGCCGGCTGAGTCGCCTGGTGGTTGAGCGCTGGCTTGGGAAGCCAGCGGCCCTGGTTGGGGTCTCACATATGGGGCCAGTAACACTGCCCTCAGAAAAAAAAGAAAAATTTATTGAAAAAAATGGGTTGATTCTCTTGTTTTGTCCCCAAATTCCACCTTCATTTTCTGTTGCCCTTTTTATTTATATTTCAATTTCTATCAGGCCATAGATAGAAGAAATAGCAGATTGATCATTTAACTATTCTTGATCTAGTTAATTTAGAGCTGAGAGGTTCATGAAACTATTGGAAAGAGTTAAAACAGGAATTTGCAGAATTCCAATGGGTTCTCCTTAGCCACCCTGTAGGTGCCAGTAACAGTACTTCCCTCAAAGCTCCGTAAAGCAGTTTTCCTTATGATGTGGAGTTAACAGCTCAGCGCCATACACGGTAGAACAGCCAGAGAGATAAACCATGCAGATGACGCACTATTGCACCACCCAGAAAGAAGGCCTTCAGACTTACAAATGCTTATGAAAGAGAGAGAGAGAGAGAGAGAGAGAGAGAGAGAGAGAGAAGGAGGGAGGGAAAGAGGGAGTAGGTACTGATTTCAAGGAAAGTAGTTGAACACAAACTGAAACCATGTGATTTTCTGTTCAAAAATTTATTTCCAACTCCTATTAAAATAATAGCTCATGGGGCCGGCTGAGTGGTGCGTTGGTTAAGAGCTGGCTTGGGACGCCAGCGGCCTCGGTTCAGATCCCACATATGAGGGCCAGTGACACAGCTAAGATCGTGAACAACAGCTCCACCTGGAGCTGGGCTGCCGTGAGTCCCCGGGGAGGCATAGCTGCAGCCCTTTCTGCAGTGAGCTGCCATAGTCTACAGTGGGTGGCTGGCAGCCAGTGTGAGCAGCTGGCAGCTGGTGTGAGCTGCCAAGAGCCGCTGTGAGCGGCCGTCCAGAAGCCGGTGACCTATCTGCCTCACCGGGAAGAGCGCAATGATGATACCAACATGGGCCAGTGAAGCAGTGTCCTCCACAGCTAGACTGGAGAACAAAAGGATGGCAACTTGTCTGTTCCCCTCTCCCAATTCCCCAATAAAATCTTTAAAAAAAAAAAAAAAAGAAAAGCTCATGTCCAAGGACCACCCTATTATTGTGAGTAAAATTGATATCACATAGTAAATGTTTACGAAATAGTGCACAATAAGCTGTATTTTCACTTATGCTTCTAATTCAGAACTAAACCTTAGAGGATACTTTTTGTTACCTAAGTTGTAAATTAAGTCTTCCATTATCCTGAACACATCTGAATATCTTGGCTACTCTAAACCTTTAAACCTAAAAGCCCCATTTATAGAAATTCAAGACCAAAATGCAATAGTAAAGCATTCTAAGCATCTTGTTCACCAAAAAATAAAAATAAAAATTTAAAAATAAATAAAAATTTTAAAAAATCGAAGAACAAACAAAAAACCTCACCCAGTGTGACTCTGATAGACAGGTAGGTAGCCATGGTGAATTTAAGAGAATAGCATCCAGCTCAGAAAGTCATAAAGCAACACGTATCTCCATCTCCTAAGAACCCATTTCCAGGTCACTCTTCTACTTCCTGCTTTGTTTACTCCCAACCTCTTTCTAATGCAGATGATATAGTGGAAGTGTATTTTTGACCTGAGCATTGAGAAATACGTTGATGTAATATAGTCTTGATGTAGTCCAATTCCTTTTATCTGATGAACTTTTTGAGGGACTGCACTCTTGAGTGTCATATTCTACCCTGTGGCTCTCTCTGCTCTAAACCACACCCTGCTTCCAGGGCCTGACCAGGCTGGCTTTCCTTGAGCAGAGTGTCCGTACAGAGGCTCCCCCACTCACTGTCTTCTCCTCCTTGCTCTTTTTTTCTTTTACTTGAGACTCATACCTGAAGGTCACTAACGAAATGTGATGTAAACCATGAGGATGTGTTGCCAAATCCTGTCACAACAGCGTCCAACCCAGAAGGATCAGTTCAACACTGAGAGGAATGTTCTCTCCATTTTTGTTGTTGTTGTTCAATTACAGTTGATCTTTTTTCTTAAAGGCAGTGATGGGTACATTTTTCTGTAGCTCAGTGACACCAGTCTGAGGATGTTTGCACTCACTTTGGAAGAAAAACAACATATTTTATTGTTACTCTTTCAAAAAACAATTGGTACCCTCTTCAATATAGCATCGAGCCCTTTGTGCAAATTAATGCATAGTAAAACTTAACCATTCCAAACTGCACAATAAAATGGAACAGAAGGCCATACAAGCCTTAGAAAAACCATTTGGCTCTGGTTTTATCATCACACAAGCAAAATTTTGAGATTTTGCAGCTCATTCCCCTAAGATCACCCACTCATCTGCAACAGCCTTGGCAGGAGGCCACCCTGCCTTCCTTCCACACTGCCCTCCTAACTCAACTGTCAAGAGCCGACCTTGAAAATGGATTTTCAAAGCATTGGGCAGATCCACAACTCCCCTTCTGTTTGTGGAGCTACAATGACTTGGAGCCCCATTTCTTCCTTTGAAATTATACCATGTACTAGTGTAGACTGAGCACTTACTTTTAATTTCTCTTGTTTTATTAATGCTAATACAATTTGTGAGAAATGCTAAATGTCCTCAAATGGTATTAAGATTATATTGTAGCTATATTGTACATGTTGTACAAATACATGTGTTAAGGAGCTCTTACAAATGATGGTCAGATACAATGTGATGCTTGTTGCACGTAGTCCCAGTGAGATTTCCATATTCAGTTTCCACTCACTTAAGTGGGACTTTGCCTAGAAATTCAACAATTAAAATCTTTACATTTTGTGACTTACTGTTAAGCAGCTATACAATTGGGACTCTGATCCAGGACTTCAACTTAAGAATGACAGGTGCTGAGAATATGGTGTGGCTTTGGGTTCCTTTGCCACATGCAAAGTCAAGTTAAAATCAAGTGGGGGAGAATACTCCGCCAATGACAAAATGATACAAAGATGTGGGAGAAAGTGAGTGTGGAGGGATTTATAAGGATGCTCAGATAAAATTCCTTATCCTCTTTAATTATCACTAGAGGGAATGAAATACTGCTAGTTATAGATACATAATGGTGATTAGAAAATAACAGTTTTAAAGTTCAGAGCAAAATATCTTCAATTAACGAGGAGGAGGAGGCAAGTAGGGGAACTAAAGAAGAAAAACTGAAGAACACCACTTTGGACAGACTTTCTACAGTGTTATTTAATTTTACATGTATAATAATCTTTATCATTCCAAACTGTTTTTTGGAGTTTTTTTCCCCTACCTCAGCACAAACACATGACTCCTCATAACATTCAGGGGCAATATATGTGTCTCAGTAATCATAAAATATTTACTTGAAGAGTTTTATTACAAGAAGATTTTAAAATATCTATAATGTATATCATAAGTCCATTCAAAAGTAAGGCCTTAACATTCTTCATTTAAGAAAGTAAAGTGGGGGAAACAAAAAAAAAAAGGCAAAGAAATAACAGTTGCTTTTTTGTAGGCCGAAAATTTATTTTGTGATTTTATGTTATACTTCAGGAGCTCAGGCTTCTGTTCTTTTCCTGTTTCAGGGGGGTGTGGAGGAATGTTACATCTTTATGCTGTGTTATCTTCACAGGGGCACGTGAGTTGAATGCAGTGCCATTTAGATGAGCATCGGAGGATTGTCTATAAATTACCACAAAGTTGTTTAGTCAATTAACAGAAATCTTAGGGGATTATAAAGCTTGGTATAGCAACTTCACATTTAGGATAACATAGAATTAAATAAATAAACCCATATTTTCTTTCCTTCTGGCTGGGCTCATAGAATGCACCGAGCGCCATCTGCTGGTCATTAGTTTTTCAAAACTATTTTGTTACCCAAACTGTTCAGTCGAAATCAAGACTAAGTACATATAGATAAATATAGAGAGAGAGATTTGTGAAGAAAATCAAAGCGTATCCATATAGTATAAATATACCTCATTTCACTGGAAACCATTTTATTATAATCCATTATATAATTTAAAATTTGCTTTAGGATAAAGATCTAGCAACATTTCAAATGAGAAATGAGTAGAGTTTCCATACTTTAGAATAGACTATCATGTTATAGAAATAATAACTATTAAACTTTTCTTCTTTCACTTAAATCATGACATGAAAATATCTACCTAGTGCAATTTTTTTTTTTTAATTCAAAGTAAATAAAACACCATACCACCATTTCTGTGTGTGTATTTGGAAGCAGTTAGTGAACATAGAAGTTTAATCTTAATCATCTTCAATCATTAAACCATAATTTAAATTATGTTAAGGGGGTTTTTTTTGGGGGTTAATTTTGTAAACATTGTAAGTCAACATACTTAAACATCTTCACTCTTACTCCATGTTTCATTTAATTTTTAAAAACTTGTGACCAGGGCCGGCCGAGTGGCTCATTAGTTAAGAGCTTGTTTTGGTATGCCAGCGACCCCGGTTCGGATCCCACATATGAGGGCCAGTGACACTGCCCTCTACAGCTAACAACAGCTCCACCTGGAGCTGGGCTGTGTGAGCCCCGGGACGGTGTAGGCTGCACTCTGCTGCAGTGGGCTGCCATAGGCTGCAGTGAGTGGCCAGCAGCCAGTGTGAGCTGCCAATAGCTGTGGTGAGCGACCATCCAGAGGCTGGCGACCGATCTGCCTCATCCGGGAAGAATGCAATGATGATACCAACATGGGCCAGTGAAGCAACATCCTCCACAACTAGACTGAAGAACAAAAGGAAAGCAACTTGTCTGTTCCCCTTCCCCGATTCCCCAACACTGTTTCCCTCCCTCAATTCCCCAATAAAATCTTCAAAAAAAAAAAAAATCTGTGACCTAAGAATCTCAAAGTCTTGATAAAAGTCTCAAAGGCTTGATAAAGTCTCAAAGGTAGGATGAAAAGGAAATATAGTACTTCTAGAAAGAATTCTATATTTAACACTGTGGGTGTCTTTGAAGATCATTGTCTTGTTTAAAATCTATGTCAGTTCTTTTCCTAATATTTGATGGCTCTGAAATTCAAGGAACATACGAACACGTGATTTTGCCTGCATTTCAGGTTCCCCGTAACCCATGCAGAAAACCACACCCATTGTCCCCCATTACCTTTCTTCTTCAGATCAGGCACGATAAGAAGCAATACACCAGTGCGTCCATTTCTGTCATTCCTAGGGAAGGCAGTTATCAGTTCTGTTGTATTTAAAAGTAGGTTGTAAAGGGAAATGATGACCTACATGAAAGCTCTTAGAAGAACAAAACAAAATTATAATCATTAAAATTGTTATAATAAGAAAACCTGACAGAAATTATCCCAGAATTTGAACCTTAGTAACAGGAGTTGGTCGTTCGTCATCGTAATACATAGTCAGCCTTTAGTCTCCTTCCGTAGAATTACTGAATCATGTGGAAGGATAACATGTTCCCTGGAAAAATGAATAACTTGAAAAAAAGGAACATCTGGGCAGCAAAGGGGTAGGGAAAAAGTGAGAGATAGATAGATTGATCGATCAACATGAGGGCGGTTTGTGTGTATCATACCATTTTGTAATAAGTAGTATATTTTGTGAGGAGAAAATTAGAGTAAATATACTTGAAAGTTAATAAACTTTTAAAAAGCATGGAATGATGTTGGCTATTCCGACAGAGGTTTCCTGAAAAACACAATGCGAAGGAATTTAGCCCCTTTTCCTATAACAGTTTCTTTCTACTGTGGCTGTATCTGGTCAGCACCTCCGAAGGGGCGGAATTTCGGCTATGAACAAGGACATTCTGACCATATGAACCAACTGTTGTTGACACCCACCTTCTGGGAGGAGACTTTGGGCAGAGTACCTTTAAGTGCTTGGTGGCACTAGAATACAGAAGCCCTCCATCTGTGGTGGCAGACAGAGGACAACAAATACAGGGGCCTGCCAGCTACTTGGCGCTGCGACCCCACGCATCTACCTGGCCCTGCAGGCGCCTGCCAGCTCTTCATCACCCCTTCATAGAAGTCCACACTTCTGAACTGACTCCCTGGAGAAGTTTAATGAGCCTCTTGGAATTGAAAGGAAGAAAAAAACGAAGTGTAGCAGAAATGGATATGCTGAAAAAGGAATAGAGAGGTTCATTTCCAGCCTGAGGCTTGGGGGTGGCTTTCATCAAGATACCTCAATGGACATTGTACAGAGCAGTGGAAAGGGGAAACAGAGAAATTAAAAACAGCCTCCTATGATGCACTTGGATAATTTATTCCTCTGCAGAGCACAGTGTTTCATTTTCGTTCCCCTCCACCCTTCTTTTCTCCTCCACCTCATTTCTGAGCATTCCCAGGCTAGGCAAGAATGAAAATTAAGCATACCCAACACACGAGTCATAATGAAAGTGCGAATACACTCCGATTATTCATAAGCTTTCCCGTTGTGTATTTTGGTGGAGATTTGCTCCCTTCTGCTTCTGATTGCTGGTGAAGAATGGTGTTTTAATAGGCAGATGGTAAAGACAATTACAGTTAGGGGCTCAGCTGGGAGTTACATCAGTTTATTGCAAATTATTAGTTGATAAATGCTTTTGTTTACAAGCAGAGTCTTAAGCAGCTTTGTAATCAGTTCATCAGCTGCCTGCGGAATTTTGACAGATCGCCTTTGGGGTGTAATGTCACCTCTTGGCTAGGCATTCAAAATCCTGATGGTCAGGCAGCCAGTCAGATGGGCTACCTCATGACACCACTGTGAGCTCTTGCAAAGCCAGGACACAGCACATCTCAGATCAGAGCCCAAACCCCGGGAATGCTGAAAAGTCTACAGGAACAGACCTTTTTCTATTGAAATCCCGAGAGAGGTTATTTGAGTTTCATGGCTTCCAACACATTAGTTCAGAAGGTTTTCCAGGTACTTCTGAACGCCTTCTTATTCATGGGACCAAACTTTCTGCACCCACACTTGCTCTGAAATCTGAAACTGACCACAACATTGTTTCCTTTTCTGAAAGGAGCTTCTTGGGCTTCTTAAAAGGGAAAGAAAATGATCTCAGGAGGAGCCATTTTCTTAAAGGCACAAATAAAGTCCATGGAGAGAATACATGCTATGAGCCTAAAAACCTAGTGGGGATCCATTACAGGTTTGAACTGGGGAATGCCTCTTGTGGTAGGAGGAGAGCTTAGGAAACATGCTGGTTTAACCAGGCTGGCTTTGATTTTCTCGTCTACAAAATGGGAAGATAGTATTTCCTGTTTGTCCCACAGATAATTCCTTTAGATTAATGAGGGTGTTGATGTGTCTTTGTTTCTGAGTTCTGCTCAAACCAATATTATCTGTTCAAGTTATGCATATAATTCATAAATAAATATAAAGCATATAATGTTTGAAATAACAACGAATTCCTAGATGATATGTTCAGCTCATTTCCAAAATACTTGCTGAAAGAGGGTACTGTAATTTAATATTTTTACATTACAGCATTACCAACATTTACTCGTTTTTTTGCATTGCCATAAAGACATAGCTTATAAACCGTGAGGTTTTAAAGATGTCTCCTAAAATGATTCACCTGATAAGCCCATAAACAATTCATGTTTATTTACTTTTACGTTTTCCTCTAATAAAATAAGTTTTGTGGGCTTAATCAAAACAGAAATATTTAAATAAATAATCATGCAGAGTAGCTCCTCTAATGGTCACTTTTACTTGTACCTCCTGACTGTTAATTGATATGTTTTTATTTCTAGGTATTCAAGCAAAACTATTATAATTATTGAGCTAATAAGGAACAAAGTCCTGAAGTCATAAGCCAGGTTTCATAGCTGGAATTAGATATTCCATATCCTCTAAAATATTGACATAATACAGGATGCTCTTTGGAAATATGAATCTAGCTGATAAATTTTAAATCACATGCAACATATGTGTAAAAGCAGAATTTTTCTTCTCTTACCTCAGAAATGTGATTACGTATCTCTTGATTCATTTATCTCCCTAACCCCTGTTTTTTTCTAATTCTATTTCAGATTCTCAGTTAAGATCCTAAAATCAGAGTAGACTAAACCTTATTTAAGCTAACCACATGGTTTAGTAAAGTTTGTAATTTTAATGTTGGGTTGACATAAGCTTACTTAAAAACATTTGGGAGAACTCTAGAGTATAGTTTTTGTCCTCACTTCCACATTCAGCATGCAGGATTCCGTTCCCAATTTTCCAGTTCTTAAGCAATTAAATGTTCTATTTACATCAGAGAAAAGGCTGCCTACAGAACAGTTGAAGAATGAAAGCCTTGATATCTTGAATCATAAATTGTGTTTTAACATAAAGAGCATAAAAAGTTTTTTTTGTTTTCTATAATCAAGTTAATGAAGGATAAATAGTACATTTGGCAAGTAATTCTGCTGCTTGTCTATCTCTCTTGATTAGAGAAGGCAAAGAATTAAAAAAAAAAAAAAAAATCTGTCCTCTCCTTTGGCCCAAATACCAAAGGCACACTCCACAGAGTTGCTGATCAAGTCTGATATTTTTTTTCTCTCTCTCCCAGGAACTGCTAGGATGTTCTATAAAAAGATGTCAGGAGCGCCAGCCTAGGAAAGTTGAATGCCCCAAATGCCCTGCATTGCCTATAAGTATAAATGAAAAATGTTAAAGATTATTTAAAAACAGGAAAGACCTTTTGCAAAATGCTTTTGATTTATTGCAGTGTATTGTACAGATCTTTATCAATTATTCTCACTCCATTTTATTCAAAAACTATTGTAAACTATGAGTTGGCATCTTGCTGCAGATGGCAAAAAAAGGCATTAATCAACTCTAAATAAACAAGTGCAGAGATCTATCTAACAACTATGAAGTAGTTAATACATTTTTAAGCAATTTTATTATAGAAAAGAGGTCTAAAGGAGTAGTGCTTAATTATCTGGACTCCTCTGTGCCGGGCTCCCTTTTGATTGTATTAATGAAGCAGCTGGCCTATTGTTTCCCTTTAATTCCTCTATTGTTTTAAGAATATGTCACAGCTCTTTATTCTTTTATCAGGTACTGTGCAGGAGGATCCACACAATACCTCACATTCCTACTGTATTTGCCGATGCACAAAGAAACCTCCACAGCGGTTTTCAAAGAAGGGGCACACATAATTTATAAGTTCTGTTCCTTGCACTACTCCACTGTCAAGAATTTCAACAGTATTGGATTTGAATTCATTATAAAATTTGTATTCGACAATGTGGCTACGTATAGATATACGTACTGTTTTAATGTCTAAACCCTGAGATCTGAGCAGGATCACATGCGATGTTGAAATGGGGCAATTATTAAGCTTTTAGGGAATTATTCTGACCAATTGCTTCCAGATTTATAGAAAAAAATAATGATTTCACAAATGAGCATCATGGGATTTTTCAAATTATTTAGGAAAAATAAAAGAAGGTAATGACCAAACAGGAAAGTAGCCTCATTCCTTCCAATCCCATGTGTGTGAGAGTGAGAGTGAGAGTGAGAGAGAGTATGTGTGTGTGTGTTAAACAGTCCATTTATCCCCCCAGAGAATGGCTTTAATTTACTTGAGTGTGCTTAAGAGGTATCATGATTTCCTCAATAGACTAATATATAATCTCTATCAACTAAACTCTGATCATCAATTGACCATCATCTTATATCACACATGTAAATCAAATAGACTATTAGATAACACAGAAATATCACTGTACATCTTAAGAAACCAAAATGCCATATCAATTAAGAATATAATATATTTTTATGCCAAGGTTATTAAAAATCTTGGCTCATTTATACATAATTACTATTCTCTAAATATCCATGAAAACCACACAAAAAAAATCACCCATGATAAAATAATCTCAAAGGTGTGATTCACATAGACTTTTTCTTTTTACGCACATGGCTTTTTTTGTTTGTTTTGTTTTGGTTTTTTCCTTGTGAAATGTCTGTATTTGGGAGGCTGTTTTATTGATTTTTTTTTCCCTAGAGTTCCCAGTCTAATAAAGAGAAGTAAGACTTAATGACTTAATGTTATGTAGTAAAAGTTACTAACTTCAGCTTCTAGAAAAGCCCTTAGAATAAATGATTATTGTAAAGCACTTATTTCCTTTTGTATTATCAGGTGAGCAGTGTGTGGGGTTTTTTTTTCTTTTTTTAGCTTAAAGTAAAGTTTCAAACTGGTATCCCTACCTCTTTGCTTAAGGCTCTTTATCCTTCTATATACTGAGGCAGAGTAATACGAAATCTAAATGTGATTTAATTGGTTCAGTTTGCTGTGTATTTTTATGCTAAGCTTAGGTTTGTATCTTGATGAGCCCAGACATAGTTGGGCTCGAGGTTTACAGCTTCACGTTGCTTGCATTTCCTTATTTTTAAAAGCAAGCGTCTATCAATCACACAGATAAATTAGAAAGAAACATGTATAACTGTAACACATGGAAAAGATTTTTCAGCGTGCTATGTAATTATTAACCTGATTTTTACTATTGTAAGATGCCGTGAATTGCAGATAGTGTGGACGAAGTTAAATGCTTTTATACTGGATACATTTTGCTTATACAGAACTCTATAGGTATGGTCGAACAATATAATTGAAGCTTTGTCAGCTCTGTAACCTAGCAACAGATAATACTGTTAGGTTACTGAATTGCTCCTGGTTGACAAGTAGGGAGTATTTTTGTGTTTATCATGTTTGCTAATGATGGGATCCTTTCCAAAAGGCTTGTCTTAATCTTAATTAGAGTTTATCAGCAGAGGTCTGCATGACAGTGTGCAGACACTGATTTCATAAATAATAAAAAGTGCAAGTGAAAAATTTGGCAGGATGGGGAGATATTTAAGGCCACTGCTTCTAGTAAGAGGAGTGTGAATTTCCAAAACATAATCGAGTTTGAGCTGTGATTTTATTCTTTATTATCGAAACTTGGAGTACACTTCATTGTAGTTTTGACAGCAATTATAAGAAAAATTTATAAGCTTCCTGTTACGAGCCATATCTGTTTGTACAAGAACTTTGATCATAAACATTACTTAGAACAGCAAGTGCATGGTTTGGAAAGAAAGTCAAGGTCTTAGTTACTACTTTCAGTGGAACCTTGAATGTATTTGTCCTTTATTTGTGAAGGGAGTGGTGTGTGGGTGGGGAGGCTGGGGAGAGTGACTGTGTTTGCAGCCCAAGAGGCAGACAAAGAGAGAATCCTAAAATAACCTTTACATCTTTACATTTGGCAAAAGCCAGGAAGGTATCAGATAACTGCTCCAGTGCCTGATATCATTTGATAAGGACTTCATGGCCATGCAGTAGGAATGTGATTTTTTTGCTCTGGTTTGCACAATATGATCTTTTACAGTTTGGGGGGGATGCAGTATTGATCATTTCTAATAAGTTATGTACCTTCAAAATAATAAAGAATTAAACATTGTGAAACTAAATATAATTCACAAATGTATTAAATCCCTAACTTGCTTATTCACCTGAAAGATGGTGAATGCGAGGTCAGTATGTCCTTGCTTTCTGCCTTTCTTTCATCATTCTCATATTCTTCAAATATTAAGGGGAAAGGAGAAATTCAAAGCTCTTTTCAAATGTCATTTTCTCAGTTTCAAAATGGACATCTCTCTGCTGAATTGTCTGAACACATCTGTGAAATATTTGATTATCAAGAGACTTTTTTGTTCATAGAGTTCCACTCTTTCCATCTTATATAGACTGCAAATAGTTCACCCTTATGCTAGTGATTCTTAACTCTACAGGTGCAGTAAGCCCTCTGGGGAGCTTCTAAATAATAATGAAGCCCAAAGATCATTCCCTGAGATTTTGATTTGATTGATCTGGAGTGGGACCCGGAAATCACTGTTGATGAAGTGTAGTCAGGATTGCCAACCAGTGCTCTATGGTTAAGTAGAATTATTATGTCCTTTTAGTACACCCCCCCAAACTTGCAATTGAAATAGGAAATTTGGCAAATGCTACATTCATATTTGATATTATCAAATGAGTTTAATATGTATAAAATATTTAGAACAGTACTTGGCACACAGTAAGTGCTTTTGAAGTGTTAGCTATTATAATTACTCATTAGTCCTGTTAGAAGATATCCTGGAGTTCCTTCCAAACATCACAAATACAGACATTATTCTACAGATTGTAACTGTATATTTAAAACCTATATCTCATCATTGAATAATCTTCTTGACAAGGTTACAGAAAATGAACCAACTTATTTCAGTGTAGAGAGATAACTATGCTAATTACTCAACTGCATAAACAAGATGAGGTGCAGTGTAGCTAGTGGACATCAGATGGTGCTGTGACTCGGGACACCTGGGTTTTCATACACAATCGAGAGCCTCATTCAAATCCCGTCTCCCATTTCTCCTTGTAGCTCAACTCCAATGTAGCTCTGCGACCTTGAACAATTTATGTGCGCTTCCAGCCCCATGATTTCACAGCCCAGGGTAACCACTTAATAAATGTGTGATAATTACTATTATTAGCATGTTGGTTATAAGAAGCATTAACAGTTGCTCACAACTTGATGATAATAATCTAGAGGGTATCCAGCCTGGGGCTGTCATTTTCTGTGTTGTAGGTAAAGCCATTCTTCAAGGTCACACAGTAACTAATAATCATTTTAGGACTAGAACTAAAGTTTCTTACCCACCAGTCAAGTGCTCTTTCTAGTTCATCTCTGCACTGAGGACAAATGCATTTTCAGTGATTTGGGGGTGCCAGTTATGCTTCAGTATAAGCAAGTAGTCCCTTAAAGTGATCCTAAGATCATTTGCTCTGGAATGGCAATGCCAAGAGTATTGGAAGAGTTTTATCAATTAAATATATATGACATTGCTCTATGTGCCCCCAACATATTTATATAATTCTACTTGTGTTGTATCAATATACCGCTCATATAGATTAGTACACTGAAAACCCTCTCGGTTTAAATCTAGGGCATTAAGCATACTCCTGCATATGAAAACTACAGAAAACACCATTTAGATTCCTTAAATTTCATATCTATAGAGAGTTGGCAGGAATACTGCACTGGCATTGAAAACATAGACAGAAATCCAAATCAACAGAGTAACCAGGAGCTACATCACTCACCATTTTCAGATCTATAGTATCATCTGAAATTCATTGAAATAACAATGGTTAATATGGCCAAATAAATTGAATCCCATCTCAGCAGCAACTTCATTCCACTAGGGATTGAGCTTTCAAGTAATAGTTTGTTAAAGTAGCTTAACTGGAAGGGAGGAGGCCTTATTCTTGTTTTGATTTTGAACCATCATCTATGAAGAGCACTTTATAAAGTTAGATTCCCATCCTTAGCTGTGTCTAAAGACCTTGTGCAAATATTCTCAGTTCACAGTGGATGTTTCTTAGTGAATAAGTTATACTTTCATTTTTTTCTAATTTCTTTACTGTAGATAAAATTTACTATCTTAACCATTTTTAAGCATACAGTTCACTGGCAGTAAGTACATTAACATTGTTGTACAAGCATTGCCACTACCCATCTCCAGAATTCTTTTCATTCTGCAAAACTGAAACTGTGCCCATTAAGCAGTAACTCTCCATTTCTCCCTGCCTATAGCTACTGGCAACCAAAAACCTTACTTTCAGTCTCTTAGATTTTGAATAACCTAAGTATAATAGAATTCATATGTATTTGCCTTTTTGTGACTGGCTTGTTTTATGTAGTAAAATGTCCTCAAGGACCAACTATGTTGTATGTTGTAGCATGGGTCAGAATGTCCTTCCTTTTTCAGGCTGAATAATAGTCCATTGTATGTATATGCCACATTTTGCTTATCCATTCTTCTGTCAGTGGACACTTGGGTTGCTTCCATGTTTTAACTATTTTTAATAATGCTGCTCTGAACATGTGTGTGCAAATATCTGAGAGCCTGCTTTTGATTCTTCTGGATCATAGGTAATTCTATTTATAACTTTTTGAGGAAATTCCATTCCATTTTCCACAATGACTGTACCATTTTACACTCTCATCAGCTGTGCACAGGGTTCCAGTTTCTTCACATTCTTGCCAATACTTGTTTTCTGGGTTTTGTTTTGTTTTGTTTTGTTTTGTTTGATAATGGTGCTCTCATTTTAAAGCCAAATATAACTTCGTGATTTGTTTCCCCTGAACATGAGGTCAATCAAAGAAGACTCCAAAATAGCTAAATATCAGCAGTGTTTAGCATTTTCGTGCCCTCAGATGGTTTCTTAATCAAGGTGAATACTGTTGCCTTCCATTCAATTGTAAATTAGAGTTGGCCATATTTACTCTAGCTCTCAAAACAGTACGATAGAAAACTGGTTCTCCTGCCTCCTCAGCCCTAAGTTGATTGCTAGAAACTATTTCTAATTCCAACTAGTCAAGATACAGTATGTAATTCACAAATGGATGTAGCCTTAATCTTTTTGTTCTGAAATGAGTTAGCTCTCACCAGTGAAGCACAGATACATTTGCTCATTGAATTCAGAGGTTTGTCGTTTCTTTCTGGTAAGATTTCTTTTCTTGGATTTAGCAGGGCATTGAGAAATGAGAATAATAGCCCCAATCAGACCAAAACAAAAGGATAATGGTTAACAATTATGTAGCACTTAATATATGTCAGGTGCTATTCTTAAGCTTTCACATATATTAGCTTATTTAATCCTCATAATAACACCATGAGTTCAGTACTATTATCATCATCCCCATTTTTCAAGGGTGAAGAAATTGAAAGGCAGAATGCTTAGGTGACAAGTTCAAGGTCACATAGTAAGTGGCAGAGCCAAGATTTGTGCCTGGATAATCAGGTTCCACTATCCATACTTCCTCCAGATGGGAGTATATCCTTCACCAGCAATCCCACTTAGAACATTTCATTTTAATCAGTAATTGAAATTATATTATATTACTTGGGAATGTCTCTCCCTATGAATAACTCCCTCAAGTTGAACACTGAACATTCACCATCTAAAAAAAAAAAAAAACTCAGCCCGACGGTTTCAAAGAGTCAACCCATGATTTTTATGGTAATGCTCTCTTGGTTCCCCTCTAATTTTTTCCAAATATATGTTCTTTATATCTTTAAATGATCCATCTCCTTTCCCCACATTTTAAATGTTGAGATTTCTCAAGTTTCAATCTTTGGTCCTTTTCTTTTTCCACTGTCCTCTTCCTGTATTACCTCAATAATGCAAAGAGCATCACTGTCATTTAGAAAGTACTGATGGCTTCCAGAATATTTTTCCAGCCTTATTTCTTGTCCAAGTTCCAAGTATCTCCTAGATACATTCATCCGAAAGCCTCTCATATACCTCAGTTGTTACATTTTCAATGCACAATTCAGCATTTCCATGCATACACACACACATACATATGTGCAGTACACATGCACATGAATACTTGGGCTTTCAAGCTGGCACACAGAAGTCTAAATCATGATTCTGCCATGGACAACATGTGTGGCTTTGGGCAAGTTAATTAACTTCCCCAAGCTCTAGTTTTTCTGAACTCTAAAATGAGGACTATATCACCTACATCACAGGATAATTGACATGATCAAAAGAGATGAAGTACATTAAACACCTAGCTTTTCTAGTCCAGAGTGCTCCTAATTGGTACCAATCATCTTTTTGCCTTAACACCACTTGTTAATATACCAGCTTTACTCCCTCATTAATGGCAGTACCATTCATCTGGTTTCTCAAACCAGAAACTTTTGTGTCATTTCCAACATTTCCTTTTCTCCTCATCTCACAAAATCACCCCAGTCCTCTCTCAGCCCCATATCTTGAGCTTGGCCCTTTTCTCCCTCACAAGTTACATTTCTCACAACTGAACTAGTACAACAGCCTCCAAATGGCCCTTCTTCAGTTCACTCTGCTCACTACACTGAGATCTTTATTCTGGGTGTGTGTGTGCGGGGGAAAGCCCATATCAAGAATTTGTTCATTTATTCACTCAAATATATACCATCTCCCCACCATGAGCCAGACACGACTGTTTTTATGTTACATCCAAAGCTGTCTCATTCCACTCTAACCTCTTTTTGTGGGAGGAAGCCCTGATTTGTAATGTTTGCCGATTCCGGTGGCAAATGCCATTGCTCTGACCATGGCCAGTTTCAAGTTACCAGTGTGATATTAACCAACACACAAAACACCTGACAATTGACCATCCTGCCCTGTGATACAGAATAGGCTGGGTCAAGCACACTGCTGCTCACAGCCCACCAGTTTCTCACACCCCAAGCTCCAGGTTTGCTGGCCTCTGAACCATTATCAGGACCAGTCAGGCTCTTCTGAAATCCTGCACTTTCAGGCATGCTCCTTTCTCTGCCAGTAATGGTGTACCTGTTGTGTCCCTCCTACACATACTTTTGCTATTTTACTTCTATTCTTCATAAGTCAATCAAAAAGTCACCTTGGATGGCTTGCCTGACTTTCCCAAGAAATGTCAGTTAGTCACTCATCTCACATTTTCTTTAGCATTGGGGAATGATACCACCATGTGGTATTGTCAGTTATTTGGTTATATGTATACATTCTAATTGTATAGCTGCGTGTGAAGCCATAGGGCCCAGCCTGGCACATGGCAGACAGTTCAAGGAATAGCTGATGAATGGATGATTTGAAAAATGAAATCCTAAGACAACTGACTTCTTCATCAAGTCTACACAGTACATTTTCAGACTAATTCAGCCTTTTAAAAGGACATGCTCTGACTAAACCATAAAAGGAGATAAAGTGATAAAGATAATAAAACATGAAATATTACTGATTATGTCTGAAGCCATAGGTCTGTGTTACAACTGCCAGGCTATTTAATAATGTGGAAAAAAATCTTTTTTTTTTTTTTTTTTTTTTGCTTTTCTTTGCACTTAGTATTTGTGAAGGTTATTTTATTTATTTCTTTGGAGCTTTTTGGTACCTTTTCTAAAATCTCGATTTCTCCTGGGTAACTGAGTTGAAAACTTTTCTTTTGTAAACCATAGCTGGATTTACCAATAATATACGTTTACTAATAATGGTAAATTCTTATTAATAATATAAGTCATCCAGTTCATCCCTGAAATCCAATGACTCAGAAAGACCAAACCTGAGTGGTAGTGCCTTGCTCTGCCCTCCCCACCTCTGTATGACACAGACTCACTTAATAAACTGTATCCTAGAGGAAAGATAAGGTGGAAATGATTCCTTGTCTATACCCTTAAGTAGTTTGGATCTGTATACATATCACAGAAGGCATCGCAGTGGATGGCAGAAGGCTTCCCCTGGGAAGAAGCTCACCAGTAGAAGTACTACCACTTAGCACTTTTCTTTCTTTTTCTCTTGTCTTTTTTTATTTTAAATTAGTTTCAGGTGTACAAAACAATGTAATAGTTATACATTTCACCGCTCACAAAGTGACAACCCCCCTCCCCAAATCTATTGCCCTTCTGACATTATATATATATATATATATATATATATATATATATATATATATAAAACAATTCCATTGACTCTATGCCCTATACCAACCACTTAGCACTTTTCAGTGCTCATTTGATTCTGCAACAATGCCTTTGAGCTTCCTTATTTGTAAATAAATAAGTCAATCTGTTTTACAACTTGGGTGAATTTATGTTTCCAGAGAGTCAAATAAAAAAAATTTTTAAAAATAAACTAAATTGTTTTCTGGTGTTAGTAAATTTGTATTTTGCATTGAAACTTTCACACACATCTGAGGTCTGTCATCTTAGCTTTATTTTTTCACAAACATGTATTGTCATGGATGGTGTTTTGTTTGTTTACCTTTAAAACTTAATCATCTGGTTTAATTGTCCAAGGAACCTCTAAAACGATGTCCTGACTCTTCTGTGCAACTTTGCAATGTCATATGGTGGTGTTATCTTTTCCACCAGATTTTTTACCACAAATTGTTTAAAAACTATGATCTCTTTGAGGGCGGAATAATGAAGTGCAGCTGAAAAGACAGTAATGTTGACAGATGAACAGAGCAGTATTACTTATCAGAATGGGTACAATTTTTGCTTGCTTAATGAGTACAACATATAGCCCTGAAATATATACACAATGAAAAAAGCTTTATAACATATCAAGTATGCCGCATTATTTCAGCCATAACTGTACAGGATACGTATCTAGGCCTGAGAGTGTAGATAACAAAATATAAGTGCTTTGCCTGTCTAAACATGTTAAATAAATGAGCATCTGCTATCGCATTCCAATACATTAGAAGATGTACTTGCATAGTTAATTTTCTTTTTAATGCACCACATGTGATCATCTGAAGCCCAGAGCCAGAGTATATCTTAGTGTTTGAAGAAAGAGTTCTTTTCATTTAAACAAATCTTTATTTAAATAAGCCTTTTGAAAAGGATCTTTGGCATATCTTCTTTTCAGGAAGTTCAATCAGGGTAAATAGAGATAAAGAAGCCACATTATAAGGCACATTATATAAGTAAAGATCATTCAGCCAAAAAAAAAGAAACTATATATATATATATAGTTAGCAGATATAAGGAGCATAAAACTAACTGCATTTTATTCTAAATTCCTACATTTTAGGTGCTTTTGTTTACTTGTTTTATAGTTTTAAGCATTTGGTATTGATATACTAAAAGTATTGTGGGAAGAGAGAGTGTGAGGGAGGAAGAGAGAAAGAGAAATAACTTCTTACTTTCATAAGGAACAGAAAGAGTACTTTCAAAGGCTCACCTGAAATAAATTTCTGCAGTTAGATCCTTACCTTCATTATTTTCCAGCATCATACCACGTAATATAGCGTGGTTAATGATTAAGGCAAGCCTGGAAGGCAAACAGTTGACAAAACTCTACAAATTATGTCTAATTTGGTTCTTAGTCTTCTACTGTTGGCCACTGAACAGTTCCTTTAATGCAAGGGATACAACTTTGGACATTGGAGGCAAGAGGAATGCAGCTGTTGTGTTGATCAAACACTCCACCCTAGAAAAATGGAAGTGAAAGACATGAGAAGGTGCTATTGACATCAGTCTAATGTACAGCAGGCTCAAGCATTCTATGTCAATTAAATCTTTCTCTTCTTCCTCTTCTTAATAGGAGGTCAGCTTTGGTGTACGACTACAAAGGCCATCTCTGAGGGTGAAGAGCTAATTGCCTTCGTGGTGGATTTTGACTCAAGGCTACAAGCTGCCAGTCAGATGACTCTTACAGAAGGGATGTACCCTGCACGCCTGCTGGACTCAATTCAGCTCCTTCCTCAGCAAGCTGCCATGGCTTCTATTTTGCCTACAGCCATTGTCAATAGTAAGTGCTGAGTGCAATAGCCCAGTTCAAGAGCTTTGTAGTGGTAATGGGTACTCATGGGAGAGGAAAAAACAAAATGTCTACTGACAGACAACCAGGAACAGACTTTTTTCTCTAGTGTTGTGGTTTCAGTTTATTTTCTCTGTGTGTGTGTGTGTGTGTGTGTGTGTGTGTGTGGTGGGGAGGTGTTTATGTGATCACTTCTCACTTAAATGCATTTGTTTCAGGTTGGATTCCTGAATGTCACACACAAAAATCTGACATTCTAAACCAGTTGAACAACATTCAAGGCTACTTAGCTATAAGAAGCCCGACCGCTTTCTTGATGCTCCTGTAGTAAAATAATTTCTGTATTCTTTAAGGGCTCTAGACTTAAAAAGTTAAAGAAAAAGAATACACATCAGTTTTGATTAAATATACTAATGAAGAGGAAGTTTAATCTGGATAAATCAAGACATCAGCTAATACACACAAAAAAAGATAAGAATAGAAAGAAAACTATATATAAGCTTAGAATACTTTCTATGGAGAATTTTTAAATATGCCCTGGCAAATATACCTTTGTGACTATATTTTGTTAAAATAACTATTGAACTTAATTTGTATTCTGTGAACATACAACGTGACACTTTACATGACAGAGAATCAGTGATCTTAAAGTCCCAAGATCTGAGTTCTACACTCAGCTCTGCTTTTATCTAGCTTTGTGAGAAAACATGAGTAGCAGTTACATCTTAAAAGGAGAATAGATTCTAAAGCTAGTACATAAATGAAATATTGCATTTAGTCAAAAACGTCCTTGAAAATCTCTGAAACTCTGAATGATGAAAAAAAGAAATCTAGAGACAGCAATGATGTCTTGATATTAAAATACATATTAACAGTAATTCTTGTAGTAAGAGAGCATCCATTAGAATAAAAAAAAAAATCTCAGGTGTATCTGGAGTTACTCTGCATCCAACCAGTGAATCCAGTACATCCAACCCAAGCTAATATTTTTTTATTTCCTTAATGTAAATGTAATTATATTCTTTACTGGGTCTTCACTTTTCTTTGGATAGTGAGGCATGTAAAATAACATGAGCCGAACTTGAATTTGAGGCAAAAGGGGTCTGTTTCCAGGAACACTAGATGTACTTTATATTATTGTAAAGCTCCAATGTGTGAATGTTAATCCTATTTGAGATTATACTCTGTGTGCTTTCTGTAGCAAGATAACTATTAATCCCAAATAAATCAGCATAGATGCATATAGCCTTCATTCTTGTTCTGAACAATGTGGTCCTTGGAATAATGTAAATGTAGCCAAGTTGGGTGGGAGAGGCTAAATAATAAATAGCAGTAGTGTGTGATTTTGCAATTAAATTTTATTGTGAAATTCTATGTTGTAATTGCTGTCCTTACTTCTCATTCATTAGAATTTGGACCTAGTTTTCTCCTTAACTCCTTCAACACCATCTTCCAGAGTCATCCCCTTCACTCCCATGGGTTCCACTACCAACTGTGTATCAGTAATTCACAAATCACAAGCCCAACTGTTTCTGCCAAGTTGCCATCTTTCCCATGTTCCTCTGTATTTCTTACAGAAATATCACATCCTACATATTGAATGTGATCATATGCCCCAGTGTGCCTGGATTAGTCCATTTTTTTTTTTTTTTTTTTTTTTTTTTTTTTAGCTGAGCCATCCTCTCACCTGTTGGCAGCTCAAGGGCCGCTCAGCTGGAGCCGGGAATCCAACTGGCAACCCTGTTGCTGAGAGCTCTGACTAGGTCTAAATTTACAACATTATCTGGTATCACTCAGATTGGTTCCCCTTTCACCACAAAAGTGCCAGGTTTGCACAACACAGTGTCAGGTTTTATCACCCTGTATGTATCTTAGCCTAAACTCATCACCTCTTTGTCATCTATTCCCTGTAGAAGTGAATGAAACTGTCACACAGAAATACACATAATAACAAGAAGCCTAGGCACTGGGAGAGAAAGGTTTTGTTTTAGCATCTCATTGCAAAGTAATGTTATCATCACTTCCAATCAGTTCTGCTTTCTCAATATAACTTTTCTTACTCACTGTCCTACTTGCTATGTAGGTATTATGAAAGAGTTTACACTAGGGTCCAATCGCAGTTTACCGACTTATGTGATTATGGGCAAGTCGCTCAACTTCAGTTTCCTCGCCTATAAATGGATGAGGGGGGGAAACACACACGGAGACATTTTTCATGAGTGAATATATGAAAATACACATCACAGCATGACTTACTAAACAGTACATGACTTTGGCTGCTACACAAACTGTCGTATTTCACTTAGATTACAGTAGTTACCTCCTACCAGTCATTAGTCTTCCTTTCAAATTCACTATCTTCAAAACTCCACACTCATGATTCTATAATATCTGATTCTGTCAGTCTCTTGCTTAAAATGACTCAGTGACTCTCCATAACCATTGAGATAAAAATCTAAACTTATTCAGAGAGACTCTAGGGTCTTTGATAGTTTAACCCTGCCTTCTACAGCCTCGTCTCTCCCAGTTCCCATCATGCCTCTTATCTGAGCAGTACCAAACAACCTCCCAACCTTTACGCAGGCCCTCTCTCAGGCTACCATGGCTTTCCCTGGGCTGTTCCTTTGGTCAGGAAGGCCCAATGCTCTTCTCCTCCTGACTAGCTTAATTTCATTATTCACAACTCAGCTAAGGCTTGTCATCATCTTTCCTCTAAATCTTTCTCTGATCTCCTCCTCTCTCCACTGAGTTCTCTCACCAGTCTAGTGTCTGTTTTCCATGCCTAAAGTAACCCTCAGATACCTCCATCAGAAGAGTCATCACATTCTAATTTAATTATCTTACCATTTGTTCATCAACCCTGGGAGACCTTAAGCTCCTAACGACAGCCCTGTGGTCTTTCATTTTTACATCCAACCCTGCATAGAGTCTTGCACATAGTAGGTACTTTATAATTAATGTATTAAATGAAAAAAATGGTGTCAGGGGTTGGCATCAGGACTAAATTTAGTTCAGCCATTAGATCCTTACATTTGAGTCAGTCAAACCAATTCATATTGCTATTTATCAATGCATATAGTTCTAAACCGTAAATACAAGTTAAACAATTTAAAATTAATCTTATGTGTTTTTATTAAATGTCAGCGTCTTCTACAAGCCCACTTTCTAAAGAGTCAGTGGGAAGGTAAATTGCATCAAGTGTAACGTTACTTTAAAAGCTTAGTCCTGTACTGTGGAACAGCATCCACGACTCCACTCATCACTCACCACCTGATTGCCTAATTCAGAACCTGAGAGCAGCCTCCGTAAAGAACTGAACTAAAGACTGTTTTCCCCTAAAATGGGCGGCAGCTAATATGTCCGTGTTTTTACCTGCAGAAGATATATTCCCTTGCAAGTCCTGCGGCATCTGGTATCGGAGCGAACGGAATCTACAAGCCCATTTGATGTACTATTGCAGCGGGAGGCAAAGAGAAGCTGCTCCAGTGTCAGAAGAAAACGAAGACACTGCTGCTCAGATTTCCAGCCTGTGCCCCTTCCCACAATGCACCAAGAGCTTCTCAAACGCTCGAGCCCTGGAAATGCACCTGAATTCACACAGTGGTGAGTGCCCCCATGTTTCTTCTTTTGCTCCAGGAGGTTTTATTCTTTCTCTACATGCACACATACATACATACATACATATATCTATGTCTATTTAACTATATCCATCTATCTAGAAAAACAAAACCTAACGTGCTGAATCAGCTGATTATCTTATGTCATTTATAATCAGTCTATTCTACTCAAAGGACTTGGGTCTGAATTCTTTTCTAACTACTGTGCTCAGGTTACAGACCAAATCATCTTTTTTTTTTTTAACTGAAGTAGAACAGCATCATTTTAGAAAGAAAGTCTCAATACCCTTTGTGTATTGTCATTAATATTCATTGATTTAAGTGTCAAGTATCTTTGCAAACTGACCATACTGTTTCTCACATGACAGGAATAAATAGTAGATACATAAAGATAAGTATTTTCTGATTTGAAATAAAGCTATTATTTTGATAGATCCAATTAAAATCACACTTGAAAGAAATTAACTTTTAAATATGGTCTATAAAATGCTCTTAACTTCCAGAGTGTGTATAATAACAGCTTACTTTGTTTTTATGACATGAAACCACTTTTTGTACTTTGTTTTAAAATTCCTTAAGAAAAATTAGTCTGAAAAACAAATAAGTTGTTTGTTTTGTTTTTCCAAGCCCACTCTTAACAGTAAGGTGGCAACTATTCCCATTTATTTTGGAATTGTATGCCCAGTTGTTGTTAGTACTGTATTTTAATTCCCATATATTAACTTCAGATATTTCCAGGAACATTCTTGGATAGGGTAAACCAAAGTTTTGGAATTACAATTTTTTTGGCACCTATAATACAAAACTTATATGATATTTCTGGGTGACTTCCTTCACTGTTTTCCCTTGGGTTGAATAAATAAAAAACTGAAATAGGTGCTGAGTTTCAAAAAAACTAACTTCAACCTCCAACGTCCTAATACAGTGTAAACCATTGTCCTTGAACCTATAAAAATATGCAATTCTTTTCTACTCATTCTCTTCCCTTGCCCTACAAATGAGTTGTATTTATGTAGCTGATAAAGAAGGGAAAGCAGAAACAAGTTGGTTTTTCACATGGTGAGTAAAGTCATGCATAAAACAAAAATAAAAGACAGAGGGATTTTTTCAGCTGAATAGAAAAATAAGTATTGGATTAGTTAAGGAGAAAAAAAAAGTCAAGAATAAGAAGTCTTCTTCTATCGCTACAGAACTAGGTTTTCTCTGCCATGTTTTCAGCTTTTAAATATAAAAGGCAATTCTCGCTTTGGTCTAGAGTACAGACAGATGGACCAAGCCTGATTTAACCATATACCAACAAATGGGAATGAGAGTTGACCTTAGTGAGTAAAAGTGTCCATATCCCAACTCCAGTTCATTGGAGGAAGATCTTCCACCCCCTTTCCCATCATCAACCAATTATCAGGAAACCAACTGGGTGTCCTACAATTCACCTCAATTCTGACACTGTCTGCCTAGAGATAGCATTGATCCCACAGGTTAAAGGCTGAGTTCCACAAGACTGCCCATCCCAGTTCAGATGCCAATCGTAAGTCCAGATTGTTACCTGTGCTTCTGACCAATAGGTGGCTATAAATCAGAAGTTTGCCAAGACTCACTCCTTGGGTTTGGCTAATTTGTTAGAGTAGCTCACAGAACTCAGGAAACCCATTTATTCACTAGTTTACCAGTTTATTATAAAAGGATATAACACTGGAACAGCCAGATGAACAAAATATGTAGGGTAAAATATGGGGAAAGGGTGAGAAGTTTCCATGCCTTCTTAGAGGGCACCACACTCCCCTAATCTCCACATGTTCACCAACCCTGACACTCTTGGAACCCTGTCCTTTTGGGGTTTTATGGAGACTTCATCACGTAGGCATGATGGATAAAGTCATTGGCCATTGGCAATTGAACTCATTCTCCAGCCCTCTCCCCCTTCCAGGGGGTTAGGGATGCGGGGAGGATTGAAAGTTTCAGCATTCTAATCACAGGGTTGGTTTTCTTGGCATCTAGCCCGCCCCCATCTTTAGATTATCGACATCTTTATCACTCTTATCACTGGAAATTCCAATGATTTTAGGAGCTGTGAGCCAGGAACCTTGGACAATATAAGAAATATATTTCGGTCATCTGGATGACCAAAATATATTTCTTATATATATTTCTTCTATATATATTTGGTGTATATATATTTCTTATATATCACAGTATCACAGTGAGGTGTAACCGCCAGTATTGGTAATATTAAAAATATTTATAACTGTCTAGAAACAGCCAATGATCAGTCAGCATGGATGTCCATCAGAAATGACTATATTGGTACACTGGTGTCTACCAATTGAGTATCATCAGCCCTGGATAGAGATAAACCATGTCTAGCAAAACCAATGATTAAATTCTAGATTTGTACCAAAGATAAATTAGGAGGTTGTTAATGTCTTTACAAAATGGCTCCTCCTTGGATTCTTTTTAATAAAAACCTAATCTAGTACACTGAGAGTTATTTGATTTGCACACAGGTTATCAATTTCAATTCTAATGAACACCTACTTCTTCCTAATGCAAAACTTAATGTTGTAGTAAGAAGTTACTGGATTAGAAATCATGAAATCTGAAGTTTATTCATGGCACTACCACTGAATTGCTTTATTATCCTAATCAATTCCCTAAGCCACCTTGAGACTGTTTCCTGATCTGTAATATGGAGACAATGATTCCTATCCCACTATGATGCAATAATCCGCATGAAAGTGCTCTGGAAACTATAGTGCTATTACTGTTAGCACACATGGTTAAAGATGTCATAAGAAAAAAGTTAATATCACAAGTGAGATTCTGAAAGATTTCAATGCATTCCTGTTGTGTTGAAGACACTAGGTCATTAGTAAAGGTTCATATCATGACAAAACTGATGTGTGAGGGTCTCAGCATTCTCCTTTTGTGTGTCTCTCCAGGAGTGAAAATGGAAGAATTCCTCCCCGCTGGTGCTAGCCTAAAATGCACCGTCTGTAGCTACACTGCTGATTCTGTGATCAACTTTCACCAACACCTGTTCTCCCATCTCACTCAAGCTGCCTTCCGATGCAATCACTGCCACTTCGGCTTCCAGACTCAGAGGGAGTTATTGCAGCACCAGGAGCTCCATGTTGCTGGAAGCAAACTTCCCAGAGAAAGTGACATGGAGCCCTCTCCAACTGGAACTGAAGACGGCTTACAGCCAACCACAGACTTATTGACCAGAAGCGAGCTCCCCCAGAGCCAAAAGACCATGCAGACTAAAGATGCGAGCTCTGACACAGAGCTGGACAAGTGTGAGAAAAAGACTCAGATCTTTCTCACTAACCAGAGACCAGAGATACAGCCTACAATTAATAAGCAAAGCTTTTCTTACACCAAAATAAAATCTGAGCCCTCTAGTCCAAGACTCGCCTCATCTCCAGTCCAGCCTAATATTGGGCCTTCTTTCCCTGTGGGTCCTTTTCTCTCACAGTTTGCTTTTCCCCAAGATATCACAATGGTCCCTCAAGCTTCAGAGATCTTAGCCAAGATGTCAGAGCTGGTACATCGGCGACTGAGGCATGGAAGCAGTAGCTACCCTCCTGTGATTTACAGCCCCCTGATGCCCAAGGGGGCTACTTGTTTTGAGTGTAACATCACATTCAATAATTTGGATAATTATCTAGTACACAAAAAACATTATTGCAGCAGCCGATGGCAGCAGATGGCCAAGTCCCCAGAGTTCCCCAGTGTTTCAGAAAAGATGCCTGAGGCTGTGAGTCCCAACACTGGCCAAACCTCCATCAACCTTCTCAACCCAGCTGCTCATTCTGCTGATCCTGAGAATCCACTTCTTCAAACATCCTGCATCAATTCTTCCACCGTTTTAGATCTCATTGGGCCCAATGGGAAGGGCCATGACAAGGACTTTTCCTCTCAAGCTAAGAAGCTTTCCACCTCTGGTAGCAATGATGAGAAAATTAATGGAAAACCTGTTGATGTGAAAAATCCCAGTGTTCCCTTAGTGGATGGGGAAAGTGACCCAAATAAGACTACCTGTGAAGCTTGCAACATTACCTTCAGCCGGCACGAAACATACATGGTCCACAAACAGTATTATTGTGCTACACGCCACGACCCTCCGCTCAAGAGGTCTGCTTCCAACAAAGTGCCTGCCATGCAGCGAACCATGCGCACGCGCAAGAGAAGGAAGATGTATGAGATGTGCCTACCTGAACAGGAACAACGGCCTCCCCTGGTCCAACAGCGATTTCTTGATGTAGCCAACCTCAGCAATCCTTGTACCTCCACTCAAGAACCCACTGAAGGGCTAGGAGAGTGCTACCACCCAAGATGTGATATCTTTCCAGGAATTGTCTCCAAGCACTTGGAAACGTCTCTGACGATCAACAAATGTGTTCCGGTTTCCAAATGTGACACTACTCATTCCAGTGTTTCCTGCCTAGAGATGGACGTGCCCATAGATCTCAGCAAAAAGTGTTTATCCCAGTCTGAGCGGACAACCACGTCTCCCAAAAGGCTTCTGGACTACCACGAGTGCACTGTGTGCAAGATCAGTTTCAATAAAGTAGAAAACTACCTGGCCCACAAGCAGAATTTCTGCCCAGTTACTGCCCATCAGCGTAATGACCTGGGTCAACTCGACAGCAAGGTGTTTCCAAATCCAGAAAGCGAACGAAACAGCCCTGACATCAGCTATGAAAGAAGCATAATAAAATGTGAGAAAAACGGGAATCTGAAGCAGCCTTCCCCCAACGGAAACTTATTCTCATCCCACTTAGCCACCCTGCAAGGCCTGAAAGTCTTCAGTGAAGCCGCTCAGCTCATTGCTACAAAAGAAGAAAACAAACATTTATTCCTTCCCCAATGCCTTTACCCTGGAGCAATAAAGAAGGCAAAAGGAGCTGACCAGCTTTCTCCATATTATGGCATAAAGACAAGTGATTATATTTCAGGTTCTCTTATCATCCATAACGCTGACATAGAGCAAAGTACAAATGCGGAAAGTGAATCTCCGAAAGGCCAGGCTTCCTCAAATGGGTGTGCTGTAACAAAGAAAGATTCCCTGCCTTTGTTGCCCAAAAACAGAGGCATGGTAATAGTTAATGGTGGACTGAAGCAAGATGAGAGACCTGCCACCAACCCACAGCAAGAGAACATTTCCCAGAATCCTCAGCATGAAGATGGCCACAAATCTCCCTCTTGGATCTCTGAGAACCCATTAGCCACAAATGAAAACGTCTCGCCAGGAATTCCCTCCGCAGAGGAACAGTTGTCTAGTATAGCAAAAGGTGTGAATGGCTCCACCCAGGCTCCAACAAGTGGGAAATATTGCCGGCTGTGTGATATCCAGTTCAACAACCTCTCAAACTTTATAACTCACAAGAAGTTTTATTGCTCATCACACGCAGCGGAACATGTCAAATGAGATATCTAAGTAAATACACATCAGTCACCTTTGGTACCAGTGTTTAGTATGTTGTTTTACACAGTCCAGAGAAAAACAACAACAACAAAAACAAAAGCTGTTTGAATTACATCCGGGCAATCAGGAGAAAATTCATCATGGCTGAGTTGAAGACTTAAGGTGTAATTTCATTACGGTCCATTAGTAAAGTGTATTATTGGTGCCATTTTCAAAAAAAAATTAATTTATTTTACCAGCAGTATTCATAGCTGTGGTTATGTTATTTTTTATTTAAAAACTTTATATTAAAGTCATTTGTAATGTTATTGTATAGTTATTGTGTAGCACATATGGTTTGCACTGTATAGTAGCTTTTAAAGAAAATAGTCACAAACAATACAGAAAAGCATTTTAGAAATAGCTTCAAAAGCACTTGTGTATCTTGATTTCTTATATGCTGTTGCAGATATATGTATATGCTAAAATATAACTTGCAAAGATGTTCTAAATATACGTGCTATAAGTTCGCCTTAAGATTTCAATTCTTGGATAATCAGGCTCCGTTTGCACTTTATATTTTAGCAGATACAGTCTCTTAGTCACTAGGCTTTGCATCTGTATGTAGCCGTATGTTTCTGTCCATTTTCTTAATCTTAAACATGTATGTTAAATGAAGATGGCAACTTTTTTCTTGTATAGTACTTGTATTTTCTTTCGCTGATGCAGCTCTGTCTCAATTTTTAAACCTTTGCTGTTAAATGCAATACTTTATAAAGAATGAACAAAATTACTGGAAGCAGTATTGTAAGTAATGAGGTAGTATTAATCAGTTTTATCTTTTGAAAGGCACAGTCTAAATCAAAATCCTAAACTCAATGCTGCAAGTATGAATTTAATTCATATATAAGATCTATTTAAATATAAGAGTAGCAATACTGCACCTGGTGATCACAAAGATAATGTTCTACTTCTGATAGAAATAATTTCTCAACAAATGTTGTTACTATGCATGTATATGGATGGAATAAAATTCCAGATTGTTGGAGAAGGTTGGCATACTTTTTTTCTTTAAAATACAAGGGAAACCATATATACCAATCTTTTGTGTGATGAGAATAGGTTCAAAACAGCACTGGGTAGTGATAGTAACATGATAACAAACCAGTAAAGGGACCATTGTTCTTTATATGTGCCTAATTAATATAATTTACTATATAAAATGAACTAGAGGCTCCAGTAACTAGAAAATTCCTCCATTATAACTATATAATAAGCACTACCTTTCTTTTCTTTTGCCCCCACTTCCACTGTTGAGCACAGAAAAAGAATAATTTCCTGAGTGTCTATAAAGCCTATGACCAAGAATTGGCACAAATGTTATTAAAATGCACCCGACTTTTAGATGGTTTGCCGGAGAAAGGTTTGCATTTTGAAGAGCAGTATAGTACATGGTAAAGTGACTCTGAAGAGTAAAGATGCACAAAGTTCATGCCTGCAATTTGCAAAACACACTAAATTTCAAACATACCATTTATACATTCCAATATTTTGTGTATTGAGGGGGAGTGAACAGACGATGTGGGTTACATCATGGAGGACCAACTGGGTACCCAAAGGTGTTGATATGTGATTCATTAGGCAAGATAGCACCTATTTCCAATCAAGACAGACTGCAATCTACTGCAGTTTTAGAAACATCCTGACCTGGAAAGGCAATTACCTCATCTGTGGCTGAGACACACTATTTGCACATAGGTTGTGATTTACTATTCGTCCATATTGGATTTGGCAACATAATGAACATAAGGTGCTAGACCACAAACATAATATATAAATACTGTGACAAAACATTAGAAAAAAAATACTGTATTGTCAAGATCATTTCTCCAGTTCCTTGTTGAGAATAACTATTTTTAAATGTAAAATCTTGACCTTAACTGATGTTTTTCATTTCAGGTGCCTAAGGTGACCAGAACTGATATGCTTAATAGAGTTTTACAGGAATCTCTTCAAGTATCAGGTCCTTAGGGATCCACAGGGTTGCTCATAATGATATGCATGGTTCTCAATTGGGAACTGGCACGCCTGGATATTCTTTTTTTCAATTTTTTTATATTAGTTTCAGGTGTACAAAACAATGAACTACTTATACTTTTTACCCCTCACAAAGTGACAACCTCCCTCCCCCAATCTGCCACCTCCCTACCCTCGATATCATACATATCTATTACAAATCCATTGACTCCACTCCCCACACTACACTCTGCATCCTGTGACTATATAAAAAATTATAGTTGACATACAATATTGTAAACCTGGGTATTCTTAACAGGAGTTCTTTCCCCAATTTCTTATTTTTCCTCTTCTCTCTGAAAGAAAGAAAGAAGAGAGAAAAAGAAAGAAAGAAAGAAAGAAAGAAAGAAAGAAAGAAAGAAAGAAAGAAAGAAAGAAAGAAAGAAGAAAGAAAGAGAAAGAAAGAGAAGAGAAAGGAAGAAAGAGAAACGGAAAGAAAGAAAAAATCAGCCAGTCATCTTCACTTTATTGATCATCTAGGATTTTACCCACTATGTGGGGCACGAAGGCAAAGAGATGTAATATATGATTACGTCCCTAAAGGAGTTTATAATCTAGCTCACTTTAGTACTTCTCAACACAGTTCCCTCATTAGAATCACTTGGGGGACATTTTTAAAATGCCAATAGATATGTATTTTTGGTACACTGGGCCCTACACTAGATCAATTTTTTTAAATTCCTGGGTTCTGGAAATTTATATATATAGATCTGTCCAGGTGGTTCCAATATGTGACAGTGTTGGAAACACTAAATGGTAAAGTAGGACAAGGTATGAAGGACGAGAGACTAAACACGGTAGAAAGATAAAAAGAAAACCAATGTGGGATGAAAGAGTTGAGAAAGGCTATATAAATAGGGTATGGTATTGAAAGGTTGGTACAACGGTAAAGAAAACTCCCTGTTCTTTTGGGAGCCCTGAAATATATGTGCATTATATCCAAAAGAATATTTCAAGTATTATTTGTATAACTGAAAACCAGTTCTAATAGCCATTCACAGAAGGAAATAGCATTGGCTGAAATAGTGACATTTGGACCAGAACTAGACCCTGGAGTATATAGAGGAAGAAAATGGTATTTCTACATTATAAAACTTAGATGAAAGTAGCATGTGACGGTGAAGAGTGAAAAACAATTTTTCAAAAGAAGAGGGCTCCAATTTAAAAGTAAAAGAAAATAAGTGTATAACTAGGGATCTAGTATAACAAGACCTTGAATTCCTGTCTGAGTTTATGGGCTTGCCTTGTACCTTGCTTCTGAAAGAGAATCATAAAATGAAAATTGTGTTTAGGAATGGTGATAGAGTGTAAGGCCAAATGTTAGAGAAAGGGAGATTAGTTACAAGTCTATAGTGGTGGTCAAAATGAGGGGTAGTGAGAGTCTAAACCAAGTGAATGGAGGAGGCAGGTCTGGGCACTGAGTTACATAATGACTTACATCAAAGAGGAAATCATAGATCGCCAACCCTCACTGATAAACTCCCATGTTTAACAAGACAATATTTATGTCACAATATGAATACCAGTTGAATGGTCTGGGGGAAGGCTAGCAAAAAGAGCAATGCTTTATATTGGTTTTTCAGATTGTTCTGTAGTATTTAAATCCCCTACAGAATACTAAAACTTACAGAATCAAAATATCTAGGGTAGGCCTGGATTTCTGGGGTTTTTTGGCAAAGCAACCTTACAGTATTCCATGTTGTCCTCCCTTGACCACAATTGAGAATCATTGAATTAAACTTAAAGGGAATGGGAAGCAGTATTCTGTGGGCAATACCAAAATAAATTAAGCTGGCAGCAAAATTTAATATGCAATGGGTCTTCAAAGTGTTGCCATCTCAAATGTAACAAATTTGAGTTAAAACTATTAAATTTTAAAATAATTCAATATGTGTGTTTTAATATTGAAATTAAAATTAAAAATTAAGTTGTTATGGAATCTGGGAACAATATTTGAAAATCTCTTAATCAGGTGGAACCCTCTCATTTTCAGGCAAAACTATGGGCCAGAGATTTGAAGTGCCCAAAGACACAAAGCAAAGGATGAGTCTCATTCTCAGGTTATCTCCTCAAGTCATCTTGCTTTCTCCACTAAATCAGAAGGAAACTACTAAGGCAAGCAGCTAAAATTCCAGCTACATTTTCTCTCTCTGATATACGATAGTTTCTCATGACCTGTAACAAATTACCATAAACTCAGTCAATTAATGCAACAGGAATTTATTCTTGCAGAGGTTTGGAGGCCAAGAAGTCTGATAGTAAGATGTCAGCATGGCTACCTTCCCTACACAGGCTCTGGAGAATACCTTCTCTGCCTATTCCAGCTTCTGGTGGCTATCCTTGGTAGCATTCCTTGTCATGTGGCTACATTAATCTCTGCCTCCCTGGTCAAGTTGCCTCCTCTTCTTTGTATTTAATCTCCCTCTTCTCTTTTAAGGACACTCTTGATGGCATGTAAGACCACCAGGATAATCTCCTCATGTCTGGTTGTAAACGTCTTTGCCACACACATTTTCTCTGCGAACATTTTCACAGCACAACTAATTGGCCATAAGGCTATTTCTCCACAAAAGATAAAATAACTGGTTGACAGTTTGATTTCATTTCTCCATTGAGGAAGCAACTGCCTGGCCAACTTAATGTATTTAAATTAGTTGTCAATTTGGTTTCATTTCTCCATTGACAAAGTTTTCTCAGTACTACTATATTCATATTATATAAATCTTAGCCAGGTTGCAGACTATACTAGAAAATGATAAATCCAAATTTGGCAATCTTTCTGGGAGCACAGTCATCCACCCCACACTGGTCAAAATCAAAAGTTAACCAAGCTATGACAAATATAAAAGAGGTAGCTACTAATTCATAACAGTTTTCAAGAGCATTAATTATTGATTGTTTAGTTGGAAACTGATACCCCTCAATGAAAAGAGAAATTTAAGAGAAAAAGAAGAAATTGTGATGTGCAATGAGAAGACGAATCAACATGCAACGTACATATATACAATATTATGAACAAAAGACTTCAAAGACGATGTATTTTCATTTTATACAATAAAATCTAATTTTTGTTATTGCTTTTTTTTCGTGTTTCATTATGTCCTTTTTAATGTCCCTGTTTTTCTTTGTTCTATCTTTTACGGCAAAATTGCCTTACGGCCAAGGCCTAATGCGCCGAAAATACGTACTTCCGCGGGCAAAAATGCTTCCGTCAAAGATGCTTACCTGGAGGATACCTAGAATGCTTCTCCTCACTTCATGATCTTTAATCACATCTGCGAAGAGGCTCTTTCTTTATAAGGTAATATTCACAAGTTTTAGAGAATAGTGTCTGTTATCTTTGAGTGTCATTAAGTCTCCTACAGCGAGGTCATGCAGTGCTCTGGCCAATGTGGAGGTGGAGGAGAAGGAGTAAAGGCAAAGGAGCAATGGTTCCCAGCCAGGTTCTACAAATGTGTTTCTTAAACACAGCAGCAATTGTTATCCCCAAACTGGTGAGCCTCTTGGAACTTGATTGAGACTTGAATATCATTAACAAATATCAATGACATCCAGAAACAATACAGAATCTTAACTAGCAGGTCTCCACTCATCACTTAGAACCCAATTATGAGGCAGCAGTGAGTCTGATGACAATCCCGCACCCAGCAGTATACCTGTGTGGAACTTAGTAAACCTTATTAATTCAGAGACTTATGAAAAAGCAGACACAGGCTAGGCAAAAGTTTGCTTTGGCACTATCTAGAAAAAAAGAGTTTGCTCAGTATGTTAATAGAATAAACAGGATTGAAAGAAAATAAACTCTTTCCAAGAACCTAAGCAACCCCATTTTGCATACAAATAATATATTAATTTCAAACGAGTTTTATCTTCATATTAAAGCAGAGTATCAGAGCTTTTTGCTTGGCAACACTTCTTTGATTATTAATTCCATTTCCTGCATATAACCTAACCTGGTTGCAGATGGTATAAATGTATCAAATCCACTAAGTCCACAACGTTTTTTCCCATTGGGGTTCAGAGACCCTCAGGAAAAATAATCAAGAAAAGTACGATGTTGTTGCATTTATGAAAAAATATGCAGTGACTGAATAGTCTTTTAAAATTAATGGGAATATAAAGCATAAAAATTTCAAGAAATGAAACAGATATACTCAATACCATAATTGGTTTAAAGTAAGCGAATGAAAACAGAAAGAGAAAGTGATTTCGATGAACAAAGAATAAATGAGATCAGCATAGAAATCGTATAAAAGAAAATCTTAAGAGGGAAACAAAATTTAAGACAACGGAATGAACAGGAAGATATTCACACCAAGACTTACTCAGAGACACACCTGGGGTGGACACACCTGCTATAATGGATGAATCATCCCTGATCTTAGCAAAAGCCAATCCTTCCACTCAAGCTTCCAATTCTCTCCAGCCAATTGATGATTTAGTTCTTTCACTGATTGCCTTTCTTTCCTCACACAAAAACAACAGGTGTGTCTTTTTCAGTTCATGTTAGGACTTGGTCAAGAAGTATCAACAGGTGCTCTGAATTGAAGTATGAACCAGAAATCAAAGGGTCCTTCTCACATGTGATGGATTATATTGTATAATAACCCATCAATTACCTAATCTTGGAAGATGAAGCAAGTTCCAATAATGCTCAGATAAAATTCCCTGCCTGTCTTGTGGATGGAGGCTTGGAGCCGATTCAATTTAATTTAGGGAGCAAAGGAGTGTGATATTATAACTCGTATATAGTGTTGATCAGTAAGTGTTTATTTACCACATCAGTACTAAAATCACTATTTTACCACTGAACAAACTGAGGCTTAGAGCAGTGGAGTGAGTTCCCCAAATGACAGAGCTAGTAGAGTCAAGTCTTGAATCCAGTTGTTTGTCTATAATCTTTTGCTATCCTTTTACATAAGGCCGTGGATCTCACTCCCTCTGCCTGAAGCCAGATCCCTTATAAACATGTTGCAGGCCTGCCTAATGCCATTCTATTGCCCGCTGGCACTGAAGTTGCCTGAGTTAGGATAACCATATGTCCCATTCTGCCTGGTTCAGAATTTATCTTAAACTTTTCATGCTAAGTATTATTATGAAGAATTACATCAAAGTAAGGTGGGGGTAGATTCCATAGACTTCCAGTTTGTATTTCCAGCTTCTAACATTGTTTCTGCTTCTAGTGGATAAGATGCATGTCCAGTGAAAAATTTTCTCTTTAACATATGATTAAAACTAAAAGATAACTAGAGGTAACCTGTCTTTTGCATTGACCCTTTCCACATGCGATATAGTTAACATTTTCTTTTGAAGGACAATACATAAGGTACTCCATGATAAAGCACATTTGAAGAGAAGCATCTAGGAACAATTTAATCCTTCTGTTTTTCAGTGGTTGTGGGAAAAGATTTTGAAGCTGCTTTCTCTGTTCACTAAACTGCCCTGACCACCAAGATGCAAAAAGACCCACTAGGTGATGAGATCTATGAAAAGTATGAGGAATTACTGATAAGAGTGTAGAATATGCTGAGAATAGAAGGGTGGTTATCTCATTGTTGAAGTTCCAGGTAGATAATAGTCTGAATGCTCTACTTTCTCTGGTTGTATCATGTAGTGGATGGTTCTATATGGTATAAATGTACAGCTAGTAACCTATTTTGTTGTTTGGTGGCATATTATGTTGCAATATGGCATTTCAGCAGAAAAATGAAATGAAATGGCATACCTAATTTTAAATATTAAGAACTGAAGTTTATATTGCTCACGAAAGCTAGATAATGAATATGCAACTATCACAGCTTACGATTTTTACATCTACCATTCACCAAGGATGCTGTAGAGCTATAATTAACCACACACACAACCAAATCACATACATCTGCTCAAGAATCCTCAGCATCTCCTTCAGATTTAGTCATTAGTTAGCTGACTGGGCATGAAGATGATGATTCAATATGTGTAGCTGCAGAGGGTGCATCCATATTTCTCTGGAAAGCATGACTTTTCATTTAGATCAAATGGCTGATCTATGTTATGTACACTATTGGAGTTGGTTTAGTGCCTACATAATTTAGAATTTTTCAAAATATGCTGCAACATGCTATGAAATGGGTACATTTTTATTTTCTATTGCAAGTGAATGAAATAAGAAAGCTTATGCTCTTCCATTATCTATATCCAAAAAACTAACAGACAGATTGTTTGATAATTTTTCTTTAAAATATATTTGTCAAAAGAAGACAGGTAAGTTGAAACAAAAGTAGTTCCTCTATGGGTATATAGGCTGAAATATTTGCACACTTCAATTAAAAACTGAAAAATAGAAAAATAAAAGTATTGAGCAATTTCTCTCTGAGGTTATACTATGTATATTTAGAATAAATATAGTGCTTATATTATGCTTATATATTTGTAGACATGCTCTTATATTCACTGAGTTTATTTAGTTTTTAAACTTTTTGTTGTGAAATAATTTTAGATTTACAAAAATAGTACAGAGTTCCCATGTACCTTCACCTAAAATCCCTTAAGATTAACATTTCTCTAACCGTGGCACATTTATCAACGGACATTGGAACAATATTAACTAAATTATATTCTCATTTCACCAGATTTTATACTAATGTCCTTTCCCTGTTTCAGGATTTAATCCAGGACACCGTGTTGCATTTAGCTATAATGTCTCCTTAGCCTCCTCCAATGTATGACAGCTCATTTATCCTTTAATTTTCTCTTACCTTGACACTTCTGAAGAGTACTGGTCAGATATATTGTTGGACATTCCTCAATTTGGGTTTGTGTGTTTACTTATGGTTGGTCTGGAGTTAGAGAATTGGGATAAGAATAGCAGAGAGATTAAGTGCTTCTCACTGCATTTTATCAAGACACATAAGATATTAACTTCTCGCTGGTGATGTTAACCTTGATCACTTGACTAAGATTGTATAGGCCAGGTTCTCCACTATCAAATTACCATTGTTTCCTTCCCATACTCCATTCACTAAAAGTGAATCACTAAATCTGGTCAATTACGGGGGTGGGGAATTTTTAAGCTCCACTTCCTAAAGGAAGGAGTATCAAAAAAATGGACCTGTGTTAAAATGATTAATAAATATATGTGGAGAGCTACTTTGAAGCTATTCAAATATCCAAATTCTCTTAAAAGTTTCACCCACTAATTTTCGTATTCGGTAGTGGACTGTCATTTTGGCATAGATCTTTAATTATTCTCCCATTCTTTTTATATTTGTTATTGAAGTTCTTTAATAAAAACTTGTCCCTTCTCCCTATTTATATATGTATTAAGTCACTTATTTACATCAGTATAGACTCGTGACATTTGCTTTATTCTCTGTCTTAATAAGCTATCATTATTAAATACTATCGCCATGAGGAACTCTCTCAGGTAGGGTTATTATATATTATATGTTATATATAAGTTTTTTCCTACTATCTAGTACCACAAGATATGATATTCCTCAGAATGCCTAATTTCACAACCCATTCCTATTGAACTCATCTTGTATTTTTCTTGACCCACCTTTAGATTCAGTCCTTTTTCCAAAGGACCCTGGTTCCTCTTATTTGAGAATGGCATTTAGAAATCAAGATCTTGACACTAGGTGCACTTATTGTTACTAGATATCTCTGCTTCTACATCATCTAAGCAGATAGAACTGGAATGTATTTATGTGTAGCACACATTTCTGTACTTATTTCTATACTACATATATTTTAAAATAAGTGTGAGCTCACACTAATACATCACACTATCTAATTCAGCATTTGTTATATTTTAATGTTCATGTCAATATAAAGAAATAAATTTTGAATACACAATTTTAATGCACATAATTGCATATGTTTTAGTACATATATGTTAATTACATGTTGGAATACATAAATAATTGTATACTTTTTATTTTTTTGAATTTTGTTTTTAAAGATGTTTTATGACTATTTTATAGATCTACCTATATAGGAATTTCTTAATAACTAAGTATTTTTAAAACACACAGTTATGATTATTTCAACACTCTTTTTTCACTCTCAAAAGTGTTCCAATATGGATAATAAACTGTAAAGTGACCCCATAGTGCATTAGTCTGAGCTGGGTAAGCACTTTGAATGTTTTGATTTAGATCAAAGCCCCTCAAGCTTTTCTGTCCATACAAATTGCTGGAGGATCTGTGAAGCTGCAGACTGATTCAGTGGGATTGGGGAGGGGCCTGAGAGTCTGCATTTCTAACCAGCTCCCAGCTACTGCCAGTGCTCCAGGTGCCCAGACTACACTTGGAGTGGCAAGGCTGAAGACGACATAGTTGTCGTTGCATGAGCCTTCTATGCAGTTGTCCGGGGTCCCTCATCCATGACCTATTCCTACTGAACTCAGTAACCCCTCGGATTCCATTCAAGTCTATAGCCCTTTTCTTAATGTTCTACCTGTTTCGGGTTAGGGGCTTTGCCCATAATACAAACAAGGCAAGTTTATATTAATTTTTAAATTAGATAAGCTATATTTGACAGGTGAAAATGAGGACATCTCGTTCACCCTCTTCTCATTCTTTAGTAGTTTGGAGACTAAAGAATAGCTTTAAAATTCACTGGTTGCCAGACTACCTTCATGTTCTACTTACACACAACAGCTGCCTCACTGCAAACTTTCTCATTTTCAAGTTAATATTAATTTTGATGAGTGTTTTTAACCCAAGGAAAACACTTGTGGCGTCTATTACAAGATTGGCGGGCTCACACTGTGATCAGAGACAGATGCTTAAGGGAATAGTGGCGGTATTTGTGATTCATGACCATTCCTGGTGGGCGGTGGGCTGAGAGTGGAGAGTGGGGGGAGGTGGGAAGGAACAGAATAAATATGTACAGTATTGCAATCTCATGGCCATCTGTGCTAACTGCATGCCACAAATCTCAAACTGAAAGAGTGTGAAAGCAAATGTTATTAGTTGGTTTCAATATTGTGCCCTTCAGAATTATTCATTTCACTCCACTCATTCATTCATTCATTCATTCATTCATGATTACATTCTAATTTTGAGTGCTTACTCTGACACAAGTATTATAATAGGCACTGGGGACCAAATGTCCCGGTCTTCCATTAACTTTGGGTAGAGAAGTAAAATGAAAAGTACACAGGCGAATACAAAACATTATAATTGCTACACTGACGCATGGTGTCCTGGGAAAACTAAGAAAGCACCTTACCCAATCTTGGGGATCCTGGAAAAGTTTTTCAAAGGAAACGGTGTCTAATTTCAGATATAAAAGACAAATAGAAGTTATCCAGGTAAAGAAAAGCAGGGTACAAATGACAGAAGAAGGGGAAGGTAAGAGGAGATAGGGGAAAAAGAGATTATTTTTAGAACATTCTGAGAAGAGAAATAAGCATGTGTAAAAACAAAATGGTGAGATGAACATAATTCACTATGTTAACTACAACTTCCACAAATTTTTGCTTTTCCTGGGCTCCCCATCTTAGTAATGTCAGCACCACTCACTTGGTTATCCTGACCACAAACTAGGAGTAATCCTGGTTTTCTCCACTCTCATTTTACTGCCTCCCATTTTAGACCATCACCTAGTTCTGTCACTTCCTCCTTCTTATCTTAAATGCATTTTCTTGCCTCCATTCATAGGGTCACTAGTTTATTGCACAATCATCTCTTACCTAGACTATTGCAAGAACCTTCAAACTCATCTTTCTAACTTCAGTTTTAAACCTTCTCAGGTGGAAAACTTACTTTGACTACTGTGATCTATCCAAAGATAAAATCTGATTACTGTCCTTAAATCCTTCAGTGGCTCTCCATTGCCCTTGGAATGAAGTCCAAATTCTTTAACTTGATCAGTTAGACTTTCCTTGATTGGGATCCTTACATCTTCACCTTGCTGATCCCATACTTAGTTCATTTTATATATGTTTGTTGATTACCTGTATGTAATAGTCTCTGTGCCAGACACTAAATATTGGGTTGTCGGAAAAGTCATGATGCAACAAAAAACATAAAAAATACGTCATGACTTTTCCAACAACCCAATAAAATGATGAATAAGATAAATAGCCATATATACATTATGCTTCTATCCTACCAAAAGAAACATTTCAACAAATTATTACATTATTAGCAACAATTTTGAGAACTCTGGCCCACCACCACTTTCATGATGTGAGTATTCTAGACATTCTAACTATAGTATTTGGGGTAATCTTGGGCCCAGCCTATTCCGGAATGGAATTTTTTCCACATCTTAATTTTTTAAAACGGACATAATCACTTTATTTGTTAAAGTAATACTAAATAAGATAATAGATAAAGCATGACATTTCATTAGCTTAAAACAATGAAAACTTATTTCTAGGCTCCAGAATGTTTGGTAGGCCAGAGGAACCAAGCAAACATTTAGATATTCAGGCTGATTAAGATTTTTTTCATTATTAACCCAGGGATTCTAAGTCCCCTGAGGACTGATGTCCTGCTGACAGTGAGGGCAAAACAGGAAGACTTGATGGGAAGTTATAATGGGCCAGACCCAGAAGCAACATCTACCCCTTCAGACCATATTTCATTGGCTATAATTCTTTCATACAGGCCTAAGTGAAAGGAAGCTGGGAAATACAGAACAGTTCTGTGCCCAGGACTGGAAAGAAAAGGGTTTGAAGACCTACAAGTCGGTCTCGACTGCACTAACCAACATACACAAATGATGGGAGACTATCACCTCCGGTCTGTAACTACAGTGAGTTCACTGCTGTTATCCTTTTCATCTGTACCATCTGTCCATGTTGGAGTGACAGGACCACTGGTCACCCATAGCCTAACAAGAACTTCACACTCTAGTGAAGCTTCAATTATCATCGATTTTAAAACAGATGATCCCTTTAAAAATCTTTTTCAAAAATTCTGCTTTTAGATACTTCTGCGGTTAGGACTCAAAGAGCCATGTAGTTTTTTCTCTCAATCATGATGAGTCTTCTGTGGAAACATTCCCTCCCATGCCTGTCCTCCCCCACCCCTGCTTGGGATCAGTCTGTGATTTGCAGAATCTTTAGTAGCCTTTTAAATCTTAGTTAAAAATCGCCTTTAATGTTATGCTTTTGTAGCGGTCCTCAAATCTGAGTTAGGAGTTTCTCCTATGGTTTCTAGAAGCATTTTGTAATCTCTGACTATGCATACTGTGAAAATGTGTGAATTAATGTCTACTTAATTCTTGTATCCCTGGAACTTAGCACAGTATCTGACACATAATAGGAAATATGTACCTATTGACTGAATTGATAAATGTTTTTCAGCATAACTGGGATGTAGGGCATAAAGCGAGAAATATGTGGGAGTCATTATCCTGTATATAATCTAAGGCAGTGGCACTCAAAGTGTGACCTGACAATTCAACATCACCCCCTGGGAACTTATTAAAAATGCCTAATCTCCGCCCTACCCTGAATATTCTAAGTTAGAAACTATCAGGAGTGGGATGGGGCCCAGGGATCTATGGTTTAACAAGCCCTCCCTGTGATTCTGATCCATGCTAAAGTTTGAGGAACACTGACCTAAGCATTACTAAAAGGAGCCTAGATAAATCTGAAACTAATTTAAAGAAAAAAGAAAATAACAATATCGACCATCTAATAATAGCAGCTATCATTCCTTAAGTACTTCCTGTGCTGGGTGCCAAAGAAACGATCTTTTTTTGGAAGTTGTGACCCTAGAGCAGTCTTGTGACTCACATAATCCAATTAGATGTGGTTTAAATGTAAACACTGTACTGACAGATGAAAAGAATGTGATAAGAATTCAGAAGAGAATTAAGCAGTAGATAGATTGATGTAATCTAATCATATTATAACCACCTGAGAAGGAATTAATGATTCAAGTAATTTGAAAATTAGGTGCTGTGTAACTTGAATCCTTTGGGCAAAGGCTATGTTGTACTTCTTTTGAAGGCTGTAACAGCATCTCTATGAAAAGGTTGAGCCTATCAGAGTTACATCCTGGCCCATACATCCCTGATTAAGAAATCTCCACATGCTAAGGAGTTGATTCTAAACAGTACTTGAAAAGGGACTCCAATGTGTTTGAGATGATATGATGGTTTAGAATTAATATATTGTACGTAGGATTGTGGTTTAAAATATATAATTGACACATTGGTTTATGTTTCTGATTTTAAATTGAATTTTTAGTACATTTGTAAACTGTGTCAAAATCTTGATAAGCTTAGTTTGTCAGGTTTACCAGACTTGTATAAATATTTAGGAATATTTATTTGTCAATATGGAATGAAAAACTTTTTTTAAAGTATCAAATATATTGTTTGTTAATGAAATTTAAGCTTCTGAATGTTTGACTAAGTTGTAAATGACATCAATGGTTAAATTAAAAGTACAGATGAAATTTGTTATATTTATAAATAGAATAATAAGACACAAATTAAACTTAAAAGATTAAGGGAAAGTAAATTTTTAAATGTATAGCTTTAAACCCAATATAACTTCATAATAACCTTTTCTAAGTATAAAAATTGCCCTGAGGACATTTAAAAAGTAAGGACCTCACATTTAACACCAAGGTTTCTACCACAATTGGCTCATTTAATCCTTTCAACAACATTGTGCAATAGGCAATGTTTTTACCCTCCTTTTATAATGAGCAATAGGTTAAATAACATAAGCAAACACATAGCTAGTAGGTGGCAGTATTCAAAGCCAGCCTGTCAGATTCCAGGGCCCATCTTCAAACTACTCCATTTTCCTCCCTGTCACTACAGGCCTATTTGGATCCAAAGGGTCAGAAAATGAGGCTGGAGGGAATTACTCAAGCGGTTGGTTTGGAGAGAATCCCACTGGGAGCACTCAGAGTGATACTGGATATAGAGCTGAATTTTGCTTCTCTTTTCACCTCCCACTCACCTCCCAACTTAAAGAAAAGTCCTTTGAGTTGAAATGGTGGAAGGATTCCCAGCTAGGGAGTACTTGAGTATTTCATGGCCCTAACCCTCTTCATGTGTTTGAGCCTCTACTTTCTGGCCATCACCGCTCAGTCTGTCTCTTGTCACTAGTCTGTCATTTGTGGCTTCTTTTTCATTTTTCTCTTTTTTCCAGTCATACATTTCTCAACAAATAAATTTCAAGTACACACTTTGTTTCAGGGTCTCAACAGGGAACAAGTCCAAAGGGTAAGACAGAATAGAAACAATTAACAATTTCAACTATAATACGTGTAAGAGGCCTTTACTCCTGGAGGAAAGAATAAGTAGAGTTTTTGATTGACAAGGAAGGTAGGTAAGACTGTTCTAGGAAAAGGTAACATCTGTTAATAAACCTGGAACCATAGAGAGTTTGATCCTTTAAAGGAACTGAAAGACATTGTTTTCAGAGCAAGTACAGGAAACCTGCCCCCAATAAGGCTGCACAATCACTGTGCTAAGCTTCCATATTGTCATGCAATTGGCATGGTTTAAGGGATCAAGTGAGTCAAGTGAGTGGGCCAAAGAACACCAATATCATCAATTAGGAGACCCAATCCAACAGACAGTGAGAAAAGTCTTCTAAGACATTTGACAAGTACACCTAAAACCCCACTACTGGAAATGAGGGCAGGTGATTGAGCAGTTTAGCTCTGTCCAGTTCATCAAGTATTTACTCAACTTATTGAGTGAATTTATTTGTGTGTCATTTACAATATTAGATACTGGGAAATGAGAACGAATAAGAAGTCCAGCCTTTGAAGACCTTTAGTCACACACACACACACACACACACACACACACACACACACGTACACACTTACATACAGAGGGTGCCAAAAAAATGTATACACATTTTAAGAAAGGAAAAAACTGTATTAAAATTATGCTGTTGGTAGCCACTTTGAGCATCTCTTGTAATTGCAGAAGTCAAACATGACTTGTATTCATGTTTTGTTATCAGTATATATTGATTATTACAATTTTCATATAGTTTTTTCTTTTCTTAAAATGTGTATATGTGTATACATTTTTTGGTACCCTGTGTATACGTACAAATTTGTATATGTGTGTGTGCCTGTGTATGTGTGTGTGTATGTATATATTTAATGTATATGGCAAATAAATGAACATACATTTAATTTATGTTTAGTATATATGACAAATACATATGACATATTATGTGTATGTATATATTTCTTTCCCACAGATGATGAATATATAGAAAACCTGACCCTTAAGGACCTCTAGTTTATTAATGTGTGTACATGTATTTAAAATATATCTCACATATATAGTATCTAAACTGATACAGATGTATATGTCTCACATTCTGTAATAGCTTAATGATGGGCGACTAATGATGTGGGGAGAGAATGAGAAGCCAGCGATTTGCCTCATAGTAAGGGGGGCCTTCCCCCAGTGGTCCAGACAAGAAGGGAAATGGCCGCTACCCTGGTAGCAGTCACCTTCTGGAGCCTCGGGAGGGCTGGCTGTGGACACATGTTTCAGATATGGGGTGACGCTGGTGTTCTTAAGTAAATATGGAAGGGCAGAGGACTGACTCAAGGAGGGCCATACAGTCCTAAGATGAAAGCGTCACCCAGCTCAGTCAGCATCCTTAACAGGAGGACATCCACCAGGTACAGCCAGCGGAGACAAGTACTGAAAGTAAGAAGGCTTATGATGCCTTTCTTACAACCAAGACCTTATTTCACTCAAAATTTACATGACTATATTGAAAGAAAAGAGAGGCTTGTTTGAGAACATGACTTTCTTCTCATCTCCTCACTGGAAACTGTAGCCTGGGAGTAATGACAGAGTTGCAGCCACTTGAAAGCTGGTTTGGAAGTGGAAGGGTTTACTTTATCTCAGCCCCCATGATTCATCGGAGAATACTCAAATCTACTTCTCTTAATGTTTCCCAAAGAGACTTAACTGATCAAAGTTGTTGCCTTCCCAGAGGTGTGTTCCTTCCAGCACAGGGATGAGGTATATCTCTGGGACACCCAGAGGACATTTATAGTCACTTCCCAAGTGGCTCTTGTTCTCTGGATTAAAAACAGAAATTATCTCTTGGCTGTCAATGTTAACATTTTCCAGCAGCAGGAAAATCTGTCAAACAGAAATTGAAGATGAATAAAATGAGGATACACACTCAGGATTATTCCCATTGTGAAGCAGCGGTGCTCTGCACTGACGACTCTACACCCGAATAGTAGATTTAGGGAAATAGAGACATACTGGTTTTCTAAACGCCCCCGTACGCTTTGCCACAGGAAGTGGTGGTGATTGAATAGACGGACAAACGCTGTGAGCATATGCAGTGAGCCAACTATACAGCACTCCAGGGCAGGATTACAAATGGTTTGTGTGCATTTAGGGGGGTAATCAGTTGTCATAATTCCATTTGCAATTGATGTTTGCATGAAAATGCAGCTTTTTAACCATTGCTAGGATTTGAGGAGCAAGTGCAACATGTTTTCATCTTGTCAAACTCCAGGGAATTTCAGCAAGTCGGTTCCGTAATAATGCATATCCGCATTAGTGGAAGGCTCATTTTGAAGAATAAATAACTACTCTTCATAGGAACAATATTTACAGAACATGCCTGGTGTGTGTATAGCTGTTCATTACTCACCAAGCTGCATTCTAAATAGACACACACCTAAATTCAGGACAAAGGAAAGAAAGGAAAAGGAAGACGTAGGCCAGAAATGCCCTTCACTTTACATATGTTGATAACACCTGAGACAGATTTTAAGGAATATTAGATAGAGAAATTGTACAGAGGTCCAGCCAGAGGACTTGAACTTGAAAATTTCTTATGCTTGGAATAGGAAGGAGGTGGTTAAGAAGATGAGAGCAAGAGAAGACACAGAGACAGAGAAAACCAGTAGTCATGTTAATTGATTGGTTAGATGTGAGAATGTATAAACTAAAATGGAAGGTATGGGATAAAATGAAAGTTTCCAGATTTTGGAAATAAATTTCAAATAATTTTAAGAGCAGTGGTTCTTAAGTTTATGTGAGTAACACTAAATTTTTTAGAGCTTGTGCTTCTGTGCATTTTTCTGGGAAAACAGACATAATTTTACCAGATTTATAAAGAGATCGATGCATAAAAGCCCAAGAACTCCTGATGTATCTGGAGATTTAAGGAATTTAAATTGACTTCTCTGTTAGGTAGGGGAATGATATCCTAGTCTCAGAATTTAAACTCAATGTTTTTCAAATGCATTTGACATGACCTGTGGTAAGAAAAATATTTTACCTTGAGACCCTGTACACAGTCTCTCTTTTTCTCTCTCACAACTGAAAAAAAAGGTTTTTCAAATATAGCTGTTATCCTTATAGTTAGGTGCACTCTGGTATTTTTTATTCTATTCTAGGCAATTCTAGTCCATTTATATATACTAGTCATAACCTACTAAATTGACTTCATGACCCATTTATGAACTGAATGCTACCTTTTTTTAAAAATTTATGTATTTTACAACACAGTGCAATAGTTATACTTTTTATCCCTCAAAGTGACAACCCCGTCCCCTAATTCTCCCTCCACTCCTCCCCCCCATATCATACTATCTATTACAATTCCTTTGACTCCCTTCCACCATATAATCCACATCCCGTGACTATCTATATATTCAATTACAGTTGGCATACAATATTATATAACATCAATTTCTGGTATACAGTACAGTGATCAAGCCTCTACTCCATCCATGAAGTGGTCTCCCTAACAAGACATGTGACCATCTGACACTCCACAAAATTTTTACAACATTATTATATTCCCTGAACTGTCTTTCATATCCCTGTGACAATACTGTAGTTACCTCTTTATGCTGTCTAATCCCTTCCCCTTCTCCCTCATCCCCACCCCCCTCCCAACTAGCAACCCTGTTTTTCCTCTATATCTATGAGACTATTTCTGTTTCCTTTGCTCATTCATTCAGTTTTTCAAATTCCACATATAAGTGAAATCATATGGTATTTGTCTTTCTCCGACTGACTTATTTCACTTAACATAATAGTTTCTAGGTCCATCCATATTGTTGCAAATGGTACAATTTCATTCTTCTTTATATGAATGCTACCATTTTTAAAACACAGTTGTAACTGACTCAATATTGACAAGCACAATGGAAACAAAACTAGCAAATGCACAGTTTCAATAGACAAAGTGAGTTCTACTACAGATATTAACAAAGGTTCGAGTGAAAAAGAGGAACAGTAGAAATTCAAAAAATTGACATAAAAGAATTGGAGGGAGGAGGATAAGAATGTCCTGGTGAGCTGGAGGCAAAGTTTAGAACTCTGTCTACACTGAATAAAAGGAAATGTCTTGTTAATTCATCAAACAAAATAAAAGACATTTAATAATTTTTCAGTACTTTGGTTTGTTGCTCAACAAGTAGGGCCAAAGTAGCTTGTCTAAGTATTAAGAGAATACTACCATCTGTGGAAAGAAAGATAACATAGGAGAAGAAAGGGATTTGGAGAAAATATTTATAACCTTATTTTGGGCCTTTAACAATAAATAATATTTCTATAACCAGACAAATGTGACTTTGGGAGGATCATTTTAATGAGAAGATTTAGATTAGAGGGGAAACTGTCAAATTGGGTGGACAAATTTCTCATGTATTTTTCCTTCAAAATTAATAGGAGCAACTATAGGTCAAGACCAGCTTGAGGGAGGCACTGTCATTCAAGCTGAAAATCCTGAAGATGGCATCAAGTGCCTTGGAAGAATTCAATTAACTAATCACAGATGGTTGCCAGATATGCAGTCTACACTTTCATTTCACTAACAAATGTCACTGCTAAGAAAATCTGAACTTTGGGGAACTGGGGGCGATTCCATCTGAAAGATAACTTCTGTTCTCATCACAATTTCATAGGAAGCAGTTAAGAAAGAGCAGTGTCACACACATGAGGGGAAACTTCGCAGCAATTAGAGTTGCCCAACAATGAGACTCTGGAAAGTGTGACTCTGGTTGATGATCACCCTGGGGATTCCAGTGTAGGGGGCACCCTGAGCTTGAGACAAGACTCAGGGCACTAAGATCCAAAGGAGTGATCATTTAGAAATTAATAATTCAACAAATTAATTAAACTGAAGTGTATCATCAAATTAATGCAATCCATAAATAGATCCATAAATAGCCTCATTCTTTTATTAGAGAGTACATCCTGTTTTGTTTTTCCATCCTCTGCAATTGCCATAGTGAATGATGGGAGTGTTTGTCATTGTATCAGCGATTATAACTGTGTTCAAGGAACAGAATCCTTTGATAAACTGATGAAAGTTTCTTCAGAAAAGTGGACATATGGACAATCAGTCTTTTTTAGGCAATTTGAGGTTTCAGAAATCCTGCAGTTCATCCATAGACAGCTAGATGTAGGCTTTCAGGCAACTTGATGTATTTGATTTAGTATGAAAATACAGCTTTTATATTGTTTTGAAAGCATAAGATGCAATAATACACTTGAAGCTCTCATTTGGGTAGGATGGGGAGAAGGAGGAATCGTTTATTATGTCCCCTGTCATTGTTTGTATATCCCCCTGGTCCATATCCTTTGCTTTACACAGCTAAAAGTCTGCATGTCAGATTTAGCCTGACTTCCCAGAAAACCCTCTGTGTATTATTTCTCTTTTGTTTTTGTTTTTTAAACAAAAGTTCAAGTGAATTATTCTAACAAAAAATATTTCTTTAACAAAACAAAATTATTTTTTTATTAGCTTGAGGTAGTACTTAATAGTAGAATTAATGGATGGATGGGTGAATGAATGATTTAGAGACCTCTGTAATGAGGGGTAAATGAAGTGACTGTTAATACCCAGTGAATCATATCCTAGAATTTCCATTAGGTTTGTTTGAAGTCTCCAGGATTTTTTCACAGAAGGAAGCAGAAGATAAAATCCAAGTTTCCCAGGGGACTTGAGGCTGGGTGGTTCCAAGATAAAAACAGCCATCGCATATGAAAATACATAACTACCCTCCTTCTAATAAGAGCAGAAAACCCAGTCAGTACATCATCTGATCCCGTGTTATAGAGGAGCTGTTTGGTTTGATTAACATCTGACAAAGGATAGCAACACTGTTTATCTTGGATCCCAGGGGCAATTGACATCCTTATCCCCGACCCCAACACTAAAATAGTTTTTGAAGCTAAATTAGCAGATTCAGTTAGACCTAATAAATACTAAAATTACTTTTAGGCTTTGAATGTAGCTTTACAGTTATTCCAACTACAGAAAAACAGTAGGAGTGAGAAACAAGTGTACATACTCCATTTTTCACTGTCTGGACATGTTAATATTCAGGAAGGTTGAGGCCCCCATATCAAAAGATATATACATACACATAAACATATATATATAAATATGCATATTAAAATATTATATAACTTTTGTTTCTTTCATAGTGCATACCCAGTGGCACAAAGAGAAGTTGACCAAAAGCCCATTTACATATTATAAATTTTTGACCTTTAAAGAATATGTTGTATCTATCATAATAGAAATTAAAGAGGATAAAATGTTTTCTTTTTTGTTTTCTTTTTTTTTTTAAAGGTTTTTTTAATTGGGAAATTGGGGGAGGGGAACAGCATTGGAGAATTGGGGAAGGGGAACAGACAAGTTGCTGTCCTTTTGTTCTTCAGTTTAGTTGTGGAGGACGTCGCTTCACTAGCCCATGTTGGTATTGTGATCATTGCACTCTTTCCGGCTCAGTCAGATCAGCCACCATTGGATGGCCGCTCACAGTGGCTCAGGGCAACTCACACTGGCTGCCAGCCATTCACGGTAGCTTGACTGCAGTCCACTGCAGCCCTGCTGCAGCCTACGCCATTGCCGGCCACTCATGGCAGCCCAGCTCCAGGTAGAGCTGTTGTTCACCATCTTAGCTGTAGAGGGTGCTGCATCACTGGCCCTCATGTGGGATCCGAACAGGCCCTGCTGCTCAGAGCTGACGTCCCAAGCCAACTCTTAACCAATGCGCCACTTGGCTGGCCCAATAAAATGTTTCATATTGTCCTGTTATTGAAAATATTTCAGTGGGAGAGTGACAAACAAGTAAATTTAAAAATAACTCCTTGCCATTCAATTATGACTGTTTCTGCTAACACACAAGTCAATGTCAAGAATGCCAAGCAGTGTTAAGACTCAGGACTCCTTCTCCGAGTAAGGCACAAAGCTGAGTTAGAAATATCTCCATTACACAGCTAAAGGAATATAAATATCTCAGAATTATTTTTTAAGATTTTATTAAAAATATAGCTAACATACAATATATAGTTTCAGGGGTACACTATACATATTCAACATTTATGTACCTAAAGAAGTGATCACTGTAAGTCCAGCAACCATCTGACACTGTATTATGCTATCACAATATTATTGACTATATTCCTTATGCTGTATATTAAATTCCCATGACTTATTTGTTTTATACCTGGGAATTTGGAACTCTTATTACTTTTCACCTTTTCCCTCCATTTTAAAGTTTTCAGTTATAGTTGACGTTCAATATTATGTTATATAAATTTCAGGTGTACAGCATAGTTGTTAGACATTTAAATAATTTAAGAATTGATCCCCCGACTAGTGGAGTACCCACCTGGCACTATACCCAACTGGTAATATAGTTATTACCATATTATTGACTATATTGCCTGTGCTTTACACCCCCATGACTATTTTGTAACTACCAATTTGTACTTCTTAATCCCTTCACCTTTTCACCCACCACTCAATCCTCCTCCCAACTTGCAATCATCAAAATGTTCTCTGTGTTTATGAGTCTGTTTCTGTTTTGTTTGTTCATTTTGTTCCTTAGATTCCACATAAAAATGAAATCGCATTGCATCTGTCTTTCTCTGTCTGACACTTCATTCAGCACAATATCTTCCAGGTCCATCTATGCCATCACAGGTGGCAAGAACCCATTCCCTTCCATGGCTGAGCAATATTCCACTGTATATATGTACCACCTCCTCTTTATTTGTTCTTCCATTGATGGACACCAGGCTAACTCCATATATTGGCCATTGTAAACAATGCTGCAATGAACATATGGATATGCAGGTTCCCTTTCAGTAGCATTTTGGGTTTCTTTGGATAAAGACCAGAAGTGGGATTATTAGGTCCTTCTTTGTCTCTTGTTATAGCCTTTGTTTTAAAGTCTTTTTTGCTGGTATCAATATTGCCACCCCAGACTTTTTATTTTCATTTCCATTTTCATAAAATATCTTTTTCCATCCCATTACTTTCAGTTCTGTGTGTGTCTTTCAATCTGAAGTGTGTCTCTTATAGGCACAACATGTAAGGGTTTTGTGTTGTTATCCATTCAGCCCTCCTCAGTCTTTTCATTGCATCATTTAATCCAGTTACATTGAATGTGATTGATAGATATGTAGCTATTGCCATTTTATTCATAATTTTTATTTTATTTTTTCTGTCTTAAAGAAGTGCCTCTAATTCCTTGTAATACTGATTTGATGGTGATGAACTTCTTTAGCATTTTCTTGTCTGGGTAGCTATTTATTTGTTCTTTCATTTTATTTTATTTTATTTTATTTTAATTTTTTTTGAGGGCAGTGTTACTGGCCCTCATATGTGGGACCTGAACCGGGGCTGCTGGCTTCCCAAGCCAGTGCCTAACCATCGTGCCACTCAGCTGGCCCTGTCCTTTGATTTTAAATGATAGCTTTGCTGAGTAGAGTACTCTTCATTGTAGGTCCTTGCTTTTCATCATGTAGATCCTTGCTTTGGATATTTCATGCCACTCCCTTCTGGTCTGCCAAGTTTCTGTTGAGAAATCAGCTGACAGTCTTATGGGAGGCTCCTTTATAAGTTACTAGTTGCCTTTCTTGTGCTGTTTTTAGGATTCTCTCTCTGTCTTTAACCTTTGCCATTTTGATTATAATGTGTCTGATATGGGCCTGTTTGGATTCATCTTCTTTGGGACTCTACATTTCCTGGACTTGTATGTCTATTTCCTTGCTTTCTTCTCCTTCTGGTACCCCTATGATGCAAATATTGTTATACAAGATATAGTCCCATAGGTCTAGTAAAGTATCCTCATTTTTTTGGATTCTCTTTTCTTTTTGCTCTTCTGATTGGATGGTTTATGCTACCTTGTCTTCCAAATGACTGATTTGATCCTCTGCTTTATCTAGTCAGCTGGTGATTCCTTCTAGTGCATTCTTCATTTCAGATAGTCTTCACTTCTGACTTGTTCTTTTTTATGGTTTATGTGTCCTTTTTTTAATGCTTGCTACCTCTCTGTTGAAATTTTCACTAAGTTCCTTGAGCATCCCTGTGACCACTGTTTTGAATTCTGTCTCTGGTGGGCAGCTTGCCTCCATTTTGTTTAGTTCTTTTTCTGGAGTTTTCTCCTGTTCTTTCATTTGGGATGCATTTCTCTGTTTTCTTATTTTGGCTGCTTCTCTGTGTTTGTTTCTATGTATTAGGTAGATCTGCGATGTCTCCCAGTCTTGGCCAGGTGGCCTTATGTAGTAAGTGTCCTGGCACAGTAAGGGCACTGGCACAGTCTCCCTGGTCACCTGCTCTGCATGCTCCAGAAGTGTCCAGAAGCATGTGTTGTGTGTGCCCTCCTATTATAGTTAAACCTTGATTGCTAGTGGCAATCCCATCAGCAGATGGGATTGGCCCTCAGGTTGACTGGCTGTGGGGTTTGCCCACATCCACAGCTTATGGGCTGCTGTGCAAGGGGCCTTACCCCACTGAGTGGGATTTGCCCCAGTGGGCCCTGGTGCCTGTTGAGACCACCCTTTGTGTGTGCCACTTGTGGGGATAATGGGGCAGTGTTCTGCTGTGGTCTGAATCCAAGTACATTGCCTCTGGGGCCTCTTGGGAGGGGCTCCAGTGCAGGCCCAGGTCACCCATTGCCTGTAACTGGCCGGCAACTACCTGAAAGGAGCTACAGAATGATTTGCAGTTGTTTGCTGCCTGTGCTAAAGTTGGAGACACATGGGAGAGGCCACACTGTGACCTGAGGATGGCTGCCACCAGCACTGGGCCTGAGGTAGCTGCACAAAATGCCAGGGTACCCCAAGGCCTGCTGCCATGTGCCAGCTCCCTTAAGGTTCAGCCACTGATATTGTGTGGTATACAAGTTGAGTGAGGGGGGGTCTCAAAGAGTCACTAGAGTGGGAAGAATTGTAGTCACCAGGTAAATGTAGACTCTGGTCTGGTGCCATTACTGAGCCTGGAACAACTCAGCTAAATCTCAGAGCACACTGAGGCCAGTTGCCACCCATGGACTCATTGTTTTTTAAGGAAGAGTGCAATGTGTGGGGGATTGGTTGCTTGGGTTAGCATTGGGGGAGTTGGGTAGGGCAGATTCAGATTTTGCCTGGTAGGGGAGGGCTCAACACAGGAAAGATGGTGTCTGCCTGCCAGCTGCATAGGAGAAAGACCCTACACAGGGAAAATAGTGACTGTCCTCCAGCTCACATCGTGAAGTCACACACCTGAGTCTGCCCCCCCCATATGCCTCCAGTGCTCTCCGAGTCATCGTCTTTCTACCAGAGCCCAAGGTTCATGCCTGGAAGAGAGTCTGTGCACGGGCCGTTTAAGAGGACATCTGGGTTTCCCACAGTCTTCTGCCCCACCCAGCTGGTCGGAGTCCCCACTGATTTTCACAGCCAGCTGTTGCGGGTTCTCCTTTTCCCACCATCAGCACTCCAGGCTGGGGAGCCTGGTGTGGGGCTGAGGTCACTCACTCCTCCAAAGGGAGCTTCTGCAGCTGAGACATCCCTCCTGATTCTCAACCACCATATGAAGGTTTGTGGCCAGCCCGTTTCACATCTCCACCCTGCCTATCAGTCTCAATGTGGCTTCTTCTTTATATCCTTAGTTATAAAGCTTCTGTTAGCCAGACTTCAGATGGTTCTCCAGGTTGATTGTTGTATAACATAGTTGTAATTTTAACGTGTTCACAGAAGGAAGCATGCACAGCGTTTATCTACTTTACCATCTTGGATCTCTCCTTAGAATTTTTTATGAGGCAAGAAAGCACAGGGAAATGTTTTCTTTTTGACATTTTAAGAAGATAGGAAAACAAAAACTTTGGGGACATCTTTAAGTACAATTTAGTGTCCTTCAAAAGACAAACTGCTGAGTTTGGAGGTGACAGGGAACAGCAGAGTTGGAGCCCATTTTGAAGATGCTCCCAATTATCAGACTCAGGAGAAATATGATGTTGCCTCTGATAAGAATAACAGATTTGGCTCATTATCTACTGTAAGTATCTGTTGTAAGATGGAGTGTCTTCAAAGCAACAGGGAAATTTCAACTTCCTTCAAAATCAGCAAGACGGTGGTGGTGAAATTAATACCTATTACCCACAGATACTAAAAAACAATATAACATAAAAACCTTCTAGGGGATTACCTAGTTTTTAAGCAAAACATAAAAATTCAGGTCAGCTTTCTGAGAAATGCAGCTAGTATCACAAGCACCCATTGAAATGAATCATGGAATCATTTCCTTCGGTAGCAACTTCCAAGAATGAGAAAAAGAAAATGACTTGATAACCTTCCAAAGTTTTAGTCTTTTCCTGTCCTATACCAACTGCCACAGAGGCTTCTTGTTTCTTTAATAAATAGTCTTCAGGTCAATATTTAAAATAAGTAACTTATTCCTGGAAGTGACTCCATAAAATTCAGCATGGGAAGATTGTAAGATAGTTTTCTTAGAAATATCTTCAGAGGATTTCAAAAATTGTCTGCTGAAAGCTCAAAATAACAAATGAAAGTTCTAGTTCACATTATATATATATATATATCTCACATTAATGGAAATGATTCTGTTAAATTACTATTTCTGACAGAGTGACTACAATTTTATCCTGCTCATCTAATGGATTTATAGACATTGAAATAACACCTTCTTTGATTAGATTCATTAAGCACAATTTTCATTTTAAAACACTAGTTTTAGCATAAGATAGCCCTGGCTCTAAGAGATAACTGGTAGAGACTCTTGAGGAGTATGTGTCCATTATTTGGATGAGTGGACTTTCTTGTTTTTAATAAATTACACACCACTGTAGTGATTTCTAGAATGATACTATGACTATTTTAAGGTTATAAAGCTTTCAAGTCACTCATTTCTGTAGCATCCTCACCCATAAAAACAGGGTTTGGTGCTAAATGGTGTCTAAAGTTTCCTTAGCTAGACTAACCATAAAATTTATCGTCCAAACTGGGATGCTTTTGACAGTAAAAGCGGGTGACCTTAATAATTACCCTGGAAAAATAGCCATAAATTTGGGATTGTCCCAGGCAAAGCAGTACAATATAGTCACTCTACTTTTAGCCCACCCATCACTAGTTATTTTCAGCTATTGAAAAGGGTTTGAGCTGCTTTGTGTCAATTACAAGTCATTAACATTAGCAAATAATTAATGTGTAAATTGTGTCCTCCTAAAGGGATTTAAAAAAAACCCCAAGTTTTTGTCTTCTTCCAAGTTTTAATTATTCTTTGAAATGTTTGCATCCTTAATTTGCTTAGCAAATGTACTTTTGCAATGATAACCAAGAAAAAAATGTCAAGGCAAGTTTTTATGGGTTCTGAATTTCAAAATAATATGGTCTAAATTTCACTGAAGGGATTCCCCACTTCCTAAAGCCATATGAAATAAATGGATTTCAAGGTTTCCTAAATCTAAGGCCTTAAGATTTTATTATGACTTTTGGTTCTTCATTTCCTGGTCTTTCATACTGAGTTTTCAAGATATTTAGAAGTGGAAAGCAAGGGAAAGAGAATGAATTTTGGTTCATTAAGTATTTTATTAAAAATGATTTATTGAAAACCTATGTGATAGGTGCTATGTTAGTGTGCACAATATAAAAACTGTTTTGATTATATTCCCCAAACTGCCGTTCTCTATATTTCTGAGACCTGAAGCTGAAGCTGAATAACACTGAATGTCAACTATAATTTTATATATATATATATATATATATATATATATATATATATATATATACACACACACATATATATATAGTCACAGGATGTGGAATACAGCATAAGGAATAGAGTCAATGGAATTGTAACAGCTATATATGATGTCAGAGGGGTAGTAGACTGAGGGGAGGGGGTTATCACTTTGTGGAGGGTATAAATATCTAACTATTACATTGCTTTGTATGCCTGAAACTGATTTTTTAAAAAAATAAATTTCAATATTTTAATCATAAAAAAAACTATTTTGAGTGTCTCTTGGAAGAGGGACAGCAGGGATGGGAATAATAGATAAAACTAAACTAAATTCAATATCGCAAAATAAGTACAACAGTGGAGATTTGATACCTCCTTCTCCATTACCCCCAATGTCCTGTTAATTTTACTTCTCCAGTATCTCACAGAATGCACCTTCTCTCCCTCTCAACTGCCATTACCATAGTCCAGGCCTTCCTGGCTATTGCAATAACACCCCACTTCCTTAACACATCCAATTCAATGTGATAAACTCACCTCTAAACTCACCAACCCATTCTTTACTCTGTAGTCTAAAGTCTTTTTAAGATGGAAATCTGATCAAGATATTCCTACTTAAACCTTTTCAACGGCTTCCCCTTAATTTTTAGGATAAAGATAAAATCTTCAAAATGACCCTTTCTCGTTCTCCTTTGTATTATGCCACCACATAATATTAAATATCTTTTGCTTTATCAAACTAATTTATATTCTCTCTGAATGAAAAGCCTTCTTTACATTTCAACTTAAATGTCACTCTGTCTGAGAAATCTCTGATACACTAAACCAAGGTAAATGCTCCTTGCATCCTATGTCATTGCATGTTTCACATTCTAAGTTGTTGAAGAATCTTCTGAAGAAAGAGTACAGAATCTTTTTTTCTTGTTTTCCATCGAGGCTGTCTCCTTGGGCATGCAAATGCTGCAGAAACCCAGCACCCTACACTTAGAAGTGTCCTAAATTTGGTTTAATGCTGTGCTGACACTACTGAAATTCTTAATAGTTTTCAAACAAACCACCCCCCCCATTTTTGTTTTGCACTGCACATTATTTAGCTGATTCTGCTTGTCATGTTATCCACAGCTTTTAATACAGTGCCTAAAACATAATAGGGCTCTAATAAGCATGTGTAGTGTCCATGTAAGAACATCCAAACTTATAGAGCATTTTCATAAGAGTTTACTTGAGCCAAACTGATGCCAGTTGCTGGGAAGCAAGATCTGAAATGCCCCAGAGAGTAAAAGTTTTGTAGCTTCTTTTATGCATTTGAAATTAAGGAAGGATTGTATGAAGATTACATGGAGGTTGGAAGAAAGCAAGGCAAGGATTGGATTACAGGATAGTTATCAAGGTTACCTGCCCTCTTGAGGGGTTATGCTTATTTCAAAAGTGTTTTAACCTAGACGCACAAAAACAATGGACAGGCTTGCTTTAGGGTAAGATAAACATTTTACTAGAAAGTTATAGGCCTGTGGCGTGACTACCCACTATGTGAGGACTGTCCATAGAAATCTTTTTTTCTATGGAATTTATGATCAGATCATTCTGTGAGGTTACTTTCCATAGAAATCTTTTTTTCATCCACAGTATGTTGAATAGACAATTGAATGAATTACCATTTCCCACTTAGTTTTTTTCCTCTGGAGATACAAAACTGGTGGCATTAATTTATTTAGTCATTGATTAAATATTTTTGACTAGCAATCATATTGCACATCCTGAAAATGAAACAGGGTTATATCACAAAATATTGCTTAAGTGTTTTCTGTGGGTTTTTTTTCCCTGCTTCTATTTACTTGCTGATCTCCCCAAGGCTATTTCTCCCTCCCTCATTCTAAGTAACAATAATAACAGAAGTTTCAAAGTGTCATTAACAAAAGTGAGTAATAGATTAAATGCAAATTTACAGAGGTAAAGATTTCCTTAAAAAGACTGAATAAAACTGGAGTTGGGCAAAAGGTGAAGAAAAAAGACACGATTGGGAAAAAAAAGCCATGAAGGGAATGGAGACCTAGCAGTGGGAAGAGAATGAAGCGTTTCCCATCAGAAGGATCATGGAGAGACTGGAAGGGATCCAGTGCCAAATTGTCCTCTACTCTGAACCCCCCTAAAACCTGTGAACAACAGGATTCCAAGACGGAAGTGGGTAATTGGAGACAACACTTTATGTGGATAGAAGCCTGAAGAGAGAGCTTTATTTCTGGACAAGGTAGAACAGAAGAAAACAATTTGGGAGATGTCCTATGGCCTGGGTAAACAGTGGGTGTCATGGACTGAGTGTGTTCCCCCAGAATTCATACTTTGAAATCCTAACCCTCAATGGTATTAGGAGGCGGGGCCTTTGGGAGGTGATTAGGTCAGGAGGGTGGAGCCTCATGCAGGGGTATTGGTGCCCTTATCACAGAGACTCCAGAGAGCTCTCCAGCTATTTCTGCCATGTGAGGATACAAGGACATTTCAGCAGTGTGCAAGCCAGGAGAGGGCTTTCACCAGAACTTAACTTTGCTAACACATTAATGTTGGACTTCCAACCTCTAGCACTGTGAGAAATAAATGTCTGGGTTTTTTATAAGCCACCAGTCTGTGGTATTTTGTTACACCCGCCTGAACTGCCACTTATAAAGATGAAAAGACCAAGCATTGTCACTTATGATCTAGACAGTCCAAAATTTTGTCTGAGAACTTGTTACTGATTCAAGATAAGATAAGGAATTTGTGCTAGATGTGAATCAATAACATCAATAAGCACATTGTTCATTTGAACCAACTTCAAAGCAAGATTTTCTCCATGAAGGAAGAAGTGTTTACGTTATGGCAGAAAATCTTTATCATATCCTGAACCAGTATAAACCACTTAAAAACCTTTGACACTGATCTAGAAGCTTATCAACTTGGCTGGGCACTTCCCTTCTGAATTCTCCTTGGGGGAACATCACTATTGTTTGCCTCTGCAATTTTCTTTTGCCCACGTCTCTTCTCTTGCTTACCAACCCACATTTATTATTGGTGTAGTTCGCTTTGGAAATGTTATATTGAATCAGATTGTAGCCTAAAACCTGTTCTCTTTATTTAACACTGTAGTTTACATTTTTTCCCAGTCCACTGTGTGTTGATTTTATAGTTTAGCTGTTTTAATGTAAACTTATTTTATTTATGGTCAAGTGTATAAATATGTCTGTAAATATGTGACATGGTGAGGATATGGTGAGGATACCTATATTCTGCTTACACAGGGTTGATTAAGCTATTCATTAAGTGTATCTTAAATAATTATATGTATTTAGTGACTTTTTTCCAAAATAAGGGTATTTGGCAACAGGTGAATTATTTTACCCTATTTTAAAATTGTATCCAAAACTATTTGATTATTGAAAATCAAAGCTAGTAGTGAAAAGTTAAAGTAAAACAAAAGATACACTTTATGGTGTATTTCACTGTACTTTTCTTTTGGGGGAGGGGGATGGAACTTAAAAATCAGGACTTTTCAATAGATGTATGATACATGGTTTATTTCTATGTAAGACATATAGCTCTGGTGACTAAAGCACCAGAGAAAGGATCAAATTATACCTTGCTGAGTAAAAATTGATCTTAAAAGATTTTCCCATACTCTCATTAAGAGGATTATCAATAATAACTTCTGTATCCCAGGGAATCAAAATGGATTTAGACTCTGGTTCTGGCAGGTGGTCTACGAGTATAGAACAGGCCTCGAGCATGTTTGACTGTAGTCCAGCCGATGTGCAGAAATGGAACTTGTTGTAAGGTCTCCATTTATTGTGAGATCATTAGTTATTAGATCTAAAGCAAAATGAAGATTGCACAATATAGGGAAAATTTGGTTTGAAATTTTTTTTCCTGATAATAAAAAGTGTGGGACTTATACCTTTTCTAGGTTTTGATATAAGACTTGATTTTCTCCTAGACATTGGTAAGATAGTCATTAATATTTATTCCCCATTTTTGTATATTGTTTCTCAGCCTTTAAAATGTTTTACTCCTAACTCTAAAATTTCTTCTCCTCTATTTCAGTTCTACACATATGTAATAATGAGAATATTTACAATGTCTTTATAAAGGGGTTTTATAAGATATTCTATATAAAGTACGTTGCCTGGTACAAGGTTAGGAATTCATTTAATCTTAACTATTACTACTACTACTACAATTAAGCTCATATCTACTCTCCCTAGAACCTGTATTTCTTAATAATTGGTTCAGCCTTAGCTCTCTCTTTTAGCAGAGTGCTTTGCAGGTGTGACTCCTAGGACACACAATTAGGCACTGTGGCAGAAATAATTAGTATTCATAGATTCTCCATGTGCTTCTTTGACATTTTCTTGAAATGTTTTCCACTGACATAAATTTTGAAAACACTATGGCACCATATATCCTAATGTTTATTTTAAATTTAGTCAGTAGCAAAGGGTGTGAAGAGCAGCAGCCTAACTTCCACTAAGATCAGTATAGAGGTCCTACATATTAATAACTTGGAGAAGCCAAGCTGTATTCCACAGCTCAAATATCAGCCTTGATGTACTAGATGAAGTAGGGTAATCTCCCTTCATTCTCACCTTCAGAATAGTTAATATTCACTTCTTCATAAATGTTAGCAGTTTAAATTAAATCTTCAGGGTAGCCATGAGGAGTAGATATCTCACTTTCTTCATTTTTTTGAAGAAGTAGATTGAGTTTTTAAGGAGATTAAATGACTTGCCCAAGCTTGGTAGCTATGTATTTGGGCTCTGAAGTCCAGCTGACACGTGAAATGTGAGATTTGGGGCAACATGATATCTTTTGGAGGCTCAGTTTCTACATCTCAAGGAGTCATTTCACGGTTTGAATGAGATAATTTATCTTGAACAGTAAATTTTAGCTATTGTCACAAAACCAGTTAATGGTAGAATAGAATAGAATTCAAGCTTAGGCTCTTCAGACTCCAAAACCTATTTTGAACCATTGAGTACAAATCCCTCCCCATTTTAGCCTATAAAATGGTGCTCCATTATCCGTGTATTATTCTAACCAGAAGTCTGCACTGCATGCCCAATAAATCTTAGAACACTTGACATTGTCACTTCCTCTTGTCAAGTTCTTGACACTTGTTTTTCTTCCTTTTCTCTACTCAATAAGAAAGAGTATGATAATAATCATTTATTCATTCAGTAAACACATATTGAGGATGTATTATGTGCTAGGCAATAGACTAAATGCTGGGGCTACCAAGAATGTCTGACAATCTAGGAGCTAGCAAATGTCAGTCAGCATGATTAGCATTCTTTTAAAAAAATCATTATAAACAGTTTGTGAGAGCTCTTTAGAGCCTATTAAACAGCTCAACCAAACCTCAAAATGCTAGCGATAATTTTTAGAAAAAAGAAATAGTCATTGGAAACTAGACTGCACTTTTATTTACTAATATTTTGTTGCCTACCAGAAAGATTATATTTTTCACCACCCCTTAAATAAGGTTGGGCCATATGGTTTGCTTTAGCCAATAAAATATGAGCACAAGTGACATCATTCCTGATAAAATCTTTAAGAACCTACCCAAATTTTGCGATACTCTCTTTCCCTTTTTCTATAAATGACCAAATAGTAAATATTTTAGAGTTTGCAGGCACCATGTAAACTCAGCTGTATATTCTCTCTCTCTCATTGGCTATATGAAAGTAGATGGCAGGTCCAATTTGGCCTACAAGTTTGCCAATCTCTTTTCTAGATAATGGTTTATGGAGTGTGAACAATGATGTCATCGAGCAGAGGTGACTCATAGTGGACATGTGGCATGATGATAAGTAAAACTTTCTTGTAATGACCCACTGAGATGTTAGCATTATTTGTTACCATAGCATAACCTAATCTATCCTAACTAACAACCAATCCTGATACATTCTACCTGGAGAAATTCAGAAAGATTTATGTAAAATGTGCTATTTGAGATAAATCTTGAACAATGCATAAAATCTTGCCCAGGGGAGGAAAGGAGCTAGGAATTTTAAATAGAGAATTCAGGTTGGACAAAGGTTTGGGGAGGGGAGGGAGAGAGAGAGAGAGAGAGGCAGTGGGCAGAAATATCCAGGTGAGAGTGCTGCCTGAACAGGCTGTTTTATTGCATTTTTGTCCTGGATGATAGAGTGAGATGTGTTTTATAAAAGCTATGTGCTTAGAATATTACTTACCATTATTTGTAGTTTTGTCCAATCACTGAGGAAAAGTCGTAACGGAGAAGAAGTAATGTTGAAACCCAGAGGGATAGATATCCAAGTCCACTTCACAGACGCCAAATCTTCTGCAGAGTCCTTTAGGACTATTTTTATGATTTGACCAGTGCTTCCTAAAGGGACTAAAGATTTCAAGGGGGTTGGATGACAACTGAATCTCTTCAATATCTCAATTCTCAATAACTAAGGCTGAGGCTGGGTTTGCTTTAGTAGTGACCCAAGTGAGCTTTAGGCTGAGAAACATTAAGTGAAGATCCATTTAGTTTCTTAAGGTGGATGGTGCCAAAAATCAAGTGAAATAGAAACATACATACATTACCTTATAAATGCGATTTGGCATAGGGATTTTAATTCTTCAGCCTATTTAGTGAAGAAAATATTTTTTCCTAATATGTAATTTTTAAATTGTAATTTCCCAGGCTAAATATTGGAGTGATGTGGGTAGAGCTAACATTGAACTTGATCACCTTACTATTGATCAAAAAAGTCATATCCTCATAGTTCATAGATAAACGAATTGGGTAATATACATTTTAACTCTTTCACTCCATCCAACTTATATTTTTTAAAAATTGTCTTAGGTACATATTTATTCCAAATGAATATTTTGGTTATATACAGGGATGTTTTTTAGATTAATAACTTTTAAACTTTTGACTGATTTATAAACTCAAATATAAAACATCAGCATTTTGTTATCTTCCAATGAACTGTCAGTAGTTGTTTTTCAACTAAAATAGAATATCTCTTTAAAATACCTCTGGCAATTTAATTATATATACACTTCAGCTGCTCTGGATAATAACGGTGCTTTTTCTTTTTTATGTAAATATTTTTCTTTGTTATTTACATACATTGTCTCTTATTTAAGAAAATTTTTCATATCCCAGAAAGTTCCCAAGTTGTGGTTTGTTTGTTTTTTATTATTTAAAAACAATTTTTTAAGAGTAGTTTTAGGTTTATAGCAAAATTGAGAAGAAGATGCAGAGGTTTCCCACATACACCCTTTCATATCCATAGCTTCCCCACTATCATTATCCCCCCACCAGAAGGGTACGTTTGTTACAATTGATAAACTTATATGGACACATCATTATCACCCAAAGTCCATAGTTTACTTTAGGGTTCACTCTGGGTGTTGTACATTCTATGGTTTAGCCAAATATAAATAACATATAGTCATTATTATAATACCATACAGAGTATTCACTGCCCTAAAAATCCCCTGTGCTATACCTATTCATCTTTCCTTGCTCTCCAAGTTATGTTTTTCACATTGAAGTCTTTAATACACCTGTAATCAATTCTTTGTATGTGTGAGGATTTTTTTTTTTAAGATTTTTATTGGAGAATTGGGGAAGGGGAACAGACAAGTTGCTGTCTTTTTGTACTTCAGTGTAGTTGTGGAGGACGTTGCTTCACTGGCCCATGTTGGTATTATCATTGCACTCTTCCTGGATGAGAGAGTCACTTGCTAGCCATTGGACTGCCACTTGCAATGGCTAGCGGCAGCTCACGAAAGCCCACGCCAGTTGCCAGCCAGCCCCACTGCAGCCTACACCCGATCGCTGGCGACTCGAGGCAGCCCAGCTCCAGGCCGAGCTGTTCACCATCTTAGCTGTAGAGGGTGTAGCGTCACTGGCCCTCTATGTGGGATCCGAACCAGGGCCCTGCTGCTCAGAGCTGGCATCCCAAGCCAACTCCTAACCATTGCACCCCTTGGCTGGCCCCGTGTGATCATTTTGAGATCCTTCTTCGACTGCTCTGCCACTTCTCTCATATATCAAGGTTCCTTATGTGTGTGGAACTTTTTTTTCCCATCAATATATGTCCTTATCCTGTGCTAATATCTCATTGTCTTAATGACTAAAGCTTTATTTTTTTCTGTTTCATTTCTTTAAAAAAATTTTTATTAAAAATATAGTAATATATAATATTATATTAGTCTCAGGAGTACACCATAATTATTCAACATTTATATACCTAAAGAAGTGATCAAGGGCCGGCTGAATGGCTCAGTTGGTTAAGAGCTCGCTCAAGAGTGCAAGCTGAGCTCTGAGCAACAGCGGTTCGAGGCCAGCCCGAGCTGAGTTGCCGTTGAGCTGCCAACAGGTGGCAGGATGGCTCAGCTAAAAAAAAAAAAGAAGTGATCGCCATGATAAGTCCAGTAACCACCTGACACCATATTATGTTATCACAATATTGACTATATTCCCCATGCTGTACATTGCATCCCCATGACTTATTTGTTTTATATCTGGAAAGTTGGACCTCTTAATCCTTTTCATCTTTTTCCCCTTTTTTAAATATTTCAATTACAGTTGACATTCAATATTATTTTATATTAGTTTCAAGTGTACAGCATGGTGGTTAGACATTTATGTAATTTAAAAAGTGATCCCCCTGACTAGTCTAGTACCCACCTGGCACTATACATAGTTATTACCATATCATTAACTATCTTCCCTATGCTTTACATCCCCATGACTATTTTTTTTTGTAACTACGAACTGGTATTTCTTAATCCCTTCAAATTTTTACCCTGCCCCCAAACCACCTCCAATCTATCACCACAACAAATCTAGTGCCCATTTGACACCATACATAGTTATTACAATATTATTGACTGTATTTCTAATGCTATACCCTACATCCTCATAACTACTTTGTAACAACCAATTTGTATTTCTTAATCCCTTATTTTTTAACCCAACCCCCCTACCCCCCACCCATCTGGCAACCATCAAAATGTTCTCTGTATCTACCTTTCAGTTTGTTTGTTAATTTTGTTCTTAGATTCTACATATAAATGAAATCACATTATATAAGTCCTTCTCTGTCTGATATACAAGATCTGACAATTATGTTCGCAAATTCATCCTAGAAAAAGTGCTACATGCCTCATTGCTGAATATCACTATGGTCACCTTTGAAGTACTCCTTTTGGGGAGTTATGCACCAATGCCAGATCCTAGTCAACCCTTCAAAGCAATTTTGGAACTCTTTTTCTGGAATGGCCATCAGGGCTGTTGTCATATTACCCTTGATGTCCTGAGTGTCATTAAAATGTCTTCCTCTCAATATTCCCTTTACCTCTGGGTACAGAAAGAAGTCATTGGGGGGCCAGGCCAGGTGAGTAGGGAGGGTGTTCCAATACAGTTATTTGTTTACTGGCTCAAAACTCCCTTGCAGACAGTGCTGTATATTGTCATGATGCAAGAGCCATGAATTGTTGGCGAAAAGTTCAGGTCGTCTAACGTTTTCCATGCAGTCTTTTCAGCACTTACAAATAGTAAACTTGGTTAACTGTTTGTCTTGTTGGTACAAATTCATAACGAATAATTCCTCTGATATCAAAAAAAGATTAGCTACATCGTTGCAACAAAATTCATGAACTTAATTGTCAGACCTCGTACTCCACTCAGCATAGTATCCTCCAGGTCCATCCATGCTATTACAGATGGCAAAAACCCATTCCATTCAATGACCAAATAATATTGATTGTATATATGTGCTACCTCTTCTTTATCCATTCATCCATTGATAGACATCCAGGGATGCAACGAATAAAAGGATGCACATATGCCTTTGAAGTAGCGTTTTGAGATTCTTCAGATAAATACCCTGAAATGGGGTTACTGGTTCCTTCATTGTCTCCTGTTTTGGGTTTGTAAAGTCTATTTTTTCTCGTATAAATGTTGCTACCCTAGCTTTTGTTTATTTATTTGTTTCCATTTTCATGGAATATCTTTTTTAAGGCCTTTACTTTCTTCTCTCTGTGTCTTTCTATGTGAAGTGAGTCTCTTGTAGGAAGCATATGTAAGGGATTTGTTTCCTTATACGTTCAGCCACTGTCTGTGTTTTGATTGGAGCATTTAATTCATTTACATTGAAAGTAATTGTTGATAGATATATAGCTATTGCCATTTTATTCATAATTTTGATATTTTTTTCCATCTTAAAGAAGTCCTCTAACATTCCTTGTAATACTGCTTTGGTGGTGATGAACTCCTTTAGCTTTGTCTTGTCTGGGAAGCCTTTTATTTGTCCTTCAATTGTAAAAGATAGGTTTGCTGGATAGAGTAGCCTTGGTTGTAGGTCCTGGCTTTTCATCATGTCGAATATTTCCTGCCAATCCCTTCTGGCTTGCAAAATTTCTGTTGAGAAATCACTTGAGAATCTTATGGGGACTCCCTTATAAGTTACTAGTTACCTTTCTCTTGCTGCTTTTAGGATCCTCTCTTTGTCTTTAACCTTTGCCATTAAAAAAAAATACAATGTGTCTTAGTCTGGGACAGTTTAGGTTTATCATGTTTGGGACTCTGTGCTCTCTGGACTTGTATGTCTATTTCGTTCACCAGGTTTGGAAAGTTTCATTATTTCTTCAAATAGGTTCTCAATCTTTTGCTTTCTCTCTTTTCCTACTGGTACCCCTATGTTGAATGTTGTTACACTTGATGTAGCCCCAGACATCTCTTAAACTATCCTCATTTTTTTGGATTCTTTTTTTTTTTTTTTTTTTTACTGTTCTGACTGGGTGTTTCTACTACCTTGTTTTCCAAATCTCTGATTTGGTCTTCTGCTTTATCTAGTCAGCTGGTGATTCCTTCTAGTGATTCTTCATTTTAGTTATTGTATGCTTCACTTCTGACTGATTCCTTTTTATGGTTTCTATGTCCTTTTTTTTTTTTGAGGGCAGTGTTACTGGCCCTCACATGTGGGACCGACTGGGGCCGCTGGCTTCCGAAGCCAGTGCTTAACCACAGCACCACTCGGCCTGCCCTCTATGTCCTTTTTATGCTTGCTATCTCTCTGTTGAAATTCTCACTAAGTTCCTTGAGCATCCTTTTAACCATTGTTTTGAACTCTGTTTCTGGTAGGGTACTCGCCTCCATTTTGCTTAGTTCCTTTTCTGGAGCTTTCTCCTATTCTTTCATTTGGGACACATTTCTTTGTTTTCTCACTTTGGCTGCCTATCTGTGTTTGCTTCTATATATTAGGTAGATCTGCTATGTCTCCCAGTCTTGGCCAGGTGGCCTTATGTAGTAGGTTTCCTGTGGGGCCCTGGCACAGCCTCACTGGTCACCAGCTCCAGGTGATCCAGAAGTGTCCCTTGTGTGTGTTGTGTGTGCCCTCCTATTATAGTCGAACCTTGATTGCTATTGGCACGTCAGTGGGTGGGATTGGCCCTTAGGCTGACTGGCTGCTGGGTTGGACCACATCCACAGCTTACATGCTGCTGTGCAGGGTGCTTATTCCACTGAGTAGGATTTGCCCGAGTGGGCTCTGGTGCCTGTTGAGACCACCCTTTGTGTGTGCTGCTTGTGGGGCTAATTGGGCAGTGGTCTGAATCCAACATCCAATGTTGGTTCTGGGACCTCTTGGCAGGGACTTTAGTGCAGGTCCAGGTTACTAACTGCCTGTGACTGGCCAGGGACTACCTGAAAGGAGCTACAAAGTGATTCACAATTGTTCACTGCTTGTGCTAAACATGGAGGTGTGTGAGAGAGGCCACGCTGCGAACCAAGGACCACTGCCACCAGTACTGGACCTGGGATAGTTGTACAAAATGCCAGGACACCCTGAGGTGTACTGCCACCTGTCGGATCCCTTAAGGTTCAGCCACTGATAGATCTTCCTGTGGTATGCAAGTTGGGTGAGGCAGAGCCTCTAGAATGAGAGTCACTAGAATGGGAAGAGTTGTAATCATCAGGTTAATGTAAATTCTGTTTTGGTGTCAGTACTGAGTCTGGAGCTACTCAGCAAAACTCTCAGAGCACACCAAGGCCAGTTGCTGCCTGCTGGGGGCCTGCCAGACTCTGATAGTTTTCCAAGAAAGATTGCAATACCAGGCTGGCTGCTCAATGAGAAATTGTCTCCAGTGTTTGGGGAGTTGAGTGAGTCAGGTTCCCAATGAATCAGCAGAGTGAAGCAGTGGAGCCAGTCAGATTCAGATTTGGCTATGGTGGGGGCAGGCCCAACACAGGCAAGATGGTGCCTGTCTGCCAGCTTCATGGGTGGAGGACCTCACACAGCAAAAATGCCAACCGACTTCTTGTCCTCCCCCCAAAGCCACATACCTCAGTCTATCTCTCCCTCTGTATGTCTCTGACTCCCCCTGAGTCACCTTCCCTTCTCCAGAGCCCAGGAAGAGTACCTGCAAGCGAATCCATGCAAAGGCCGTTTAAGAGGATGTGTGGGTTTCCTGCAGCCTTCCGTCCCACCTGGACGTCGGAATCCTCACTGTTTTCACAGCCCAATGTGGTGGGGACTCCTCTTCCTGGCATCAGTATTCCAGGCTGGAGAGCCTGGTGTGGGGGGCTGGGGTCCTCATTCCTCCAGGGGGAACTTTTGTGGCCATGATATCCCTCTTGATTCTTAACCACCACATGCAGGTTTGGAGCCTATTCTGCATCTCTGCCCCTCCTACCAGCCTCAATGTGCCTTCTTCCTTATATTTTTGGTCATAGCACTTCTGTTTATTTGGCAAGACTTCAGACGGTTCTCCAGATTGATAGTTACATAATTTAGTTGTAATTTTAATGAGTTCACAGAAGGACACAGGCACAGTTTTTATGTATTCTGCCATCTTCCAATGCATTTTCTTCAACATGTTTATGAGGATTTCAGGGTGAATCTTAAAGAATGTTGACAAATTGAGGAGTTGACCCAGTAAACAAAACTTAGGAATATCTCATTCTGTATAATGTCTCACTTCAAATTGTTCAACCCAATAAAAAATAGACGGGAGATAGAATAAAGGAAGGAAATTTTCTCTGAAAGGCTAGAGTGAGCTAGGAACCCTAAAATTATGATATGAAAACTTCTCTAGTGATCAAATTTTTGTTTTCTAATTTCAACTAGAAGTTGATATGGTAATTTGAAATAAAATTTTAGCTGAAAGGCTACAAAATCTGACTGTTGACTAGGTGTCTAAAACTAACTCAGCACAAAGATGAATGAGGACTGTCCCAAAGCTCAAAATTTCTGTTTGGGAATAGCACAGCAGTTGGGAGATTACAGAGTCCAAGTGCCAGTGCTTATGTCACCTGTACCTAGTCAGAAGACGCTCTCAGCCATACAGTGTGTCAACAATGTGGTAGATGAAAGAACACTTAAGGTACCCCAAGATACAACAAAATACTGCAGTTACTTCTTTAAAAAATATGCAGTGTGTAAAGCTGGACTGCATGTATCTACACAAGTTGGGGGATGAGGCCACCAGCTTCACAAAAGAGGAAATGCAGCCAAGTGAATGCCAGGAATATGAAGAGAAGCTACTTTGAGAATTATACTAATTAAACCCCAATTTTCTTCAACCCTCTATAGTTTCAGCTGTTACGAGTGAAAACAAAGAGACACCGCTGTAGAGCCCCATTGAGAAACCTTCAAAAAAGAGAAAACTCCATCCAGGGGTGTGGAGTGGAGAGACAGTAAAAGAGAACATGAGGGGCCGGCCGAGTGGCTCAGTTGGTTAAGAGCTCCCCCAAGAATGCAAGCTGAGCTCTGAGCAACAGCAGTTTGATGCCCAGCCCGCGCTGAGCTGCTGCTGAACTGCCAACAGGTGGCAGGATGGCTCAGTTAAAAAAAAGGAATATGAATGTCAATGAAGTGAGCACAAAATAAACGTACCTATAGAGGCACATGTGGCAACATAGAGGGAATCCTGTTAGGGTGGGGATTTAAGAAAGGGAAAGCAAGCTTGGGCATCCCAAATAAAGAAAACCCTTTTCTAGGGCCACTCTTTTCTTATATGCAAAATTATCTGGCAGCCTCATGCATATACTGCAGTAAATGTAGTATCTTCATTAATATTCTAGAAGTACAGGCACTCCTTGGGGAAGAACAGTAGAGCAAGGAGAGCAAACCTGTTGGCGAAGAGGGGCCTTGACTTCCCAGCATCCATCTGAGATATGGATTCCACAGAAATTTTCAGCCAAAGATTTAGTCTTTATATTTGATATCAAACTGTATCGAGGTTTAGCTGTTACATATATCAAAAGAATACTTTTGATATATGTAAAATAAGTGGAACAATAAAATAAGTTCATTTATATTGTTAATGTGGACCAAATCATTAAGTGAGTAGTAAACTATTTCGTCTTAGTTTATGTAGATGGAAAATAATAGACACTGAAGAGAACACAAGAGTTTCTTTTTTGACTTGACGCTTTCAAAACATTATTATAAAGCATTCAATGAAGAATTATGGAAAATTTATGAGAAATGGAGTAAAATATAAAAGAACCCTAATCAATTAATAAGTGTAAATTAGCCTTTATGAAAAGGAATGGCTGGCGCCCACCTAATCTACTTCCTAGAATCATTATACCTTGGGAGAGGATGATTGGAACTCCAAAGCATTAACAGATGTCCACTGTTTTCATTCTTCAAGATGTTATTGTCTTTCTCATTCCCTTTGAGTTCATCTGTCTCCTTTTCTTCATATTCTGTAGCACATAATTTATGATTTAGTTATATAATTTATTGCCTTATTTTTACTGCTTCTTATGTTTGGCTCTCCAAATTGGATACAGACTGGATACCATGCTATTTTTTGCTGTCCCCAATTCACCCAACATGCAGCTGAGCACACTGCATATAGTTTTCTTTCTTTAGTTAATCACTGTCCCTACCTTCAAAAAGAGCCTTGAGTTTTTTGATCATGGTGAATTGCATTAAATTGTTTTTTGTTTTGTTTTGTTTTGTTTTTATAACGTTTCATTCCCAGATGACAAAGGCAAAGAGATCCTGCAGATCTTTGGTGTTGGGTCTAAGTTAGAAGCATCAGCTGGGTGTGAAGGTTAGTGACACTAACAGAGGCCAGACACTTTCAGAGAAACTAAGAGGACAAAAGAGACAGCCAAAATAGAAGGAGGGCTGGAAATTAGTCAGCCAAGAATACATATACTGCCAGCCATGACTTACAGAGTGCTGTGAGACACCCAAGCTCATGGTAGTGACCTCAAGTTAAGCATGAATCATACCTTCTAATGAGCAACGCAAAAATATCCCCTTGCCTCTAACTATCTTACAGAACACATTTGTAGATTTGTTATTTTTTTCCTCATGCATCCTTCTATAATCAAGAGAAAATTCTGTTTAAAGATTTAGGAGATTGTCACTTGTATCTTTCCCCAACCACAAACCAGATTTAACCTTTCCTTTGGGAGTAGGCAGAAAGGCATTCCTTTCTCAGGGTTACATTTGGTTTATAGAGATGTGAGTAGATTCATTTCCCAGAGGTCAGCAGCCAAACTGGAGGACCTGTGCAGCAGGATGTCTGTCTCCTCTGTCGGCTTCAGAAATAAAATAGGTTCAATAAGATGAAATGGCTCACCTTGCTCCAACTGTTTATCTGTGAGTTGGAAAGCTGAAGAGTGCCTAAAAGATTGTCATATTTGAAAATCCCAGTTTTCTCTTTAGGGTCACTGGTCTTGTGTGCTAGCTTTCTATCATTAAGATTCCGAGACCCTTTATCAGGACAAATATTTTTTAAGTCACTAGCTCCATCCACTGAGTAATAAAGTTGTCTATTTAATTTTTGTTTAGCAAAACAATGGCATGGGACTTTTATTCTATCAATGTATATTGTAGAGCTCTGAAAGAGTAAAGGAGACTAGAGAAAAATCGCAGGACTGGAACATACTTTCGAAGATAGTTAAGCATTTCTGTGTCATGTGGACACTAATAAATGGCAATTTGTCTTATTTTGAGAATCATGTATACCTTTCCTACCTATTTTATTGAGAATTTGAGGTCACTTTTATAAACACAATAAAATAGAAATGATAAACACTTAAAATACAAAATTAAAGGGCAGCAAAGCTAATAAACATGTACACAAGTATTACAGCTGAATAGAAAATGAAACACTCAGCTGTCTCATTCACTAAAGACAGAGGGATAGAGACACAGTCAGTTATGTATTTAACCTTCTCCATGTAAAAAAGTCTTTTAAAATTTTTTAGGGAGGGGATGTTTTCAGATGATGTTCTGAAAATAATTTCTCATTTGGGGTTTCCAATCCTGCTCTGTAATTTACTGGCTGTGTGACCTGGACAACTTACTTAACATCCCTGTTTTTCATTTCTTCATCTGAAAATGGGGGTAATAATTATAACAAACTCATAGACTTATTAAGAAGAAGAAAGGAATGAATGAAGGAATGAGAGAAAAAGAAAAGTTAAAATCAAAATGCTAGATGTTGATTGCTTATACAATATTAATTTCTCTCTTCTCACTAAACAAATCTGGGAAGTAACCAAAAAACAAAACTCAGTTTAAAACCCTGATTAGTCATTCATGGTAATCCCATTTCTCTTCATTGATTGATTAAGGGTTGAGCATGAACACAGCTCTGGCCTACGACCTGTAAGAGAAAGTCTGTGGTGGGATTCAGGGAACAGTTTCCTCAGTCTTGAGGAGACACCAGAAAAACTTTCTCTTTGTCTTCTTGACCTTGTGTCCACATTTGATCTATAGACCTGCTACATTCCGTCAGTGATGAGGGAAGCCAGCTTGAGGACAGAGCCAGGAGACTAGGTATATTCTAATAAGAAATGGAAGGAACCTGGGTCCCTGAGGACATTGTCAAGTCATTAAATTATCCTACCTGGAGTCACCCTAATTTATCATGTGAGATAAGTCACCTCATTGTGTAATCTAAGTGAGCTGAATTTTCTGTTACTTGCAGACCAAATTTCCTACATTTAACAAATGGTTCAGACCTTTTAAAAAATGAGAAATTATTCATCCCTGACAATGTGTTCATCAGTTAATCCTCCACAAGTATCAAGTTTTTGAGTAAAATGTTGGATAGCACCCAAAATGGCAGAATTAGCAAGAACTTGAGATACTAGGATTATTTGAGAAAGGCTACAATAAGATTGTTTGAACTGATTATAAAGATTAAAAAGAAAGAAGATAAATCATCAAAAACTGGAGGGCACTCTGAAAAGGATATGAAACACTCATTAAGAGAGAAGTTGAAATACAGATATTTTTAGGTGTTGAGAGTCAGACTCCGCACAGATTCTCACTGAAAGAATTACTAAATAATATACTTCATTAAGATGAGATTTAAACCAGAAAATGAAGGAGTGGAATGCAAAAAAGCAAAAGTAAGCAAAAAAATTAGTACACATGGTAAATTTAGTAACATTTGCTTAGGGTTCATGGAAGAAATAGATACGTATGCTGTGTTTGCCTCAGACTTGTCAGAGGTGACTTTGATAGAGATTAGCTAAAATCTCTAAGGTGACTTTATTTTGTATAGCTGTAATAGAGAGCCAGTCACATGCTCTTTCTCTTAAACGATTATCTACTTAGTGTATAAAGAATGAAGAGAGAGATTTCTTAACACAAACCTGGAAATATTTGTAGGTTGAGTATGTTGTTTTCCTCCAATACACGTATTTTGACATACAGAACAATAATTAACATTTATACAACCTGTAATAAACGTTTATTTAATTTTGTAAGCTTCACAAACATTATGGTTAAAGTTATATTCCTGAATGATAAAAGGAAATTTCATATTTCAACTTTGTAATATCAGGGAAATCCTTTCATTTTTTTTTCTCAAACATAAGGAGAAAAACCAATAATTGTGTTAAAACTAATCAGATCATGTAGTTTTAAACTTAGACATAGCCCATGCTCCAATTGGCTAATTTCTAATAGTTTTTTGTGTATAGAACTCATGGACATTAGAGTGAAACTTTTAACTTTCTCTTCTTTATCTTCCTAATTTCAACATGCACATTAACACTACCAACTAATATTGTCAGTCTTTTCACTTCAGTTATTTTGATGGGTATATGCCCAGTTTTTCATATGCCTTTTTTTATATGTCAGTTTTTTTTAAATAACATTTTTTTCTTATTACTGGGTTCTTTATATATTCTGGATAAAATCCTTTGTTACATATACATATTGTGAATATTTTCTCTTAGGCTGTGGCTTGCCTTTTCATATTTTAAAAAATGCTTTACAAAAGCAAACATTTTTAATTTTGATGATGTAGAGTTTATCAATTTGTAATGAACTACGCTCCTTTGTTTCTTACTGAAATATCTTTGCCTACTCCAAATCATGACAATGTCTTCTTCCTATACCATCTTCTAAGAGTTTCATAGCTTTAGCTTTTGTATTTAGATCTATGATTCATTTTGAGTTAGTTTATTTATTTATGTATGGTATGATTGAAAGTGAAGTTCCTTTGCTCATTTTGTTTTTTTGTTTTTCTTTTTTAAATGGATATGTAGTTATTCCTGTACCACAGATTGTGAAGACTATCTTTCTCCATTTAATTACCTTGGCACCATGTCAAAAATCGATTGATCATATATTTTTGGATCTATTTCTGTATTTTCTATTATAGTCCATTGATCTATGTTAAGCCTTACATCAACACTATGTAGTCTTGGTTACCAGGGCTTTACACTAAGTCTTGCAATAGGTAGTATAGGCCTCCAACTTTGTTCTTTTTAAAGATTGATTTGGCTACTCCATGTCCTTTGAATTTCCTTATATACTTTACAAACATTTTGTTAATTTCTACAACGGTCTACTGGGATTTTTATTGGAATTGCATTCTGTACCACAGTTTGGGGAGAATTAACATCTTAATAGTATTAAGGATTTCAATCCATGAACATAACATATCCCTGTATTTATTTGGATATTTATTTGGATATTCTTTTTTAGTTACATAGTACATAGACCTTGTAATGTAAGAATGCCAACTAGAATGATGGTCTGCTAGAGTGAATGGGCCATTAGAACAAAAGAGAATTAGAGGAAGGACTGACTTCACTTGGAAAATGTGGATTATGGACGTGATAAACATTCAGCTTCCTTCTCTGATCCTGCCCATGACAATATTAGGTATAATTTTAAGACTTTTTAGATTTGTGGAGTCTAAGAATGTGAAAGAAAAAAAAATTCTATCAAACTCAAAGTTCTTTAGAATTACATGGAAAAGTTATTTCCATATTCTAACAACCAGAGAAATGCACAATCCAACAAAATGATACAGAGTAGACAATGAGGTGGCTCCTGTTAGACCCCTTACATCTTGAAATTATGGCATCAGATATATAGGCTCAGTGAATCCTCAGGAGCCAGTAAGCCTTTTAGGCAAAATTTTTTGTCCTTAAAACAATAGCTGCAAGTATTTTGATAAAGCAACCTCAAAATTACATGGGATATTATCACCTTAACTTGTGTGAAATTATATAGTTTCTTGGTGGGTGAACATGTTTTAAACCTGGAAAGATTTAGAATTAAGTGTACAGATGTTTGAGAAAACTAAATCCATAGTATTAATTATAGTTTTGTTAGGCAGTCTGTGTATACTTGTGATTTTTATATGGCAGTAATATTTTAGAGATTTTGGCATATTAGAAAAACATGTTAGCCATATATTTCATATTGATGCATGCTTCTGATTGATATAGAGCTTTGAAGCACTTAGAACACAAGTCTCATGATATATGTTTAAATGATCAGATATATAAAAGTTGCTTAAGGATTTGGAAATTGTTTATTAATTCAGACAATCCAAGTATTTAGAAAGAAAGTATAAATTTAATGAAATAGTAAATGAAACCAAATATTTTCCAAAGGCAATTAGGTGGTTGGTAAAATTTGCTGGAATTTAAAATAGAATTATATGAATGTAACTCAAACAAAAGCCTCTTAAAAGAGATGATAGGTTCTTGTATTTGTAACTTTAATGGAATTAAAAACTTTTAAAACAAAGTAAAACCATGAACTGACTTTTCTGCATACAAAAATATCTTAGAAGTCACCCCCAAAACTCTTATGTAATGTGTAAGTAGCAAAAGTAACCCAGTTTTTAAAAAAAGATTCCAGTTTTACCTAGTAAAATACATATTTAATGTTTACCTATTTTTAAACCTTAAGGCATGTGGTGAGTCTTTTAAAGTTTCTGTGCATGGGCAGTGCTTGGTTTTTAGTTAGGAATTTCTGGGTGGTGGTAATAAGCTTCCGGTGCAAAAAAAAAACAAAAACAGAAAAAAGACACCAGCACTTTGGCATGGCTGATGGGAGAATGTCTCTAGTTACCTATAGTGTATAGTATGTTATACATTCAGCATAAAAGTGACTGTACATTTCTCCCCAAAAACAGATACATATTTAGCCTCAAATTTAGCTTCCACAATGGGATTCTGAAGTGCTGCCAAACTGTTGGACCCAAAACCAGAGAACTCAATAAATTGCTATTCCAAGAGATTTTCCCCAGAGGGTGCTTATTCAAGGAAGAAAAGCTGTACGGATGACATGCCCTAGTCTTCATGGGTACTCATCCAACAGACATTCATTGAATACCCCTATGTGACAATCGCTAGAAATGCAGAGATGACAAAGGCATGGATGTCCCCCTCCCACCAACCTTTTGTTCTAGATAGAAGTTAAACAAATAGAGAAGCAATAGTACAATATGAAAGGAGTGTCCACAGGACTGAAGGCATACATTGTAGGGATCCCTAATCTGGTCTGGAAAGATGTAGACACATTTCAACAGATGTGAAACTTGAACAATAATTAGGAGTTGTGTTTATTTTAATTTGTAGAAAGGAAAAATTTATAAATGTGACTTTTCAATGGATTCCAAGGTTACTTTGGATACTGAAGTGTGCATGGAAAACAAGCCGGAAATAAATTCCTTCTTTGGCATCATGATAAACATTGAATTAAATGTATTTGCATTATTTGACAAAAATGCACACATTTTAGATATCAAAGGGAAGGTAAATAAGTTGTAACTTCCCATGCAGTATAACTGAGTAGGACAAATGTTGGGGAGGATTGGGCATGGATGGAAAGAACCAGAGAACATAACCAGTGTCCCAGTTCTTCAGAAACTTGGATGCACATTGTTAGGTTATGATCCAAATTGGACAACTGGTACAATGTGAAACTTCTCCCTGATGATACCGTATGTTCTGGTGGAATGCCACAAAACATCACAGCCATGTCAGAGCCTGATAAAACTGATCAGCTTTTTGGCACAAAACTATGACATATCAAAGCACACAAATCAAAGGGCTAAATTTAACATCTCCTATGCTTATTGGATCTAAAAAAATATGCTCATTGGATCTATAAAGAATAAATAAACAACATCCCAAAGACAGGAATAGCACTAAGAGCTAAACCACACACGAGTAGAATTTTTTATCTGGGCTTCAAACAATCAATGTTTTGTTTCACTTTTATTTGATTCTTTTTTAAATTTAATTTAAAAAAATTAATTTTGGGATATATGTTGAATAATCACTATATAATGTTAAGACCTTTTTTTAAAAAAGAGGTGTTTCTATGTCAGTATCAGGGCCAGCATTTCTTTCTGCTTAAAGAAATGTGATATGATTTATAACACTCAAAAGTTGACATGTTTGTTAATAGCCTAATCAATGACTCATTAAAGAGGCATAAATTGTTTTGTGAAATCCTTATGAGTCACTGAATGTTTACTTGCTTAGCCCAGTCCTTGGTGTATATGAGGTGCTCAGTCAAAGTTTGTTTAATTGTGTATATTGTATTATGTTGAATTCTATTGCCTTGCATTTAATTGGGTTGGACTAAATTGAGTTGAATTTCGAGTGAGTTAACTTGGATTGCAGGGGATTGAGCTGAACTGATTTGAGTTGCATTGAACGAAATTGGCTATACTGAGAAAGATAAGTCCTGCTCTGTATGGTGATGGACTTATATTTTTTGTTCATTCTTTTATCCCCAGGATATAGCACATTTTGTAGTACAAAACAAACTAAATACATTTTTGAGGAATAAAAAAAGTAAAATTGTAGAAAGTCTTTATTACTAATAGTACTTACACATTCAATGCTGGGTTTTTTTTATTATTATACTATTGAGGCATAGTGTTTTGTACCAGTAATATAATGATGAGTAAGAAATAGCCTGTTCTCAAAGAGATTACAGTTTACTGATGAGCACCAAACAAGTAAATAAGCAATTAAAATAGAGTATAAAGCAGTATCATTGGTTTTGTAACTCACAAAAAGCCATTCACATTGTGTGCTATGAGATCAGTACATCCTCAAACTGTGCACTGCAGGGGCCTTGGTAATTAATTGGAATAAATACTAAGTCCAATGGCAGGACACACCACATATGGTTGTGTCCTATACAAAGGTCACTGATTTTCAAGGGGGTGTGTAGTAATACTCTCTGCATTCCACTAACCAAGCTGCCTGCCTTCTGTGATCTGTCTTCTGAAATTCCCAAAAGGATTTTCCAACCCAGTTATGTTGTCACACAAGTCATGGGATCAAACTACGAAGAGTATTCATTGAAATATTATTTTAAGTGAGAGAACAGCTGGGTCACATTTTCATTTTGAAATCACTCTGAAGAGTGGGAGGCTGGGAGACCATCTAAGAGGACATTATAATCTTTTCTAAAGGAATGATACTGGATGTTTTAATCAAGGCATTTTTTTCCCTTCCCATCTCTCTGGTTGCCAATTTCCACTTTTATTTGCTGGATCTTCCTCCCATACCCACCTTATAAATATTGAAATTCCTCAAGGATCCATCTGAAATCACCCTGTATTCTCTCTACACTTACACCTAAATAGTCTTCTTCATTCCCCTGGTTTTAAAAACCATCTGATGGCATTCATGTGTTTGATCTGACTTCATCCCTATTCTCCACTCCCATTTTTCCAACTACTCATTACTCATCTTCATCTGAATATCTCCCAAGAAGCTCAAGATTAAAATATCCCAAATTGAAGTCTTGATTTATTTTCTTGAAAGTTCTTCTTCCCTGTGTCCACCCAATGTCATTAAATGCCATACTACGTATCACTGTAATTCTTCGAGCCACAAACCTGTGAAGTCACTCTTGATTCTTCCCATCTCTCAAACCTTCCTCCCTACTTTTATTCTCCATATGGACAAGTCGTTTTCTAAGTGGGATCTGAGAATTCTTATGCTGGGGAGCTCGTTAGAAATAAAGGTGCCAAGATCCTCCTCCCCAACACAGCCTACCTCTAAACTTTAGTCAGATCTGTAGTTGTGGTGGCCAAGTATCTACATTTCTGGCATGTTCCCTGTTAATTCTTACACTAAAGTTTAATAACCACTGATAAAGATTATGCCTTCAAAACATGCCTTAAGGGCTGGCCGAGTGGCGCATTGGTTAAGAGCTGGTTTTGGGATGCTGGCGGCCCCGGTTCGGATCCCACATATGAGGGCCAGTGACACTGCCCTCTACAGCTAACAACAGCTCCACCTGGAGCTGGGCTGTGCGAGCCCCGGCAACGGTGTAGGCTGCAGCCCCTGCTGTAGTGGGCTGCCATAGGCTACAGTGAGTAGCCGGCAGCCAGCGTGAGTGGCTGGCAGCTAGCATGAGCGGCCAATAGCCACGGTGAGCGACCATCCAGAGGCCGGCGACCCATCTGCCTCATCCGGGAAGAGCGCAATGATGATGCCAACATGGGCCAGTGAAGCGACGTCCTCTGAAGCTGGACTGAACAACAAAAAGACAGCAACTTGTCTGTTCCCCTTCCCCGAATCCCCAACGCTGTTCCCCTCCTCCAATTCCCCAATAAAATCTTTAAAAAAAAAAAAAACATGTCTTAAATCATTCCTCTCCATCTCCATAGCCATCCCTTATCATCTTTTTACTGGAAGAATAAAAAATAGCCTCTTAAATTGTCTCCCCAACTTTATTCTCTAAACCAAGATTTAGCAAACTAAGGGCTAGATAACCAATATTTTAGGCTTTCTGGGTCATATTGTCTATTTTACAACTGCTCACCTCTTATTATAAATATGAAAGCAGCCATGGACAATATGTAAAAAAGTGATGTGGCTGCGTTAATAAAAGTTTGTTAACATAAAGAAGCAGACACCTCATTTTCCACATATCTACAGGAGTTATCTTATAAAATTGATAACTACTGACTTCCTAATATTCTGAGAAACAGTACATCTCCCCGGTGCTAGCAGAGCCAAACACTAACCACCAAGAATTGCAGTGGGGAAATTTTGGCTATTTTGTCATGAATGGCTCTGTCCAGGAGAACAGGAAACTAATGCTCATAAGCCTGAACTCCCTGATGGCTTGTAGGTTACAGAGTCTATGGGTCAAAATCACAAGACGCTGTGAGTTAGGGGCTTGTGTCATGTTGGGAGCTCGTTGGTCAGAGGTGAGCTAAGGGTAATAAATCATTTCTTCAGGTCTTAAGAACCTCTCCTGGTTTCTTTTCCAGTGTCCCTCTTTTTGATCTCATGGGAGAGTCGTCAGGGGGTTGTTCCACCTTAGGGCTCAGAAGCTGAAACATAACTTAGGTCAAGATGTGATGTTATCTTTAGCCTGCCAGAGGTCCTGACTGTGTGACCATTAGTCAGGTCCAGGCTACTGTCTTCTGCCTCCTCAGGGGATGGCAATAGCTGACTATCTGGGGGAAAGGCTAGGTTTGAGCTGTGTGTGTGTGTGTGTGTGTGTGTGTGTGTGTGTGTGTGTCTGTGTGTGTGTGTGTACATTTCTGGATATATATATATATATATATATATGTACATTTCTGGAGATATATATATATACACACACACATACACAGATATAGATATAGATAGATATAGATATATGTGGGGAGAGAGAGATGATTTCTAGAGCATAGATTTGAAGATAATCAAAGTCATAGGACCCTTGGGTTCAAGAGCAATATCCAAATTTTTTTACCATAATCTTTAAATCCTTAAATTATAAGATCCCATATTTATTTCTTGTCTCGCCTGCTTATGCACTTTTCCTATGTCCATGTCACACTCTAACTGCATTGTCCTCCATTTAGTTCCTGGAATCGCCATCTTTTTCCACAGATTAGGGTTTTTGCACATGCTGTTCCTTTTCTGGAATGCCTGTTTCAATCTCATCAGGTTGTTATGAGGATTACATGTTTAACTCTTACAACATAGTAAAAGTTTAAAATACTAGACATTATTATGATCACATCTGCAGGTATATCTTCATGCAGAAGGTATTTGAAAAATAGGTCCTTATTGCAAAATCAAAAATTCTTTCATGTTCTACGCAGAGGTCCATGTTGCCCTTCCTAAAAATACACTGAGGCTCTAAACAAAGGCAAATAGTAAAAATATGAACACCTGCCTATTTTAGAAAAATAACTAAATCTGCACAATTAGTATCTGCAGTAGAGTACTTGGGAAACCTCCCCCTTCTAGAAATTCATTTTTTTCATTTGACCCTGTGATATTGTTTATAATATGAAATACATATTTGGTCTTTGTCCCACTTTCTGGCAGAGTTTCTAAAACCCTTGTAATTTCCCAAGTGATTAAGGCATCAAAGATGTCTTGTTATGTTAATACGGAGGCTTTTGTACCAAACTTGACCATGGAGGCCAGTTGCCAGGAAAATCAACCAGGTGATTAGATGGTTGGAGCTTTCAGTTCCACCCTCTGACCTCCCAGGGGCACTGAAGGGCTGCAGGTTGAATCAATTGACAGGGTCCAATGATTTAATCAACCCTGACTACGTAAGGAAACCTCCATAAAAGCCCAAAAGGAAAGGGGTTGGAGAGCTTCTGGGAGACTTAGGGAGAGTGGCACCCTAGAAGAGGGAATGGCAGCTCCGTGCCTTTTCTCATACCTTGTCCGGTGCATGTCTTCCATCCAGCTGTTCCTGAGTTATGTTTTTAATATAACCAGCAATCCAGTAAGTAAAATATTTCTCTGACTTCTGTGAGCCACTCTAGCAAATTAACTGAACCCAAGGTGAGGGTCCAGGGAACCTCTGATTTATAGCCAGTTGGTCAGAAGCACAGGTAACAACCTGGGCTTGTGACTGACATCTGAAGTGGGGGGTACTGGGGGGTGGACAGTCTTGGGACTGAACCCATAACCTGTGGAACCTGATGCTATCTCCTGGTTGATATTAACAGAAATGAGTCAATACCATGCAGCAGGATGTCCGAGAATTGCTTTTTGGACATGTGTGGAAAACTCCGCACGTTGGAATTGGGTCCAGGAACCTAAAAGAGACCCAAGGAGGTTAAGGACATGTTTCTTGCAGGGCTTTAAGTTGCAGTACAATAACTAGTATGTAGAGGCCATGGTTAATTGCATAGTTCTCAGGATTTACCAGGGTAATGTGTTTTTATGATGTGCCCTGTTCCTTACTAACAAAAAGAATGCTGGTTTGGTACATCCAAACCCAAAAAGTAGACCCAGGTTGTGGTCAGTATAAAGTGAATGTTACATTCCCTGGCTACCCATTCCATTAACTACTGGGGCCTAAAGTGCTGTGATTAACATTTAACATAAAAGTCCTGAAGACTATTTGCTGGCATCTGAACTGTCAGCCCTGTTAATTATTCAAAGACCAATTAACAGTGACTTTGGTCTTCCTGCCCTTTATTGAAGTACAGTATATTACCCATCAGGCAATGGGTCACAGACTGTGGTTTAGGAGCAATAAAAGGCCATTAAATTTCTCTTGTTTTCTTGTAGAATTACTGTGTATAAAATGGTTGTATCTCCATTTCATGTAATAATCGTTGACTTGGGGACAAAAATTACCGTCCTGGGTAGGATGCTGCAATCACTATTCTGTTCCCTGGTCAATATGTTTGTTCTTAGCCCAACGTGACATTGTTCTTATTCTTAGAGCTTTATGACCTAATACTATATAATTGAGACTTATTATGTCTTCATATCTGGTATGACAACCCCTCTTTCTTTATGATGCTTTCTTCTCTCACATCTCATTAAGATATAGGTCTAATTTTATTGCCTCTTTTCATGGCTCATAATGTTTGATCAACTGCTAGGAGATGTGTGTAAAAGAACAGTAGAGAATGAAGTAAATACTTCACCTAAAAAAGGAAATGTTGCTTCTTCTGGAATGGGGTCTGAGTCCATGAAGACTGGTTAAACACAAGCATCTAGTGCTTGCACCTGTGGGGGTGGCGGGATGGGGGTTCCTCTCAGTTCACCTGCCCTATCTCCTGAGTTTCAGTAAAGGCATATGGGAGGAGTAGAGGTGCAGCTACTCTGTCCTGTCTGGGGATCCTAGGACCCCAAGTCATCATGGCAGCTCGCATGTAGGCTTGAAAATGTTAAAATTTCAAAAGATTTCCTTTTACCTGTGTCTGGAGCAGGTCCTTTCATCTTCTGCTGCACACCAAGGATGACAAAATATGGGTCTCTTTTCTCAGAAGGTCTCGTCACTTGCAGGATCTTTGTCACAAGGTTTCTTTGCATTCTCAGCTATCAGTTGTTGTTGGTTTTTTTTTAAAAAAAAAACCAAAGCATTTTTCAGATGGTTCTTATAATTAGGATCACAGTGCAGCATTCTTGCAGTTTTCTCAATCCAAAGCTGAAGCCCTTTATATTTGGTATTCATAACTGAGGTGGGCTCATAGTCTCTTTTTTTTCTTTTTTTGTTGTTGGTTCTAGATCATGATGAGTATGTTAGGCTCAATTTAGTCCTTTTAAATTTCTGTGAAGCAATAGGAATCCCCAGTGTCTGGAAATTTTCCTAGAACTCATCTTTACAATCCTGACCCTGATAACTGAAGGATAAGATACCTAAATCCCACTTCAATTTCTTTTTCCACAGTCACATAAATTTTATTATGGTATATTGTTATAATTGTTCTATTAATGTTATTGTTATTTTACTGTGTCAAAGTTATAAATTAAACTTTATTATAGGTATGTATGTTTAGGAAAAAATCTAGTATACATAGAGTTCAGTACTATCCACAGTTTTAGCCATCCACTGGGAGTCTTGGAACATAGCCCCTGTGGATGGGGGATGGGCCCTTAAGTTTGGGCATATAAATTACCACTCCAATTTCTTTAATACCTATGAGGTTGACAAGTAGGTTCACTAACTTGTTGCTAACCTTTTTTGATATCAGAGGATTGTTCATTATGAATTTCTACCACCTGGACAAACAGTTAACCAAGTTTATTATTTGGAGGTGCTGAGAAGGCTGCGTGAAAACGTTAGACGACCTGACCTTCTTACCAATAATTCCTGGCTCTTGCATCACGACAATGCACCAGCTCACATGGCACTGTCTGTGAGGGAGTTTTTAGCCAGTAAACAAATAACTGTATTGGAACACCCTCCCTACTCATGTGATCTGGCCCCTAATGACTTCTTTCTTTACCCAAAGATAAAGGAAATATTGAAAGGAAGACATTTTGATGACATTCAGGACATCAAGGGTAATATAATGACAGCTCTGTTGGCCATTCCAGAAAAAGAGTTCCAAAAATGCTTTGAAGGTTGAACTAGGCACTGGTACCAGTGCATAGCTTCCCAAGGGGTGTACTTAAAATATGACTGTATTGATATTTAGCAATGAGGTGTGCAGTAGCTCTTTTTCTAGGATGAGTTTGGGAACTTAACTGTCACACCTCGTATGTTAATTTGGTAGATTTTTGTTTTGTTTTTTTTTAACATATTTTAAAATTTCACCTAATATTTTAACTTATTGGTAAGCTTTTGTTACACCTTTGTTCTGGAAGATTGTAACACAGTGATGGACAAAACAAAGTCCCTGCCATCCAGGAGCTAATTGCCAGAGGTGAGGCAGACAATAACTACTTAGAAATTATATATAACTACAAAAAAAGGCTGTTTGGTAGGCTTCTCGGGTTACACAAAGAATCACATCCTTGGTAAATACATCTCAGTCTAAGGTCTTTACTTAATAAATAAGAAATTTAATCTCATTGAATCCAGGGAGACTGATCTTCCATTAAACAAAATCATAACTGACTGATACATAAGCATGGATAATAGTTTCTTAATTAAGGTGAGGGGGCTCCTTTCAAGTGACTGGACAGCTGTTGCCTGATGTATGGATATAACCCTTTCTCTTTTTTTAAGATTTTTTTTAAATTGGGGAATTGGGGGAGGGGAACAGACAAGTTGCTGTCTTTTTTTGTTCTTCAGTCTAGTTTTGCGGAGGACGTTGCTTCACTGGCCCATGTTGGTGTCATCATTGCGCTCTTCCCTGATGAGGCAGATTGGTCGCCAGCCTCTGGATGGTCGCTCACCACGGCTGTTGGCAGCTCACACTGGCTGCCAGCTGCTCACGCTGGCTGCCGGCCACTCACTGTAGCCTATGGCAGCCCACTGCAGCAGGGGCTGCAGCCTACAACGTTGCCGGAACTCACACAGCCCGGCTCCAGCTGGAGCTGTTGTAAGCTGTAGAGGGCAGTGTCACTGGCCCTCATATGTGGGATCCGAACCGGGGCTGCTGGCATCCCAAAACCAGCTCTTAACCAATGTGCCACTCGGCCGGCCCTGGATATACCCCTTTCTAGAGCCAAAGCACCAGAGGAAGATAAATTAGCCATTAGCTTGACATGGCAGTGTGGTAACAAGCAAAATAAATTACCTTTAAAAAAATTACCTTAAAATATTATATTTTAAAAATAACTATAGGGCCGGCTGAGTGGCATGGCAGTTAAGCGCTGTCTTGGGAAGCCAGCAGCCCCAGTTCGGGTCCCACATATGAGGGCCAATAACACTGCCCTCAAAAAAAAAAAATAACTATAAATTATCTTTAATGTTATTTCCTTTTTTAAATATTTTGATATTGTTCAATTGCATCAGTCTTTTCACAAAATAGCTTTTTAATCTAAGAAACTAGTTTCTGTTTTTATTAATATTCTCTATTTCTTTTTAGTTCTTTATTTAGTTGATTTCTGCACTTATTTAGTGTTTTTTTTTTTTTGTTTCTGTGAGTTTGTTGTATTGATCTTTTACCTAACTTCTTGTGTTGAATACTTGGCACATATTTAAATTTAACTATTTATATATAAAAAAGTAAAACATAAAAAGATAGAGAAAGTAGTATAATGTACTCCAAAATGCTCAACCAACTTCAACTATTAACAGTTCACAGTCTCTCTTATTTCTTCTGTACCTAAGAGTATATCCATCCCCATTTCATTGTTTTAAAAGAATTCCTAGATATTACACACTTCATTCATAAATGTTTCCAAGTCATTTCCAAAAGATACTGGCTTTTAAAAAAAAATTTATCAAATACCATTGTCACCACACTGAAAATTAAAATTATATCAATATTATTAATACCCAATCAAATTTCCATGATTCTCTCCTGTTATCCTGAGTCCATATACTGAAATTGATTGCTATGTCTCTCAAATCTCTTTTAACCGACAGACTCTTCCATTCCTTGTTTTTTCCTTGTGATTTATTTGTTGAAGAAATATGATTGTTTGTCCTGTAGCATTTCCCTTAGTCTAGATTTTGCTTTCTGCATCCCTGTGCTGTCATTTAATATGTTCTTTTCTTACATGTATTTCTTGCTTTTTGTAGTTGAATCCTACAATCTAATCAGATTTCAAGTTGACTTTATGGCAAAGCTGTTTTATACATGGTACTGTATACTTCCATGGGGAGGCACATAATGTCTAGCTATCTATCTTTTTGTGATGTTACCCATCACTGATGATCATTGCCAGATTCACTAGCTCTTTAGGGTTTTAAAGTGATGATATTCTAACTTTATCATTTCTTCCTTACTTGGTAGCTTCAATATTCTTACAAAGAAAAACTTCCACTATCAGCTATCAGGTTAGGTTGAGTACAATTAGATTTGCAAGGAGACGATACTTGCTTGATTTATTTTTATTTTTTTACTTATAGTTTTCAAGAATAATGAATTAAAAGGATGGAAAAAGATATTTCATGAAAATGAAAACAAAAAGCTGGGGTAACAATACTTGATAAAATAGACTTTAAAACAAAGAGATAGTAAGAGACAAAGAAGGTCCTGGTAATCCCACTTCTGGGTATTTATCTGAAGAACCCCAAAACACTACTTCAAAGGGACATGTACATCCATATGTTCATTGCAGCATTATTTACAATAGCCAAGGTGTGGAGGGAACCTGGATGTCCATCCATAGATGAATGGATACAGAAGAGGTGGTACATATATACAGTAGAATGTTAGCCATGAAAGAGAATGAAATCTTGTCATCTGCAGCAACAACATGGATGGACCTAGAGGGCTTTGTGCTGAGTGGAGTAAGTCAGACAAAGAGAGACAAATGTCATGATTTCACTTAAATGTGGAATTAAGAGAACAGGATAAATAATCAAAATAGAAACAAGCTCATAGATACAGAGAGCATTTTAATGGTTGCCAGATTGGGGAGAAGTTTGGGGGACAGGTGAAAGGGAGGGGGAATTAAGAGGCACAAACTGGGAGTTACAAAAGAGTCATGGGGAGTAGAGCATAGCATAGGGAATATAGTCAGTAGTATTATATTGTAATAACTGTATGTATCATCTGGGTACTGGATTTATCAGGGTGATCAGTTTGTAAGTTACATAAATGTCTAATCTGCATGTTGTACACTTAAAACTAATATAATGTATGTCAACTGTAATTGAAAAATTAAAAAAAATTTAAAGAAAAGAATAATGAGTTGGTTCACCATCTTCACTACAAAGATGACTAATGAATTTTTTGTGTTATTATGAACTCATGGATTTAAACAAATGATGTATTTAAATCTATTTTGTAATTATTATCCTTATTGATGATCAGATTATCCCATCTGTAGCTAATGAGAACCTGGTCAAGTTAGCTTCTGAGGACTTTTAGTAAGACTCTGGTAGTCCAGGGGTGAATTCTGAAGAAGGACTTTTCAGGCTTAGGCTTCATCTGTTTTCCTTACTCTTCAGTCCAGCAGCATTTTTGTGCTGCCCTGAAATTACCAGTGGGCACAGGCATCAGCGACCAGTGCTGCCATTGCCACTGATCTCTGCAGTGACAGGGCAGGCTATGGTTCTCCCAAGGCAATGCAGGAAGAAGCTGGCTTTCAACCAAGCCTCTCCCTGCTGCCTCTGGCTGCGTTTGTCCTAGGATCTGATTACTCACTACCTAAACAAACACCACACACACACATTATACACACATCTAACACACATACTGCACCACACACGCATACACACACACACACACACACACACAGCAGTTCAAGATAGATTTCTATCTGGCCTGAAGTTCTTCATGGTGTTTGTTCTCTCGGCTTCTGCAGATTCTCCAGCTTTGAGTAGCTTATGCTAGCTCACCATCATGGCAAGAAGCAGAATCTTCTTCATGTCCATTTTTAAACTAATTTATTGGCATGTGAAAATTAAGTCATGGGCAGCGACTAAGACATTAACCTCTTATATGTTATGTGAAATGGTTTCAGAAACCACGTCAATCTTAAGTCTCTTGGTTTGGGGAGTAAGATCTTCAGAACAATAGTATTTCCAGAAGTTTTTAAGAAGGAAAAAAGGAAGATAGCAAAATCAGAGATAAATGTGCCTTTGTGCTTATGCCAAGACATTATATTTAATGAAGAGTGGGGGAAATGGGAGGGATGAAAGAGCAGGGGAGAGACAAATATGAAAGTTGTTCTAACGTAAGTGTTAAGGAAATAAGGGTGATTTTCCCTCGAAGCAGCTAATTATACACCAAGTATCATAAGTTAATAGATAACATTTCTCTGACTTTTGAGCATCAGCCATTTCAAGAAAATATAGGGATATATATATAGAGAGAGGGAATATTTTTAAATACCCCCTTTACAAAAAAACAGTTATTTTTATGAGTATTTTTCTGATTATAAAAATGACAAATAGGGCCAGCCAAGTGGCACATTGGTTAGGAGCTGGCTTGGGACTACAGCTCTGAGCAGCAGGGCCCTGGTTCAGATCCCACATATTAGTGCCAGTGACACTGCTCTCTACAGCTAAGATGGTGAACAACAGCTCCACCTGGAGCTGGGCTGCTGTGAGTCCCCGGGATGATGTGGGCTGCAGCCCCTGCTGCAGTGGGCTACCATAGGCTACAGTGAGTGGCCGGCAGCTGGAGTGAGCTGCCAAGAGCTGCTGTGAGCAGCCATCCAGAGGCCAGCGATTGATCTGCCTCACCTGGAAAGAGCACAATGATGATACCAACATGGGCCAGTGAAGCAATGTCCTCCACAACTAGACTGAAGAACAAAAGGACAGCAACTTGTCTGTTCCCCTTCCCCGATTCCCCAACGCTGTTCCCCTCCCCCAATTCTCCAATAAAATCTTTAAAAAAAATGACAAATACCCTTTGAAGAAAACACAGAATATTATATAAAGTAAAAATGTAATTTCAACCACCATAGAAAATCATTATTATTCATCACCATAGAATTTTTCTCTAGTACCTTCCAACCTTTAAAAAATATGTATGCAGGAATACGTATTTGTGTGTGTGAGTTTAATAACCTTAAAAAATTGGCAACACGTTCTTCATACAGTTTCAGGTTATGCAGTAAAGTGTTCAGAATGTATGGATTTAATTTCCAGCTATACCCTTCATTAACTGTGGGATTCTGAACAAATCACTTACCCTCTCCAATATTTTATTATAGTTTTACATTTTCCACCTAGAATTTATTATAGTATATATTGAAAGTTAAATACCTACGTAGGTTTTTATTACATATTTAGCTAAATTTTCTAATATCATTTATTGAACAATGTATTCCTGTCTAATTACTCTAATTCTTCCTTTACCATAAAGTAAATTATGTATACGGATCTGACAATTAAGTTCGCAAACTTGTTGCAACAATTGCTAATCCTTTTTGATATCAGAGGGATTATTCATTATGAATTTGTACCAACTGGACAAACAGTTAACCAAGTTGACTATTTGGAAGTGCTGAAAGGCCTGTGTGGAAAAGTTAGATGACCTGAACTTTTCACCAACAATTCATGGCTCTTGCATCACGACAATGCACCAGCTCACACAGCACTGTCTGTGAGGGAGTTTTTAGCAAGTAAACAAATAACTGTATTGGAACACCTTCCCTTCTCACCTGATATGGCCCCCAATGACTTCTTTCTTTACCTGAAGATAAAGGAAATATTGAAAGGAGGACATTTTGATGACATTTAGGACATCAAGGGTAATATGACAACAGCTCTGATGGCCATTCCAGAAAAAGAGTTCCAAAACTGCTTTGAAGGGTAAACTAGGCACCAGTGTCAGTGCATTGCTTCCCAAGGGGAATATTTCAAAGGTGACAGTAGTGACATTCAGCCATGAGGTATGTAGCACTTTTTCTAGGATGAGTTCATGAACTTAATTGTGACCTCATATACTAAAATTTGTTTTAGGTTAGTCCTTTTAGTTGCTAAATCTGTTGAATCACTAGTAAAATACCTTTGTTTAAACCAATCGTGAAATATATTTATCTTTTCTGGCAAGTTCCTCGACTTTATTATTTTCAAAATACCATTAGTTTTTTCTCATCCATTTATTATTCTAGAAGAAGAACATCAGGAACATTCTGTCTTTAAACCTCTCAGTTAAACTAATTTATATCTTCATAGTATTAGTAATAATTTCAGAATGGTTAACATTTTGCCTATCAGTTTTAGGCCGGAATATGTTCCAGGTGCTTTCTGTACAATATATTTCTTCCTTTCAAAAACCAATTCAAACAGATAAAATTATGGGTGTTTTTAAGTGAGAAAACTAAAGTTCAGAGAGATAAGTAACTTGTTCAAGGTTATATAACACTACTGAGTAACAAATGGAATTCAAGTCTAGATTTTTTTTTCCTTTAAAGACGTTACAATCTTCTTTGCACTGCTTCACGCTGTCTTTTTCAATGAGTAAATCAATTGCTTTATTTACTTATTTTGTAAGGCGTGTTTGTAAAAAGGAAAGAAAGTTGCACTAAAAAAATATGGCTGAAGGAAGGACTCATTGGAAAGGAAATATCCAGGAATGGGGTCTGAGTTCAATGCCATAGACAAGCAAATACTAGGCATCTCAAGAGCAACAAAAATGCCCATTAAGTGTATCCAGCTGCCATGCTCCGTTCCCTGCTCTTCTTGCTTGCTCACAAATTCCATTTATATATGCTTGGTTTGATTTGAAAATGCCATGGTAAATAAATGCAATGATGACTGAACAATAAATAAGGATAATAAGGGCTATCCTTTTGTCAACCATACCATGTGTTAACTCTTCATCTGATTACTTCATCTAATCCTTATTCCTCTCAATTTTCACAGGAAGAAATTGAGTCTCAGGGAGATTTAAACAATTTGACAAAAAAAAATGTCACAGTTACTAAATTGTGGATGAGGTGGAATCCAAAACAGTGTTTGACTTTGTCCTTCTGTTTAAGCATGATCAACCTGGGGTAAACGATGATGAGTTTATCAAATGCAAGGAAGGTTGTAAAGGCATATCTGATTCATCAGCTTATTTTGAAACACCTTTAGTCACAGGTAGTGAAAAAAAAGCCAAGCTAAATGTTCAGTCTTCCAAAACTATTTACAGACAAAAACAGAGGCCAAACCCAAAGGGGTATTTTGCTTAATAATTGAGAAGAAACAAAGGAAGGAATCTGGAAACAAAGTGAGCAACTAGCTAATGGCTCATTTATCTACAAGTAATAACAGATTTTTTTTTATGCTCTCAGAGGAGAGCTTACCTCTATTTGCCCTAGAGCAGGGGTCTGCAAACTTTTGAGATGGAAGAGCCACCCGGGGTCCGCAAACTGCAGCTCAAACATGCAGCTCTTTGGGTACATACATGTGGCTCTGAAGTAAAATTGAAAATGAAAATTAAACTATCATAGTTTCATTTATAATATTACTTTGAATGTTCCTTATTTGTAAAAATATATTTATGGCTCTTAAATAATTTTTAAATCGTTAGGAGGGACAGGATTGGATCTTCCAGGGCCAGCAAACTTTTGAGATGGAACGTACCCAATGAGCCGCATGTGGCTCAAGAGTCGTAGTTTGCCGACCCCTGCTCTAGAGTATTTCCCCCGAGTCATCTAAACTCGAGCAGCACCAGATCTGACCAACATAAGCTGTGTTTGTAATTTCCTAAATAAGTACCAACGTCACACAGGAGTCAGTGTGGCAAGAAAGACATCCACTTAAGCTGATTACCAGAATACATATTTTCTACAGATCTAGTAACAATTGTTCAACAGTCCTTCCCCGTTAGATTAGAAGGTCCCTAAGAGTGGCAGTAATAATAACAGTTGTTCAGTTGCTTTTCTTTGCCTGTATTCTTCTCTTCTTAAAAGACTTACAAATCATTTCTGAGTTTCTAGTAAATATATGCTGGGATTGAAGATTCCATGTGATATCACGGAGTACATAGAGATATGTTATACATAGTGAATACCTATTATGTTGGTACATTATTCCCTCAAAGTTGATTTCATGTCTCCACTGAAAAGTTTAAAACTCAACCAAGCATTTGGCACATCAGTAAAGAAAAAAACTTATTAGTTGAAACTATAGATGGAATATATCATATACATTGAAAAATACCTCGATGAGGCAGTTTCCCAGGGTTATCTTCTTTATATGTTCTATTCACCTGCATTCTTTTATTTCTATTTTATGCTCATGTCTGACATTGGCAATGGGATTTGGTGTATCAAAAGGGAATGCAAAAGAAATTAACAGTAGCCGTTGTCAGGTGTGTGGCACCAAGTTTATGACTCAGAAGTTCACCTCACCTGAGGTTGTATGAAACAATGAGACCCTAATCCTCTCATTTGGAAAAAGAAGTCATGGTGCATGAAATTCTTATTCATGTGGTCCCATTTTAGAAAGCATACTCAGGTCCACATAAGCGTCTCCTCTTGTTCTCATTTCAGTCCCAGGCTTGAACAGCACTGTGCGCAGAAAGGGAATTACTGTTCTTTCCTAAATTCCTGGGCAGTTCCTTGAGGGGTCACCACCCTGACTGATGTCTCAAATGTCTCTGGCCCTGTGTGAGCTCTGTTTTCATACTAGATACTCTTTGACTGATTTCATGGAATCTTGCCCTGTGTATACAAAGACTATATGTTTTGATGAAAACTCAAGGAGACATTTATACAGGCTTCAGGGGCTATTTCTCTGCAATCTCTCTTCTTTCTGATTATCCTGTTTCACAAATTCCAGCTACTCTAATAGTCGCGTACTTTTGTTGTCAGAGAGTAGGCCCTTTTCGGTGCAATTCCCAGGTTCTTGGCCTCTCCAGCAAAAAATTGAAAGAGATACCGGAGCAAAGCAGTAAAAAAAGTAGTTTATGAGAAGATATAGTACATTTCAAAGAAATAGAAGCAGACCTGAGCAGTAGAGAATGGCTCAAGGGTCCATTATGAGAAGAGAAATTACATTTCAAAGAATTTGGAGCTGGCCACGCACAAAAGCAAGGCTCAAAAGGCTCCAAAAGGGAGGAAGGTGGTCCAAAAAAAGGAAGGGCTTCTCTGGACTTGGAGTTTTTATTCCTTTTTCTCTAGAATGGGCTGTTCCCCTTTGGGCATGGGACTACTTGATTGGCACCTGTGATTGACAAAAGGTACTGCACAGGTGTGACTGGTCTGCTCAAGTTGGGTATTTTGTGCCCATTTGTTTTCCCTCATGTAGATAACTACAATACAAAGGGGAGTTTTGGGTGTAGAGGGGATGTCCCCTTGGCGGTTATACTCTGTTGGACATGCAGGAATGCGGTGACCCAGTTGCCTGTCTCTAACTGCCTGCCTAGTTTTCCCCTTCAGAGACTTGATCCCCATAAAATCTCTATGGGAAGCTGAGGGACAGGCAGTCTCTTCTGTATCTGCTTCCTGCTGGGCAGGGGCGTAGAGCTGCCCCTGCCTATTGGGGTTCACGGAACTCTCACCCTAGCTGATCTCAGATGAGAGGAACGGGTCTCGAGATCCACCTGGAAGACTAAGTTGGCTTCTTTGGTTGTGACTGGCAATCTTGTTGGGGTATCATCCGTGTCCCCATAGCCCCTAGATGAGGAAAAAAGATTTTAATTAATATATCTGTTAGCTCTTATGAAGCCTGTGGCCATTCAGCCTGTCACTCAGGTGGCATCAATTATCAGGGCCCAGAATGGGTTTGGAAAGAATCTTGAAGCTTACTGGCCTGGGGAATATTGGGAAGTCACAGGCTTTCAAGTAGTTATCTGAAGCAAGGGTAGGAGATTTCTATGAACAATCTACTGTTTGGGATTTAGAAACTGATTTACAGATAATCAAGAAGCAGGTGGATCTATAGTCTAGGATTCACAAAATGATTAGAAGAGTAATCAAAGCCATGGGCTAAGTAACTAAGAAACTAGGGAGGAGACTTAACATTTCTATATTTAACATTTCTATAGGAAAGAAAGCTTAAAAGTCTTTCAGTGGGCAAGGCTACTCAGTTGGCCCACAACACTTTCATCTGTCTTCTAACCTGAGCAAAATCAGGCAGCTATTGTTTGAACTCTCCTGGGGCTTCCCCACTTGAACAGCCATCTGAAAGTGCCCCAGGGAGAAAAATTTCCCTATCCTAGGGCCCACCTGACTTGAGTTCCTGACTCAGGAATTACAGACTGATATTGTCAGTTGTCCAACATCTAAAATCGTTATTTTGTATATTTTCTTCACTTACATAATTGTATTTTGCAAAACGCTGGTCCATTACATGATATCCCATCACAGCCAGTGGTAGGATTCTCTAAAAACATATATTATGCTTGTTTATTGCCTTGGGAGTAACTGGAACGTTCAGATAGTATAAATTCAAATTCCAACCTGGAAATAATTTAATTTGCCTCCTACAGTCTCAACCAAAACCAGAATATCAATCTTGTCCTCCCCCTGTGCTGACTGGCATATTATTGCTAGACCACCCTTTCTTTGCCTGACTGTATAACCCTTTCATCAAGGGAAGCCTCTTTTTTTATTAATTGATGAGGGTTAAAACCTAAATCTCTGCATTATGGAGTGTGGATTTCCTTTTCGTGCTAGTTACAGTACCATCACATGGTTACTTGCTCTGTCTGATTTTTAAGTTCCCTCCTCATTTCTGATCCCTGATTGTATTTGAGTTGAGCTATACATTTAAAAGAATGTTTATTAGAAAGGGGTTGGTTAGGACATGGGCAAAGGGGGACTCTTATGAATTGCTGGTAGAAGTGTCAATTTTACAATTCTGTAGAGGAAAATTTTGCAAAATCTTGTCAACCTTTTAAAACTACGTACATGATGACCCCAAAATTTATTGCAGCATGATTTACACTAGCAAAAGTCTTCAAACACTTTAAAAATCATTTAGTAGGGGACTGGCTAGATAATGTCTTTTATAGCTTAAAATGTAGTTTAAAGAAAAAATTGTGAGGTCTTTTATGTTGAGAAGTGAAGCTCTCTAAAATATATTGTAAATTTAAAAAACAATGAATTATAACATGTATATTATGTATTGTATTTATATAAAATATAGTACGTATATGAATATTTTTACTTTCTATAGATAGCTTATCTCTAGAAAGATCCATGATAAACTGATGGTTTTTATGATTTTTATGGAAGGGAGCCGGGTAGTAAGGCATCAGGATTGGGGAGGAGACTTTAATATAAATGCGTTTGTGCATTTTATTGTTAAACAATGTAAATATATTATGCCATGGAAAATGAAATGTTAAAAAGCAAAAAAAAAGTTGTTATACTTTACCATGTTTATTGTTGTGCAAGAGTTTATGAGTTCTTGAGTCCAGTATATTCAAAGCTAGAGGTCTGACTATGATCTTTTTTTCTTAAAGATTTTATTGCGGAATTGGGGGAGGGGAACAGTGTTGGGGAATCGGGGAAGGGGAACAGGTAAGTTGCTGTCCTTTTGTTCTTCAGTCTAGTTGCGGAGGACGTTGCATCACTGGCCCATGTTGGCATCATCATTGCGCTCTTCCCGGATGAGGCTGATCAGTCGCCGGCCTCTGGATGGTGGCTCACCATGGCTATTGGCAGCTTATACTGGCTGCCTGCCGCTCACGCTGGCTGCCGGCCACTCACTGTAGCCTATGGCAGCCCACTGCAGCAGGGGCTGCATCCTACACCGTCACCAGGGCTCGCAGCCCAGCTCCAGGTGGAGCTGTTGTTAGCTGTAGAGGGCAGTGTCACTGGCCCTCATGTGGGAGCTGCTGGCGTCCCAAACCAGCTCTTACTGCCCCACTTGGCCAGCCCTGACTATAATCTTTGTAACTCCAGGTTTCCCTATTAGCGAACTCCAGCATTCTTTTTTCCCGGGCTTTATTGAGAAATAATTGATATATACCATTATATAAATTTAAGGTGTGCAACATGATTTCACACATGTATATATTTCAAAATAATTATCACAATAAAGTTAGCTTAACTCACATATCCTCACATTTTACCAATTTTTTGTATGTAGTAAGAACATTTAAGATCTATACTTAGCAACTTTCAATATATATGGTATTGTTAACTAGAGTCACCATGCTGGACATTATATCCCCAGAACTTACTTTTATTATAACTGGAAATTTGTAACCTTTTACCAACATCTTGCCATTTCCCCACCTTTTTGCCCCTGGCAGCCACTGCTCTACTCTCTGTTTCTCTGAGTTTGCTTTTCTAGACACCATATATAGTGAGATCATATGGTATTTGTCTTTGGCTGATTTATTTCATTTAGCATGTCCTCAAGTTTCATCCATGTTGTGCAAATGCCAGGATTTCCTTCCTTTTTATGTCTGAATAATGTTTCATTGTATAGATGTGTGTGTGTGTGTGTGTGTGTGTGTGTGTGTGTGTGTGAGTGTGAGATATTTTCTTTATCCATTAATCCCTTGATGGACATTTAGGGTATTCCATATCTTGGTAGTGAACCTGGAAGTGCAGATATCTGTTTCCAATAGTGATTTCATTTTCAGATATACACCCAGAAGTGGGGTGGCTGAATCATGGTAGTTCTATTTTTATTATTTTTTCAGCATTATCGAGGTACAGCTGACAAATATAATTGGTAAGATATTAAAGTGAACAACGTGATGACTTGATATATGTATACATTTGTAAAATAACTCTCCCTACTGAGTTAATTAACACATCCACCAATTCACATATTTACCTTTTCTTTTTAAATTTTGGTGAAAACTCCATCCAAGCTATATAAATGTCCAACGACTATGCTGTCCACCTGAAACTAATATTGAATGTCAACTGTCATTGAATTTTTTTATTTTATTTTAAAAATAGAGACTTGTTCTGAGTTCTGTGATAACTTGAGATATAAAGAAACTAATTACTATCTTATTTGGAATGGAAGACAACACTTCCTTTTTCGCAAAGAGGAAAAATAAATATTGAAACTATTGGTTCTCAAAGGAAAAACATGTGGTGAGAACATTAAATTCTGCCCTGTTAGCAAGTTTCAGTTGTACAATACAGTGTTACCAGCTGTAGTCATTATGTTATACATTAAACCCTCAAGACTTATTCATCTTGTAGCTGAATGTTTGTACACTTTTACCAACCTCTCCCCATTCATTCTGCCCGCAGCCTGGCAATCACTTATTTATTTGCTCCCTGTTTCTATGAGTTTAACTCATTTCTTTTAGATTCGACATATTAGTGATACTATGCAGTATTTGTCTTTCTCTGGTTTATTTCACTGAATGGAATGCTCTCCAGGTTCTTCCATTTTGTTGCAAATGACAGGATTTCCTTCTTTTTTCTTTAAACTGAATAATATCTGTTTATTTATACTTATATAAAATATTTCCTTGCTCTATTCATCTGTCAAGGGACACTTAGGTTTTCATACCTTGGCTATGAACATGGGAGTGCAGATAGATCTTCTAGAGAATGTTGTCACTTCCTTTGGATATTTACCCAGAAGTGGGATTGCTGGATCATATAGTAGTTCAATTTTTAATTTCTTGAGGAACTGCCATACTGTTTTTGTTTTACCAGTTTGCATTCCTAGCAACAGTGCACGAGGGTTCCGTTTTCTTCACATCCTCACCAGCATTTTTTATCACTTGTCTTTTTGATAATAGCCAATCATAGGGTGAAAGATATCTCATTATAGTTTTGACTTCCATTAGGATGATTAGTGATATTGAGCACTTTTCAAGTCTCTGTTGGGCATTTGTATGTCTTTTTTTTCAGGTCATTTGCCTGCTATTTATTTATTTATTTATTTATTTATTTATTTATTTATTTATTTAGAGGGCAGTGTCACTGGCCCTCATATGTGGAACCTGAACCGGGGCCGCTGGCTTCCCAAGTCAGTGCTTAACCACTGCGCCACTCGGCCGGCCCTGCCTGCTTTTTAATTGAGTTACTTTTTACTTTCTTGCTATTGAGTTGTATGAGTTCCTCATGTCTTTCAGATATAAAATCTTTATTGGATATGTGGTTTGCAGATATTTTTTTCCTGTTTCTTTTTATTCATCGAGGTTGCTTTTTCATTTTGCTGATGGTTTCCATTGCTGAGCAGAAGCTTTTTAGTTTGATATAGTCCCACTTACTTAATTTTCCTTTTGTTGCCTTTGATTTTGGTCAAATCCAAAAATATGTTGCCAAGACTAATGTCAAAGAATTTATCCTTTATGTTTCCTCCTAGGAGTTTTATTATTTCATGTCTTATGTTCAAGTTTTTAATCAATTTTGAGTAGATTTTTATATATGGTGTAAGGTATGGGTCCAGTTTTACTTTTTTGCATGTGGCTGTTCAGTTTTCCCAGAACCATTTATTGAAGAAACTATCCTTTCCCAGTTGTATATTCTCAGGTCCTTTGTTATAAATTAATTGGCCTTATATCTATGGATTTATTCCTGGCCTCTCTATTCTGTTCAATTGATCTATGTGTCTGTTTTTAAGTCAATAACATCCTGTTTTGATTACTCTAACTTTTCAATCTAGTTCAAAATCAGGAAGGACTTGTCTTCTCCTTCACAGATTCTTTTTCTATTTTATCCAGTCAGCTGTTGGTGCTCTCTACTGTATTTTTGATTTCCTTCATTGTATTCTTTAGCTCCAGAAATTTTTTTTTTAGTGATTTCATCCTGTTAAACTTCTCATTTTGTTCATGTATTCTTTCCCCCTGATTTCATTGAAATCTTTTTCTGTGTTTTATTTTATTTATTTATTTAGTTAGTTAGTAGCTCACTGAACTCCTGTAGAACAACTATTTTAATTCTTTATCAGGCAATTCATGAATCTCCATTTCTTTGGAGTTGATTACTAGGAAATTATTGTGTTGCTTTGGTGGTGTCCTTTTTCCTTGAATTTTCATGTTCCTTGAAGCCTTGCATTGCTCTCTTTGCATTTAAAGAAGGAGTCACTTTTTCCAATCTTTACTACTGGACTATGGAGAGAAATGCCTTCCGTTAGCCCTGTTAGAAATTCCAAGGTTTTCTCCGAGCTTTTCTGTGGATACTCCTGCTTTACACTTCTTGTTCCTTCTTGTGACAGAATTGCTAAGCACGAGTATGTTCTCCCCATCCTGGAAAGTTTGTCAGATCTAATAGCTTCCCTTTTACTCTCCCAGTGTGATGCCAAATGCTCAAGTTTGTGAGTTTCTTCCCAGGCCCACAGAGCAGGGCCAGCTTTCTGTGTGTGCTTGTTAGCCATCTGCAAAGGCTGCCATCAGGAGCACACACACACAGAGCCTCAGGTGGAGGTGTGTGTGGGTGAGGTGCATGGAGCACTTCGGTGCCTGTGGGCCAGGTGAGGGATCTGCAGGCCAAGTGTCCCTGGTGGCTCATGGATGGCCTTCCTGATGGTGTCTGTGATGTGGTTAGTATGATCCACACCATTTGATGCCCTCCAAGAACGCTGTCTGCTGTTCTCTCAGCTGCTCCCTGCCCCCCAATCACACAGCTTACTTCAGTATTCTCGATGGAACAACAGAGAAATGAGACTCTTTGGCAGCTTCCTACAGAGCTTAAAAGCTGGGCACTTACATGCTCTTACTTTCCACCGTGGGAGCAATCATGGGCCAAGAAGGCTTCTCTTGGTGCTGAGCTGTGCTGCCTTCGAGGAGAGGTGACATGGGTATAATGAAACTGTTTCTCTTACTTTCTTCAGTGTGTCCAATGTTAGATTTTTTTTGTCCCAATTGTATAGTAGGTTTTTCCCCTTGGACTGCTGAACTTCCACAAAGGCTCTGTCATTCATGAGTGATTGTCTAAATTGGTGTTCTTTTGGGGAAAATGTGGTAGAAAATTCTTATTTTGCCGTGATGATGATGTGTCTTTCTTTAGTATTATTAACAGCAAAGAAAGCATGAACAAAAGATAAGTACTGAATTTTCCACTACTTCAGACCCACTAAGCGTATCTGTTTTTAATAGCCCATAGAAAAAAACATACTAGGGTTTTGATTGGCAGTGATAGCAATCAATAGAGGTGTACAGTTGTCTAAATGAAAATTGCAAAGTTAGGCTGCCATTGTGTAAGCATAGTGCCTAGAATAAACTAGCAGTTAGTTGTATTTTACTGTATACTGGTTAGACCACTCTTGGAGTACTGTTTATTTGATTACTACTTATTAAGGGGAAGAAACACTGTCTTAATTCAAGTTACCAAGAAGCAGATTCTGAAATGAGGACCTATGTGACAAGGGTTCATTAAGGAAGTGCCCTTCCTTAATGGATGAGGGAGACTGCCTAGAAGTAAGACAGGGAATGGGGAGAAGCCAAGTAGGGAGTAATTTCAGTCTCATTTCCAACCTAATTCTACAGGAAAGCTCTCAAATGAAAGACACCTCGGAGTTATCCAGAACTGAGACAAGGGAACTGGGCTTTCAAACTTCCCCATCTGTGAGTCACTGGCAAAGGTCCTAAACATAGGCAGTTTGTTCCCAGACACACTGGTTCTCCACCTGCTCACAAAAGAGTCTCCAACAGCCCAAGGAACGTCCTCTGAGAAAGAGGCCAGGCAGAGCATGTGTCAACGGGGAGGGAGCACGCCGCAGCGGTAAAAAGGATGCACGCACCATGGTAGACAATGTATTGAGCTGTAGGGTATTTGTCCAAGATGCTGCAATGCTCTCAAGGAGGACCAAATATGGTCTTCACATAGAGTCATGTGGAAAGGCGTTAGCTGTGTTCCATATGGCCTCCAGAAATGAAACTTCTGGATGGAAGAACCACAGGAAAGTTAGAGCTTCTCTGGACATTTTAACAGAGCTCCCTATAGATGTCACACCTATGTCCATGGGTGGGAGTATCTTTGTACTCTCCTTCTTCAGTGTTTGGGATCATTCCACCAACACATGGAGAACAAGATGTAGTTTTCAAAGCTCCCAAATTGTTAGTGAAGTAGACAATCAAGTTGTCAGACTTCGTTCTCTGAATATGTTTGAAGAAGAGGGCAACATCCTACTAACTAAAAAATAGTAAGCTTCCTTCCATAAGATTGCACACATTAAAATAAGGCATTCTCTTATCAATTTTTTGTTTTCCCTACAACATTGTACGTCATATGTTAAATCTTTGTAAAAAGGTTTAGATCCAAGATAATGGGGCTAGAGGAATGAAAAGGAAAAAGCAACTTTTGTATCTTTTTGCTTTCTTCTTTACATTGCTATAAAATAAGTAAACAAGATCAAATTAAATCTCAGAAGAAGGAGGCCATGACCCAATCGGGACTTTCTGAGGAAGAACATCCATTCTTTACTCTCTTCGCTTCTTCAAAAAAAAAAAAAGCTTTATTACTGGCGAGGTTGTAAACCTAAATAAACACTTCAGGTCTGGAGGATGGGCCTCTAAAGAAAGACTTGAGAGACTTCAGCAAAATATAAGGAAATGAAAATTCCTTCCCTCTGATGAAAGACACCAGGCACCACCACTCTGAGGGGACTTTACCTTTAAGAGTTACACAAATGAGGCAGTCAGAAATTGAGAGAGACAGGGACAACCATTTTTCTGATTCTAATGGTCCGTGTCCAATCCTTCAAACTGAGGCTTTATCAAAAAAAAAAAAAAAAAAACACATTTTTTTTTTTTCTAGAGAGCAGAAAATCCTCACTAGCAGGAGCTATTTAAAGACTCTGGCCTTGCATTGAAACTGCAGATTTGGCAGGAGCAGGTTTCAGCTGGATTTTCTGGGCAGTAAGTAATGCAGCAGCAAATTTACTCTTTTTAATATAATGGCAACCGTCATCGGGCGGAATGGGAATGACTTCAGGCAGTGCCAAATTTTAAATGAAAAATCTAACTATAGCTGTTCCTTTCGCTCTCTGGGAGAGCTCAGAATGATTGTGCAGGAAGCCAGGGTAAGGGTCACCTCAGTATGGCTGCTTTGGAGTCTAACTCAAGGTACAGCTTAGGTCAGCTTGCCCCACCCCTGGCCCCTGGGGAGGATTTGTAGTCTCCTGACAATGGGAACAGCATGGGATTTGAAAAGCAACTTAGCTGGGTTGAACCTGGTATAGTGCCGGTATCAAGCAAGGAGGTTTGCTCTTTGATCTCGGAGCCCTGGAGCTGCAGCATGAGAAATAATCACTGAGTTATGAAGTAAGGACCTAACTGACTGTGTAAGCTGGCCAGTGAGCTCTCCAAACCAGGCAGGCGAGATTCGCTGATGGAGCGAAGGAGGCATGATACCATTCATCATTATGTTAAGTGATGGGAAACAGGCCTTCCTTTTAGTGATTGTTTGTTGCACTCTACAACCTTCTATCCCCTGACTTTCCGTCTTAAAAATGAATCTTTTTACAAAAGCAGACTTCTTTGTATATATTAATGTATGTCCCAGGTAATCGTTCCCAATCTGAAAGGAGACGTTTGGAGCAGAAGGTACAATCTTGAGCTAAACTGGCATACGGACAAGTCAGAGAATGTCTAGAAAACTCATGGGAGAGTGTCGTCAAAGGTTTTATTATAAAAGGGAAGGAACCTTCTAGAAGACACCTCACTCTAAGTGAAGAGGAAGCCAGAAGGGCAAACTCAAACTTGTAATAAACCTGAAGTCTGTACACAGGATGGAGGCATATGCAATTCACCTTGTAACCCACAACAGACGTGTCAGGCAAAAGAGAAGAGAGGCTTTTACCCCTTGTTTTCAGACATGGTCTTTCAGTTTCACCCCTGGAGGGTTCAGTGCATCAGTGATGAGCCCAATGGGAGACTTCAGTGACTGTCATTAGAAAGTGACAGAGGTGGTATCCCCCTGGTGTAGCAGTACCTAGAAAAAGGGCCACAGCCACCAGGAAGAGGCAGCATGCCCAGCTTGAACAGCAGTGGAGCCCCGGATGCATGGCTGCCACAGAAGAAGTGACAGCTCAGATGGAATCTGCAGCAGAGGTACCAGTTTGTGCAAAGGGGCTGATCAGAAGCGACATGTGCAATATCCTAATGGAGATGCCTAGTCATCATTCTTTTTTTTCCTTTTTATTTTATTTTAGCTGAGCCATCCTGCCACCTGTTGGCAGCTCAGTGGCAGCTCAGCTCAGGCCGGGAATCCAACCGGAGACCCTGTTGCTCAGCACTCACACTCTTGAGCAAGTTCTTAACCAACTGAGCCACTCGGCCAGCCCTATGCCTATTCATTTTTAAGCAAACAGAGCTTTTCAGGAATTTGAAATACTGAATGATCAAATACAGAAAAAGAACCAAAAAACATTTTTTAAAGCACATGAACACATTTATACTTATAGGTTGACAAGGCCTACAAAAACACAACGACGTTCCCTGTGAAAAGTACCCCTTGCTTCACTCGGCACAGTTGGACCAGCCCATAACAGCCATAGTCCCTTGGATTACTTGCCCTCACCAGGCTTCCATGAACAATGGAACATGGTACAGAACATATTCATGGAAAGACAGACCCTGGACGAATCTGGATTCACAGGACTCTCAGCTTTCCCTATTGTAGGATAGTGGAGCATAATAGCCGAGAGGGTCACCGACATCTGAGGCCATGTTTTAAGGCCCTTTCAAACACTGGAGGAAATAATGTGATCATAAGCGTTATTACCTTGGTAAATATGGAAACCCACCAAAGAGAAAAGAGCCAGCTGTCAAACACCAACGCAGTCACTGTACACAAGTGCATATCAGTACTGGTAATTATGGTGTCAATCCTGTGGCCACCCGCTTTTTTTTTTTTTACTTGCCCCTCTTCAGATTTTCCTGAGATGCAAAGTGCACCAGGTAACCTCAAATGAAAATTCCTCAAGACTTTTTTCCATATAAAAAGGGTAAATAAAATACTTTTAGAAGCATAAAATGAGCTTTGTAAGCATCATAGTGTTACTGGAAGGAACCTCAGTATTTTCCCTTGGGTCTGCCTGCCTGCCACACACTGGCCCAAAGAAATGTATAAGGAGAAGTTTGCAGTATAAGGCAAAAAAAAAAAAAAGTTTAATATTGAATTGACTAATACAGAAATGGGGAGTTCATGCTCTAAAAACCTGATTCCCCGATGGCATATAGGATACAGATTTTTTAGGACAAAATCATAAGACACTGTAGGTTAGGGGCTCGGGTCATGCTGAGAGCTGATTGGTGGGAGGTAAAGTAAGCAGTAAGGGTAATCATCTTTTCAGATCCTGAGCAGAGTTCTGAGGTCTTTTCTGGTGTCTCTCTGTCCAGTCTCATGGGAAAGTAGCCAGGGGGTGGTTCCACCTTCGGGCTCAGGAGCTGAAACCTAACCACGGTCAAGGTGCTATCTTTATCCTGCCAGAGGTCCTGCCCATGTGACCATTAGTAGGTCCCAGCTATTGTCCTGCTGCCTCGGGGATGGCTGATTTTCCAGGGAAAGGGCTAGATCTATACGGGATATATATATATATATATATATATATATATATATATATATATATATATAGAGAGAGAGAGAGAGAGAGAGAGAGAGAGAGAGAAAGAGATGGATTTCTAGAGCTAGAATTTAAAGGTAAATTTAATCAAAGTCATAACAATTTTCCCTGGCATGTGTGTTTTAAGTTTGTCCACAAATAGTACATTTGCTCAGAGTAAGAAAATATGTCAAATGTTTCATTGTTGTTGGTAGACTATAAAAAGAATATCATTTTATTTTTCATATCAGACACAAAATACCATTTTTATGTCAAAATGTGCACATAGTAGGCCCTCAGTAAATATGCATTGGAAAATGACTGCCATTCACTGAACACTCTAGAAGCCCTCTTTTTTACCTTCGCAATGACCCTATTGTCCTCATTTTAGAGATTTTATAGATGAATATTAGAGCAGTTAACATCCAAATAAACAATTTAACAAATAATAGGGAAAACTGAGATCATGAAAGATAAATTTAGTAATACGTAAAACAAAATAAAGCAATAGATTAGCCCCTGAATGACTTTTAAGAGATTTTTTTTTACCAAAAATGAGAATACATTTGTTATCTTTTCTGATTGTTAATGTAATATGTGCCCATTGTTAAATTTCTCATTTATCCTAAAAGGATTTTACAATAAATGCAATTCCCAATGTGACAAAAACAACCTTGTAGGTTATAATGGCAGGTCAAAGATCTTGAAGCACCAGCCACCCCTTCCAAACTTGACCCCCTGACTGGGCTTTGGAACTTGATGATGACTCAACTAACAACAATGGTGGTTTCTTGAGATCTTTGAATTTTGCCAAATCTTATTACCCAATTGAAAGAACAGTTTGCTTTTACTGAAAGCATAACATAACATCTCTGTGGAGGCAGCCACGACTGGGGAGAATCATTAGGATTGTGTGTGATGACGTGTTGGACTTCTCCAGGGCAGGATCCCCCTAGTTCATCACCCCAGACCAAGGTGATCTAAGACCATTCCTTATGCAGGAGAACTCGACCACCAGCTATTCCTACAAAATTCCAGCGGTATAGGATATTTTTTGTTTAAGGGTCTGAAAAGCAGAAGAGCTTTTAAAAATAAAATCAGCTCACATGTGATATTTTCTTTGGTGGTGAAATGGTCCCAGATGAAATTATTAAACAAAAATTACCTGAAAGAGTATAAGAAGGTTACATTACTTTATATCGCTATATTACCCTTTTAAAAATTAGAGTGCCACCTAAGCAAAACTACAAGTATTGTACACTTTTAAAAGCTCCCTGTAAGAGTACTGTAATATGGTCTCAACTTTATATGTATATACACTCAAAATTTATTATTTTCTAGTCACTAAGCTGAGTGTTTCACTGAATTATCTCAATTATTCTTTACCTCATTTATTTATTATCTCATTTATTTATTATCGCATTTATTTATTCTTTATCTCAAATGCACCCTATGGAGTGGATTTGATTATCTTCAGTTTAGAGATGGGAAGCTGAGGTTTGGACAAGTTAAAAAGTGTGCCCAAGATCACAAAATCAATAGTAGAAAGACCAGAATTCAAACCCAATATGACTCAGTAGTTACAGACTTGATCATGAAACCATTCAATATAATGCTAGCACTGATATGTTGATCATAAGTCAATGAGTATGAAAATTAAAAAGTGAACATTGGAAGGGTGGCAAAGTGGAAGGAAAGAAAGAGCCTGGGTCTTTCATAATGTCATGGATCCACAGAACCCTGAAACTGCCTCCAGACATCTTACTAAGCGTACAGTAATTGTTGATCCCTTTTTTTCCCTTTCGAAGTACAATTATATGAACAGAAATTTCCTTTATGCCCCCTCCCTGTTGATCTCTACCTGTTCCTACCTACCAGGCAACCAGTGCTCTGATAGTTTTTTTTTTTGCACCGTAAGTCAATATTGCTTGTTCTAGGATTCTTATAAATAGAATCATTCAGTATAGTCTTGGATAAGGTGTGTTTCACTCAGCATGTAACAGGAATAGCTCATTACTTTTTATTGCTGACTATTCCATTATATAGTTTATCCATTTGCCTAATGAAGAACCTTCCGTTGTTTCTAGTGTAGGTTTATTATGGGGAAAAAAGTGGCAATAAGTATTCTTGTGTAAATCTTCTTGTGAACATATGTTTTCATTTCTACAGGGTAAATATCTAGAATGGGAATTACTGGGATGAGGAAGAAATCTGTTTAGTTTCATAAGAAATGGTCACATCATTTTATAAAGTGGCTATACATTTTACACAATCACCAACAATGTACAAGTGCCTGGTTGCTCCATGAGATTGCCCACATTTGGTGTTCGGGTCTTTTTTTTTTTTTTTTCAATTGTTTTCAATTTTAGTCATTCGTGTGGAGTGGTATACAGTGGTGTCTCATTATGATTTTACTTTACATTTCCCTCATGATTAGTAAAGTTGAGCCTTATTATAAAGTTATTATAATCAAGACAACAGGATATTGGTGAAAATATAGACACATTAATCAATGAAATAGAATGGAAAACTTAGAAATAGGCATACGCAAATATAATCAACTGATTTTTCACAAGAGTGCAAGGACAATCAATGGAGAAAGGGTAGTCTTTTCAACAAATGGTGCTGAACAGTTGGGCATCATGTGCAAAAAAACAACAACAGCAGAAAAACTCCTGTATTCACACACAAAAAAAACTCCTTAAAATGGATTTTAGAGCTAATAATAAAACCTAAAACTATAAGTCTTCTGGAACAAAGGGAGAAAAATCTTTATTACTCTGGTTAGGCAAAGAGTTTTTGCTATGACACCAGGAGCATGATCCATAAAGAAAGAAAAAAATAAATTGGAATTTATCGAAATTAAAAATGTTTGTACGGGCCGGCCAAGTGGCGCATTGGTTAAGAGCTGGTTTTGGGATGCCAGTGGCCCCAGTTTGGATCCCACATATGAGGGCCAATGACACTACCCTCTTCAGCTAACAACAGCTCCACCTGGAGCTGGGCTGTGTGAGTCCCAGCAATGGTGTAGGCTGCAGCCCCTGCTACAGTGGGATGCCATGGGCTACATACAGTGAGTGGCCGGCAGCCAGCGTGAGTGGCCGGCAGCCAGGGTGAGTTGCCAATAGCCGCGGTGAGTGGCAGTCCAGAGGCCAGTGACCGAGCGCAATGAAGATACCAACATGGGCCAGTGAAGCAATGTCTTCCACAACTAGACTGAAGAGAAAAAGGACAGCAACTTGTCTGTTCCCCTTCCCTGGTTCCCCAACGCTGTTCTCCTCCCCCAATTCCTCAATAAAACCTTTTAAAAAAAAATGTTCTACAAAGCTTACGATTGAGAGAATGAAAAGACAAGCTTCAAAGTATTCACAAATCATATTTTGTCAAGGATTTTTATTCAAAATATGTTAAAATGCCCTAAAACAGCAATAAGGAAGCAATCAAATTACAAAATGTCCAAAGATCTGAACACACTCTTCATCAAAGAAAATATACAGAGAGCAAATAGGTTTATGGAATGATACTCAACATCATTAGCCATTAGGGAAATACAAATTAACACCACACAGAGATACCAATACCATTAGGATGGTTAAAAAAGTTAAATATCAAGTTCTGGCAAGACTGTAGAATGACTGGAAGTCACTATATTGTTAGTTGGAGTACAAAATGGTACAGATATTGGGGAATACAATATGACAGGTTTTTTTTGTTTGTTTGTTTGTTTGGTTGGTTGGATTTGCTGTGAAGTTAAACATACACTTAGGCTATGACCCAAAAATTCTCCTTTCACATTTACAAATGAAATGAAAATCACACTCAAGAATGTTTATATGAGATTATTCACACTCACCCAAATTTAGAATAATCCAGTTGTTATTTAGTTGGTGAATGCATAAATGAACTGGCACATCCATAAAAAAGTAAACATGAATGACTCTTAATTGCATTTTGTTAAACGTAAGAAACCAGACAGACCCAAAAGGCTATATATTATATAATACCATTTATATGTTATTCTAGAGAAGGCAAAACTATTGGGAAGGAAAACAAACCAATGATTAGCAGGGATAGAGAGTGAAGAGACTGGTTACTATAAAGGCAAGCATAAAAGAATTTTTAAAATAAGGGAACTATTTTGTAGCATGACTTTTGTAGCATGATATATACAACTGTATGTATATATCAAGTCCCAAAGGAATATCCACCACAAAACGCAAATTTTACTGCATTCAGTTTTAGAAATCCACAGTAATGTATGGGGAAACAACAGTAAATACAACCTATAATAAATGAACCTAATTGTCTTAAAAATGAAACCACACAAAACGGAAAATATTATTTTGACTGGGTAACATAGGCAAAAGACAAAGGACCATACACATGTATTGTATTTTAGTTAGGATATTTGTTTCTCATTGAACTACAGCTTATCAATTCTGAAACTATGTTTATACTAGATTTGAAAAATAAGTAAATATATAGTAGATATTGAGAGCCAGGCTTTTCACTGTTGGACAAAGAAGTTACAAAAAAAATGCAGGGAGTTGTTGTGCATATGTGTGTATGTCATATGGATTGATAAATAAGGATATAAAATGTAGATGTGTCCGTATGCATGAGTTTTTTTATAAATACACATTTCCAAGCTCCTCTTGTCCACTGAGAATGCCCAGAAACAACAAAACCTTAGTAATAATTAATTCATCTAGCATCCATAGGATAGTTTCTAAATACCATTCTCAAAAAAAAAAAAAGAAAAGGACCAAGGAACCAAACTAATTTTAGACATGAAATGTGTGATCCTGGAACAGAAAAGCCACCTTGCAAAAGTGGTGGGTTCCTGGTTTGAGGCAGAGAAAACACAAGAACAGCTTGGATCATCTTGTGGTGCCAAAAATAAGGAGATGCTCCAAAAAGGATGAGATCATGCCAAAAGGGTGCAGGAACCAACCTGAAAGAGTTTGCAATGGCTAAAGCTGGGATTTTTGAGCTGTAAAATAATTAATGATAATAGTGTATTACAACCCATAGAATTAAGTAAATATCCATGAGTTCAATGAGTTCACGCTGATATGACTAAATCCAATATGGTTTGGATTCTGGATCATTAAAAGGACATCAGTGGAATAGTTGGTGAAATCTGCTTGCATGCTGTAGTTCGGGTAATAGTATTCTATTAATATAAATTTTCTAGCCTGTATAATTATACTCTGGTTATGTAAGATGCTAGCATGAGGGAAAGCTGGGTGAAAATTATATGGGACATCTTTGTACTATTTCTGTAACTTTCTGTAAGTCTAAAATTATTTCAAAATTAAAAAAAAAATAGTCTATAAGCCAATATTAAAACTTCAGTCTCTCATGCAATGTAAAACCTCTTGGCCCCATGTCACTCTGCAGTCTTTGTCTTCTCCGAGCTGGAGCTGGGAGAGGGAGAAGAGATGAGAACCAGAAAAGCACTTACTTGTTTGGTATGGTTGTGATATGACTTTAATACCACCAGTGATACCCAAAGACTGTTTCCTTTTTCCTTATCCTTTTCTTCATTTGCTTTTGTGCAAATATCCTCCTTGATGGAGAATTCCAACTCATTTTCTGGCATACAGGGGTGCTGGAAAGTTGAGGAGAGTGATCATCTGACAGTTAATCTCTGGTCCCTTTCAGCTGATGTGGACTTGCTCCTGGCAGGAAACATGCTCTAAAGGGAAACCTCCTTCTCAAGACGGCTCACTGCTAGCTTTCTTCTGTTCTCTAGGAGATACTCACATGGCTGCTCTATTCCAAAAGGTAAAGACCAGAACAGCAGCAGGATTCTGCTTAATAGACCAGGCCTAAGTAATGAAAACTGTCTCTATTCTCTCATGCATCTTATCGCCCACAAAAGAAAACACATTCAAAAGCTAGTAAGATGTAGTAAATGGATAGCAATTGTAACTTATGAAAAATATATTGAAAGGCTGCTAGTATTGTGCTATTTTCAGAGCCTCATTTTAGTAAACATAAAGAATATTTACGTTCACTCTTGGCCCTGCTCCCTTTAAACCAAATTCCTGGTTTTTTGTACGTGGGAGTCCTGAGGAGCAGCGTCTGTGGACATGTGACCAAAAGGCGGCTGCCTCCTGTGTCTCTGCCCCTGGGAACCCTGCCCACCCACACACATCTCCGCTCAGTGGTGCTTCACTCCTTACAAAGGCAGCCTGATTGCTGCCATTTCTCACACATCCGCGCTCAGAGCTCACGCCTGGGTGAGTTCATTCAGGGGATGTGTTGTGAATTTTCAGTCATCTTTTTAAAAATGTGAAACTATCATAAATCAATGTTAAAAAATTTTTTTAAAAAGACAAAACCACACATATTTCCAAATTCTAGTATAAAGGTTTTCATTTTTATATATTCATTATCAGTTTGTGTCCAGAGGTCATCATATTGTTATATGGTGGTGATCCTTGGTGTAGAAGGAATTTTATTGGTTTTTGTTTTGTTTTGTTTTAGCAAATCAAACATTTTCCCAGACACTGCCTAGTCTTCATAATTACAATTTTTAAGAGCTACGTAATATTCCATCTAGTGGGTATAGCATAATATATTAAACCATATCCCCAGTGTTGGTCTTTTAGGCTGCTTTAATTATTTTTTGTTATGAATAATGCTGCAATAGAATTAGCCATTCGTGGACCACTTTTGTTCTTTTGGGTGATTTCCTCAAGATATATTTCATTCTTCCCACAAATCTCGACTTCCCAGATCTCTGGGCGACTGACTCTTGGCTAGACTGCTGCTTACTTTATCAATCAATCATTCATTCGTTCATTCATTTTTTTGTTTATTCATTCAACACTTATTGAATGTGTCCTATTTAGCTTGAATCTTGGAAACACAAAGATGTGTAAGACCATCAAAGAACTTATAAGACAGTGGGAGAGACAAACTCTTAAGAGGTTATATTTCAGTTGAATTTTGTGATAGAAAAAGCACAATATATTTTGGAAAAGAACGATAATGTGAGGATGACCTAACCGAGAGCGAGTAGGTCAGGAATCTTCCCAAAGGACCAGAATATAGAAAGATGGAGAGGATGGAAGGGGAAAGAGGTAGAAGATAAGGAAAAATAAGAAAGGCTTTCTAGGCAGAAGGGACAGGATGAAGGAAGGAATGGAGGAGAGAAATAGCATATAAATTACCTTAAGGAAATCATGATGGCTGAAGCATAAGGGGCAAAATAGAGTTGCAATAGTGGAGGTTTTAAAAATAATTGTCAAGATCATACAGGGCAGAGGAACTTGCGCCGCTATAGAGCTGTGCTGCCTGATACAGTGCCTCTAGCCACGTGCTTAATTAATACATTTAAATAAATTAAAATTAAATTAAGTTTTCAGGTTCTCAGTCACACTAGCCACATTTCAAGACCCTTTCACCACGCTGGCTGATGTTTAGGATATAGAATGTTTCCATCATTGCATAAAGTTCTGTGATTGATAATGGAAGTGTACATAGAGTTTGTTAAGTCATTTTGATTTTCTTTTTTCTTTTTTTTTTTTTGCCTTGGGAAATGAAGAACGATTTTTTTTAAATGCAAATATTTATTCGTAATATTTATTCGTAGTTGCCCATATCACTTGGAAAAAAGTGCTACATTTTAGTTTTACTAAACTTTGCTTTCCTAAGATGGATACCTGAGCCAATGAGAGAGATAAAGCCCCATTTCACTGGGAGCACTCTTGGTGATGTCAGTGCAGGATGAGCAAAAGACCTGGGAAAGGACCATGGTGAGAAGGGCCAGTTTTATAAGAGGCTGAGGCATGGTCGAAGGCATCTGTGCATCATGATTAATCAGCAGATGTTTTGAGACTTGGCCTATTTCCTCTCGCACCCTCGCTACTTACTTACGATGGGGCAGAAGTCACGTGTAGTGCAGGCATGGCTCCCCCTCTCACATCCAGGGCCCATCTCTGAGATGTCCTGGGTTCCGAGTGTTTCCAGTTTTGAGATACAGACTGGAAGATGAGGCTGATAAGTAACACTACTTCTGTGTCTGCTTACTGAAACCTGCATTTAGTGAGCTTCTGCTTCCTGCCACTGGGTTTTGGGTGCTTAATTCAAGGCGCATGGGATAATAAGGAAAAGGTTAAGTTGTTTCTATTTTACGGATAGTGAATCCTTTCCGTGGGGTTGGAAATACAGACCACAACTTAGTCATTGTCACAAAGGGAGCATACCCACTTAATCAGCATCCAGATCAAGAAACAGAAAATTGTCAGTGTCCCAAAAGCCCTTTTGTGTGTTTCCTTTTAGTTATAACTAATGTTCTGGTTTTGCCTGTTTTAAAAATTTTATATAAAAACTGTACACTCTTTCACATCTGATTTCTTTCACTTGGCACCATGTTAATTAATGGTTTTTATTACACAAAATTTAAAGTTATTTAGCTATGCCACATGCACACAGGAAAATGCAAAGTGCACATATAAATTTAAAATAAAATTATAAAACCCGAAGCACAGTTATAAAAACTCATGTTTCCCCGCACAAGTCTATGAAATACTTTTTTACTAGTGATTCCCTGTGAGCCCTTCTTTTTTCACTGCAGCCTTCCTTCTGCAAACTGAATTGTGACAACAAACCTAAGCTGTGCAAGGAAGGGATAATATTAGCCCTGTAGATGAAGAGTCCCCAGAGAAGATGAGCTGAACAAAATGCCTCTGCCTTGCTTCCTCTCGCCTAACGTTTACAAGAGCCCATTCTGGGGAGTCAGTGGAAAAGGACACAGTGAATTCTGGGAAACCTAGGGCTCATTACAGTCAGGGCATGGGGCAGGGCTGTGCGTGCGCTGGGAAGTAGCTGTCCGTCAGGAATGTACGCAAGCTGTGAGCTGGTCAGTGCTCGGAGTCTCTTTCACCATGTCCTACCTCCCCTGATCAAAAGGAGAGAGCATTGTGCTGTGGAGCAAAATGAGTGTCTTCAGTGGAAGGCAGCAAGGGAGGGAGGATTGAGTGGGTAGTTGAGTGCCTGGTTAAGACAAGGCCAATTCAGCTACGATTCTAAACCTGCCAACTCCAGTACCTACCTCGTCTCTGCAGGTTGTTCTCCAGTTAAATAGTCAGAGGGTCCCTGACTTAAAATGGTTCGACCTCAGACTTTTTTTTTACTTTAAGATAGTGTAAAAGCTGTATACATTCATTAGAAACCATACTTTGTAAACAGAAATAGTCTCAGAGATAGAGGAAAAACTGATGGTTGCTAGATGGGAGAGGGGTGGGGATGAGGGAGAAGGGGAAGGGATTAGACAGCATAAATGGGTAACTACAGTGTTGCTACATGGACATGAAAGACAGTTTCGGGAATATAATCAATCATGTTGTAAATATTTTGTAGGGTGTCAGGTGGACACATGTCTTGTTAGGGAGACCACTTCATGGACAATGTAGAAGCCTGACACTGTATACCTGATGCTGACTTTGAATAATATTGTATGTCAACTATAATTTTATATACATACACACACACACACACACACACACATATATAGTTATGGGGTATGGAGTATAGTGTGGGGAGTGGAGTCAATGGAATTTTAATAGATATGTATGATATCGGGGGGGTCAGTGGATTGGGGGACGGGATTGTCACTTTGTGAGGGGTGAAAAGTATAACTAGTGCATTGTTTTGTACACCTGAAACTAATTTTTTTTTAAAATTTTTTAAAAAAAGGGAAAAACCATGCTTGGAATTTTGATCTTTTCTGAGGCTAGTAGTACTGAGGTGTGATACTGTCTCATGATGGCTGGGTTATGGCAGCAAGCAGCAGATCCATCAGCCACCCCATCACGAGGGTAATCACCCAGTGGACCGTGCTGCCAGAGACTTTTGGATATTGTGTCTGAGCACGTTTCCAGTACTCTAGGCCAACCTATGATGTTCTCTAAGCTAGGTGTAGTAAGCACGTTTTCCACTTAACGATATTTTCAACCTAGGATGGGTTTATCAGGACATAGCCCCATTGTAAAGTTGAGGAGCACTTGTATAAGAATTGGCCGTGGGGGTCTTGTAAGAACAGTCTTGAGTGTGTCCTGTCACACTGCCCCTCTCTCCCTGCTCTGTCTTGCTTCTTCCTCCAGGTTAGACTGTTAATGGCATTGTAAATAAATTATAGACGTTTCTTGAGGGAAGTCAAGAAAGAGAGATAGGAAATGTTCACTGCTCCCAGAAAGCCACCTGGGTGAAGCCTTGGGTTCAGAGGCCTGGACCACATGGGAACAGCAGCACAGCAAGGCCTTGGAGAGGGTAGGAATGCTCCAAGGCTGGGTGGGAGAGTGATGCCAGAACTAACCTGATTTTACTGTGGACTCTGCCTTCTTCCTCTGCCTCTGCACAAATAAAGGCAGAATAAATTGATTTATTTCGCCTTCTCAATAATCACAAAATTGTTTTTTTAGGCCAAAATTGGGGTTTAAGGCCAAGGCAGAATCATCCCTTTGTTTCCTTCTTGTTTGCTTTAAATCCAAAATCACATCACCAATCCAAGGTGAGAGATGTGAGCACAGAGCTCAGAGCTCTTAGACCATTAGAGCTGTTCCTATGGAGAACTCTGAAAAGCACACTTCATTTCTAGCAGCAGCATGGCAGAGGCACCGCAAGGAGGAGAAGCTTGGCTCCTCCGCCTGGAAGGTGTATCAAAGCTTGTTTTCCATTCGGAGTCACAATTGCACTGGGACCAAAGTGTCTCAGCAAAAGGTAAACGCCTGTCCTGGACCCTGGGAAAGGTTCCTGAACTCACCCCAGGCTAAAGCAGCAGCCAAAGGAAGGAGAGTTGTTTGTTTGTTTGTTTGTTTGTTTTTGAAGTAGTTTGAAGCAGTTTATTTCTCACACAACATTAGGAAAGTGGAAAATAAACTATTTATACGACTTTCTAGTTTTGGTTGGTGAGTGTTGGTTTACTGTAGCATTTGCAAAAAGATATTTTATGGAACTGGTGAAGGATGCTAAAAGTTAGGTAGAAGGGATTTTTGTAATTAAATTTACTTACTAATGAGCTTAAAATAAGTTAATCGCTAACTTTCTATTCGTTGTGACATTGAATTAACTAGGGAATTCCAATCCTCAGCTGTGGTAGGTAGTGGGCTATTTATTGTATTTCTTTGGTCAAATGTGAAAATGGGTCAAACTCAGTTTTCACATGAAGTATCAAAGCGTTATTTCTTGGATGCTCGTTTTATTTCCGGGGGAAATACGCACTTTATACCACAAGAGGGCAGCAGCATTTCATTTTTAACTTGCCTCTTTTGAAGCTCAGTCCTAGGTCTAAAACCATAGTTACAGTGTAACAATTAGACGTCTTTCGCCAAAAAGCATTTATTAATTCTGAAGGTGTTTTATGAGTAAAGTTATTTTTAAAGTATCTGTGATTATGGTTTGTTACAAATGAGACTACTTTTAAAGAAAAGTGTAATAATTTTAGTGGGTGAATCAAAGTGCCTCACAGGAGTGAATTTTTCAAAAGTGTTTAAATTTCATTTTTAAAGATTACATCATTACAATTCTACACATATAAATTTTCAATAATATTAAAGAGTATTAACAAAAACAAGTATTTGACAATGGATAAAACTTGTCATGTTTTAAGTGTCTGTATTTTTAAAACTAAATATAGTTAAAATAAGAAAACCAGTAAGCACAAAAAATTACCATGAATAATTCCAATTTAATGTAAAATATAATTGGATATTTTTTTGCTGCAGAATCTACATTTTCTTCATTTTTAAGATGCAATAAAATTTCAGTAACTCCTTTTAGCCACCAGGTGGTGCTGCCTGCTAAAAAAATGAAGTAGATGAAAAAGAGAAAATTGAAGATCTGAGAAATACCATACAAGTCCAACACATATTTATATAGATTTTTTGACAAGTATAGACTGAGATTAATTTTTGTAAGGGAGGCTTTTGATAAAACATGCTAGAAAACTCCAGTGGAGGAAAATGTACTGTCTGAAGCAGATACTTCACAGAACTACATGAAATTCATTTAATAGTGAAACTTAAACTTGGATGCTGACCTTTTCACAAAAATGCAAGAGATTTTGTTCTAACAAAATCTCATCTAATGGCAGGTACTTATTTTTACCCATGAAATTGTTCCTTTTGTTTCTCAAGCAATGAAAAACAATTGCATTTCATTACCTTTCACATGAGTAAAAGCAAAAAGAAAATTGTTCCCTAATTTAGCAAAAAGTGGAGAAATCAAATCACATTTAACCTGGATGACAAAGTAATTATATGTATAGAGAAGCCAAACTCCATACATATTCACTCTTTCACCAAAAATAAATTTAGGAAATAAATAACATGATTATTGGTATCTTGCCATAACATAAATGAATTTGCAATGTGTGACAATTTCCTTAAAAAATGTATTTTACAATGATAACTTTTAATATAACTGATCAAATCATAATAGCATTATGAAATTTGACAAGTATGAATACAGTTATGGGTTTATCATGCATTGTAATCAAATTACATATAGGAAAAGGAACAACTCACACTTATCGAGTTCCATAGAGATGGTAAGGATTTTTTGTTTTGTTTTGTTTTTCACTTATTCTCAAATATTGATTTGAGGTATTATTTCCATTCTCAGCTTTGCAAAGAGAACTAGAATTTGAATTCAGTTTTGACCCTAAAAGCGATACTTTTTCTTCTAATTTTTTCATCTTAAAGAAACCCTCTAAGATTCCTTATAATACTGGTTTGGTGGTGCTGAACTCCTTTAGCTTTTTCTTGTCTGGGAAGTTCTTCATCTGTCTTTCTATTCTAAATGACAGGTTTGCTGAATAGAGTAATTGTGGTTATAGGTTATTGCTTTTCATCACTTGAATGTTTTTTGCCAGTCCCTTCTTGCCTGCAAAGTTTCCAGTAAGAAATAAGCTGACAGTCTTATGGTAGCTCCCTTGTAGTTAGCAAACTGCTTTTCTCTTGCTGCTTTTAAGATTCTTTCTTTGTCTTTAACCTTTGCCGTCTTAATTAAGATGTGCCTTAGTGTGAGAGTCTTTGGATTTATCTTGTTTGGGACTCTGTGTGCTTGCTTTTTGGTCATGTATATCTATTTCCTTCATCAGGTTAGGGAAGTTTTCAGACATTATTTCTTCAAATAGGTTTTCAATTCCTTGCTCTCTCTCTTCTACTTCTGGTATGCCTATGATGGAAATATTGATATACTTGATGTTGTCCCAGAGGCCCCTTAAACTCTTCTCATTTCTTTTTGCTGTGCTGATTGGGTGTTTTCTGCTACTTCATCATCTAAATTGCTGATTTGATCCTCTTCTTCATCTGATCAACAATTGATTCCATCTAATGTATTCTTCATTTCAATTATTCTTTATTTCTGAACTGGTTCTTTTTCATGGTTTCCATCTCCATCTTTGTTTCCTACCTCTTCACTGAAGTTCTCCCTGAGATCGCTGAACATCCTGATAACCAGTGTTTAGAACTCTGTGTCTGGTAGATTGCTTGTCTCCATTTTGTTTAGTCCCTTTTCTGGGGCTTTATTCTGTTCTTTTATTTGGAACATGTTTCTTTGTCTTCCCATTTTGGCTGACTCCCTGTGTTTGTTTCTATGTAGGGCTGCTATGCCTCCCAGTCTTAGTACAGTGGTCTTATGTAATAGGTGTCCTCTGGGACCCAGTGGTGCAGTTTATCTAGTCACCAGAGCTGGAAGCTCCAGTGTGTCTCATATGGGTTGTGTGTGCCCCCCTGTTGTAGTTGAGCCTTGGTTACTGTTTGTACACCAATGGGAGGGATTCACCCTCAGGCTTATTTGTTGTGAGGACTGGCCATGACTACAGTGGAGGAGCACTGCAAAGGGCTGACCCTACAGAGCAGGGTTATTTAAGCAGAGCTCTGGTGCCTGCCCAGTCTGCCCATTGGGTGTGTCATCCTTGGAGGTGGTCGGGTGATGCTCTAGCTTGTCTGAAGCTGGCCACCAGGTGTGCCAGCCCTGGGCCCTCCTGGGAGGGGACCTGCTGCAGGCCAAATTTAGATACAGCCTGTGCCCTGCCCAGTGCTACCTGGTATAAGCCACAAAGGTGTCCCCAGATGGCCGCCACCCACACTGGGCATGGGGGTGCCTGAAGAGGCCAATATGTGAACTGAGACTGACTGTCACTGGTGCCAGGCTTAAGGCTGCTCAGCGAGAGATACAGGGAATGCTGTAGCCAGATGCTGCTTGTTTGGGTTTTGTGACCCTTTGAGAGATTTTATGAAAGTCTGCAGCATAGGGTAAGACAAGTTGTTTGTACAGAAAAACCACTGAAAGTAGCATGGATATACTGGAAAGTTGGGTTGGGCATGGTCTTAGGGAATCACTAGAGTGGGGTGGATGAAAGGTGATAGCCAGTTTGATGGAGATTCCAACACAGTGTCAGTGTGTGTCTACATACAGAGAAGGGGAAGGCTCAACAAGGAAACAATGGCTTCCACCAGCACCTCCCTTCAGGAGAAAGCTACCCTTCCCAACCCTTGCCCTGCAGCCAGACAATTCATTTCTTCCCCACATGCAGCTGGTACTTTTCCAGTTACTACCCCAGTGTTTGAGCTCAGAGTAAGTGAGTTCATAAGCAGTAAGTTTGTGCACAGTCCCTTTCAGAGGAGTGCCTAGGACTGTAGCCACCCTGTGGGTGAGTCACAATCTCCACTGGTTTTCACAGCGAGAAGCTAAGGGAATTCTCTCCCTGACACTGGATCCCTTGGCTGTGGAGCTTGGTGTGGGTGTGGGGCTGGGACCCCTCAATCCTCTTGGGGGGACCTCCAGAGCTGAGATATCCCTCCTGATTTTTAATAGTCACATGCCAGTGTGGGACCAGCCCGTTCCACGTCTCTGCCCCTCTTACCAGTCTCAAGGTGGCTTCTTCTGTATGTCCTTAGTTGTAGGGTTTTGGTTAAGCTAGACTTCAGGTGATTCTCAATGATGGTTGTTCTGTAGTTTAGCTGTAATTGATGTGGTCCTGAGAGGAGGTGAACACAGTATTTATCCACTCTGCCATCTTGTTACACCATGTTATTTTAATTATTTTGTTGCAAATGTAACTTAAAAGTCCTTTTTCTTGACTTTAACATTTTTAATGGCTTTTTTCTTACATTGGGTTCTAGAATTATTAACAAAATTTCTTCAAGTTTGGGCCATTTTCTTTGTCATTATTTACCTAATTGTTTCCCTCTGTTAAAGAATTAAAAACTGAGGTTTTCAGAAGGCACTCTGTGTAAGGTTTTATTTATGACATACCTCAATCCCTCATTTCTTCCTGAAATACATCATTTCTAATCAAGATATGGGTTTAAGATTAGAAATATCTGTTTAAAATGTAAGATATAACTTTGACCATTATTAGCCTTCTCCTCCACAACTATTACAGAATAGTAGGATGATAATTCTGCTACTAAAATGCCACTTGGACACCTGCATTACTAGGTATAATTCATGCTAATCCTCATAATTAGCCAATCTGAATGGATCTAAAAATAGTGTGAGTTGATTGGGAACCCTGGAAAGGATGATTGCAGGGAAATAATGTTCATCTCATTAGGAAGGAATTTTAAACATTTTTCAAGGTGACAGGAGTTGTCACTACCCTCCACTAATTACATTTACAAAATTTTCAAGGCCAGCAAGGTTATTTTTCCTGCCAGACCTCTTCCTGTATTAGCAAACTGTAGATAGTGACAATAAGTCATGAAATATGAAAATCTTTACTTACAGCAGAATCCTGACTTGAAATACTGGAGGATAATTGTAATGCACCTCTTTGGAAAACTACTGTCCTGAATTCCAGAAATATTTCCTCTAATGGAAAGTTACCATGATGTGCATTTTGTTCATTAAAATTGATAAATTCAACTGGTTTTGAGCCTTCACTCTGTAAAGGAAAGTTTTCCTGTGCCCTGCTGGGTGGTTGTTTTAAGAAAGTCACAAATTGAAGCTAAAATAAAGCAAAATTGCACTTAACAGTTTTAGTGGAGACTCTTTTATGATCACGTCAAAACTTTAAATGTCCTAGAATAGTCTGTTTCCTTTCTCCCATGCCCCACCATTATTCTCTTTGCAATACAATGAATAATCTACTTGATGAATCAATCATAGAAACAGACAATCTTAAAATTATAAGCTTATCTTGGTCATGTCTTATTTGCTTTCAAATATTAGATTGTAATATGGAGAACACAAAAGAGAGAAAAAGACGATTTTAAAAGTTGATCCTAGATACAGGTAGTAGGGATCCAAGACACTATAGTAACTGTTTTGTTTAAAAGAACTAAAAATAGTGAAGATAGATGATTAGAACTATGTAAATGTCTCAGGTTTTTAAGAAATATCTTTATGTTCATTCCCTAACTTATCTGCAGGGAATCTCGGAACATGTCCCCTTTAAATGCCTGCATATCTACTCAATCATTCTCTGGTTTAGGGAGAACATGACTAAATTTTGTTTCTAGACTTCTCCCAAGACAATTTTTGTCATACTACCCTTTCCTGATTCACTTGCCTTTTGGTTTCAAGCATAGCAGCCAATTAATAAAAGGTGCCTCGTCCTCAATCCCAGGGGAGTCCCCACTGAAGAGGGAAGGCAGACTATATAAATTGAAAGAAAATGAGAAGCTGAGAGGTCATATGTGTCAGACACCAGGTACTGCCTACATCTCTTGTTCTCATATCTTCTGTCACACTATTGACTTGAATCTTACAAATCAATAAGAGAAAAAAATGAACACTTCTAGAAAAATAGACAGTTCCTACAAAGGTATAAGAATGGGAAATGTATAAAAGAGAAACTGCAAATAATCAATACAGAAAGATATATTTCTTCTCCAATAAACAGAGTCATCTTCTGGGATATTGGAGATGGATCGCAATTTCTCCACCCCTGGTTTCCAAGAGGAGGCACTTTTGCTCAGCATTCCTGGTTCTTATCTGTTCCTTTATTTACCCTCCCCTCTTTTATTGACCTCCCCCCTTATTTGAGATGCGTACGTAACCTTAGCTTAGCTGTGTTTAACTAAGGCTCCAACCAACCTTTTTCTTTTTTCTTTCCCCTTAGCTGTGTTCCACCCTTTTCCTCCTGAGAGCTTGCTGCTTACAGAACCATTCGGCTGGGGAGAGCTGGAAAGGTTGGTGGGAAGGCCAGAGTTGCTATGATTGGTGAGTAAATTTTCTTATTCTAAAGTTTGCTCAATGGGTGCATTTGGATCACCCATTAATCCATCTCGCTATAGACTAGCCTCTCTGGTAGCACAGGTGGTAGTTTTGTCTTGTTTCAATAGCACAAATATTAGTTTTATCTGTACTTACTCTTCGTTTTATTTATATGTTTAGTTCCAATATACGCGTATTTACTGGAACTGTCTTATAGATGATAACATATTGGTCATAATTTACATGAATACTCCATGAACAATCAATACATATAAAATTAAATATAAAGTTATTGCTGAAAACTTGGACTTACAAAACTGAGTCTACCAAAACAGGATATTAAAAACAGAGAACTAATAGCATCTTTAAGTGGAAATAGGGGTTTTTGTCAGCTATCAATCTTAAAGGCTTTATATTCACTTGTATTTCCTCACTAAAGCTTTCCCACACAGTTTAAGTCTGGATTAAATCCCTTCTTCCCAGTACCTCTATTACATATTATACCTCTAGTGTAGCACTTGCCAAAATCTGCTGGGTCATATGTGTGTTTGTGTATTACTTTCACTGGAGATCAGGGGCCATGGATTACTGTAATTATAGGCTTTCAGTTCTGAGATATGTGTCCTGTGTATGGTTGTACATAATACATGTTTATTGAAATAAATTAAATCACAGTTTCCTTGGAAGCTAACAAAAAAACAATGTGGATTTTTTTTTTAATAACTTAAAACTAAAGAGATAATAAAGGCATGTTTATTCCACTTACAAAGTAGCTGTAGTTAGACTAGATGACTCTCCAATATTTTTTTGACTCCGTGACAACCTATTTTTTTGACTAAGTTTTGTGGAAATTAAATTTTAATAAATTAAATGAAAATTCATTTAATAATTATTATGTAATGAAGCCTGCAGTGAATCATTCTGTATATAAAGAAATGCTTGGTAATGGGAATAGATACCTCCTGTATCACATTTTCTGATATTTCTTTTCACATATATTTGAAATAATATATTTTTTCTCTTTTCAGGTCTTAACTTCGGTGTAGATATTTGTTTGAGTGGCAGGCAGTTGACACAATGGGACTATCTCAATTCGATGAAATTCTGCCCTTTAAAAACTGACAATCATCACTATCATAATATGCAGGAATCTCAATTTAGTCAAGTACTTTACAAATAAGCAAATAACACATGATTATATAGAATTCTTTTTGTTTTATTTGCATTTCAAAGCTGGCTTTAAATACTGGCCAGGGAGCCATGGGGAGTGGTTGGGGTGACAGTTTGTTACATATGAGTGTGGGGTTAGGGTGCCCTGAGAGAAGGGGGCCCATCCATCAGGGAAGCTGGGGTGCCTTCTCCTCCCCACCCCAGGAAAAGGATGCAGAGAGAGAATAGGGGCCCCCTCTGGAAGGTCCCAGGGCCAACAGAAGCCAGCCTTCCCTTCGAGGTAGGTCATCTGGAGGGAATGGAGGGAGTGCTCCCACGGTGGTGCTGGCAGCAGTCACTTTCTTAGTGGTACTGCTGGTAGCTGGGGTGGCCTGCGGGCGGGCACCCTCCTTATGGCGCAGCCGGCTGGGGTCCTGCAGGACCGCGGGTGCATTGCGGAACTGCTGGGCTGTGTAGTGAGTGAAGAGGATGCCAACACCCTCGATGAGCGCCAACAGGGTGCCCCCCATCATTGCCGAGCCCACCATGGCCAGCGGGCCTCCGCGGGCCGCCAGCACCGCCCCGGCCAGCGCCCCGCTGGTGATGGAGCTCCAGGGGTCTTCCTTGCCCCGCAGAGTGGTGGAGAACAGGCCGCCCCACAGGGCGAAGCTGCCTCCGATCTGGGGGGCTCGGGTCCTCACCGCGTTGACAGTACCCCTCAATCGGTGCCGGGTTCCCTCCGGGGCATTTCGGAAGCCCTTGGGGGCCTGGAAGACCCCGCCGCCAATGACCCCTATGGTGAAGGCCCCACCACAGTCATCAGTAACTCGCCAGGGGCAGGGCTCCCGAGCGCGCTTCTCCATGGAGGCCTGGGACCCTGGGCGCCAGTGAGCAGACAGAAGGCTTCGAATGGCCTAGCCTGACGTGCAATTCTGGGTCAGCCTTTTATTGCTTGTAAATTTGGGCAAGTAACTTACTGTGGATAGTTCTCATATTAAAAAAAAAAAATGGAATGATTACTGCACAGGGTAACCTATGTGGGATCTGAACCGGGGCCACAGGCATCCCAAGCGAGCTCTTAACCACCGTGCCACTTGGCCGGACCAAGATTTTCTATATATAATATATGCATTATAAATTTAAAGTCTTACATATTATAATTATACGTTATAGCAATAATACTGTTATTGTTACTTAACAAGGAACACATTTGTAGATGTCTCCCTCTGGTGTCACGATTACTGCAAAGATACCGATACATTTTCTTCTTCAATTTCTTATTAATATTAACTCTGGCAGATACCTGGGTTCCTAGATGAAATGCCTCTAAGACTTAGAGGAGTAGAGATTAAAAGGTCTCAAGAGACCAAACAGAAAGCCACAGCTTCAAGTTTTCAGAAACAACCCACAGCTAGTAATTAAATGTCTTTATGAATCCATATGATTTATTTACATGGTAAGTGAATGTGGATGATTTGCATAACCCATGTGTCCCCAACTTCTAGCATAAAGGCGTTGCTTTTTTTTCTGTTTTTTTTTTTTCTGTTACCACAGGCAATGATTTTGCTCAGCTTTTCAATACTTTACAACAGAAATCTTCTTTTCTGCAATGTCCAGTAGCACTTTCTCCCTAACTGCTGACCTTTCTAGCTGTCTGCCCCAGGTGTTTTCAGCTAACAGTATCCTTGAGGACTTTTCAGCTCCCCCATAAGCCAGTCTTAAAGGCAACGTCATGTTTTGGTCAGGGAAGCCCCCTATTTCCAAGTTCTAAGTTTCCCTACCACTTATTATGACATAGCAACTACCCCAAAGCTTCCTGGTCTAGTTGTCTTACTTGCTTAAAACAACTGCTTTATAATAATCACATATTCTGTGGGAAAGGAATTCAGACAGGACAGAATAGGGATAGAGGGATGACTCTTCTTCGTTCCATTATATTTTTGACTTCAGTTGAGAAGACTCAAAAATTGGGGGTTCTTAATGATTGGGTACTAGAATTATGTGGAGGGATATTCATTCACATGTCCAGTGATTGTTGCTAACTCTTGGCTAAGTCCTCAACTGGAGATAAATGAAGGGAAACAACAGCTGGTCCTACAATGCACATATGGCACATAATTATCTTATTATCTAGCGAGTCCTACATGCTTAAGCAGCCCCTCTGGTGCAGAAGAGCACCTGTGATTACTCCACCCCAGAAAGGAGCAATAGGAGCACAGATAATGAAGAACAGATTGATATTACAGTTTATCAATTTTCTTTTAGTCCTGTTCTTATTAAAATTAGTCTAAAGCCAATGGTATTTCGATACTATAAGGGAAAAAGTCTTTTATTTATAGTTTTTAAAAAAGTCATTACAAAAATCTAAGATTTTATTAGGTCACATAGATTTAAATGCCATTGGATCTAGGAGGGTTAAAATTTGTTTAATATTTGCTAATTAACATTGTTTTATGTATACCAGTTCATTTATTTTTTTCAACTGTATAAAAGGGGTTTTCTTGCCCTTTTTTTTTTTTTTTTTTTTTTTTTTAGCTGAGCCATCCTGCCATCTGTTGGCAGCTCAACAGCTGCTTAGCTTGGGCCAGGAATCCAACCGGCAACGCTGTTGCTCAGAGCTCACACTCAGGAGCGAGCTCTTAACCAACCGAGACACTTGGCCAGCCCTTTCCCGCCTTTTAAAATATTCTGTCTTTAAACAAAGAAATTGAATTTCAGAAAGATTAAAAAACTTGCCTATAGTCACATAATAATTGGCCTATCCAGTGTCTTCATTTAGGTCTGTTTTCATTAAATTTCATGTTCTTTCTGTTACATCATGTGGGATATCTATTTCTGTTAGACAATCAGTTCTTTTTTTCATTTCAACTATAGTAGTTATCCTTTGGTTTGTTACTTTTTATTAAAAACTAAATAACAAACTTAATTACTTGGGTAGAGAATACGTGCTGTTTTTCTTTATTGTTTTTCTTTATTGTTTGGTGATGTCATAAAAGTCAGGTGAGGACTGACCCTCCTTCTCTCCTCAGATTTAGTTGTACCTGAACTGCACTTGAAAAAGATATACTGTTACAGTGTTGTAAAGGTCGTGTAAGGTGCCAGGTGGGCACTGGACTTCTCAGGAGGATCATGTCATGGGCTGTGTAGATGCCTGACCAATGTGCTATACACCTGAAGAGCTGAAGTAGAATAGTATTAAACATCAATTATAACTAAATATATAGGTATATGTAGTCACCGGAAGTAAAGTACAACATAAGGAAAATAGTCAGTGGTACTGTAACAGCTATATAAGATGTCAGAGGGGTAGTAGCTTGGGGCTGGGTTATCACTTTATGAGGGGTTTAAATGTCTAACTATTGCATTGCTTTTGTACACCTGAAACTAATAAAAAATTACAAAGAATAGAAGATGTGCTGTTACAGATTTGGGGGCCCACAGTCTTTGAAAGGTAACATTAGTAAAGAAAATATTTGGGCAGGTAGGTATTTTGCTAATTGATGTTATAATCAAATGATTTTCCACTGACATTCTCAGAATATTTTTGAAAATATTAAATATGCTTAAGGAAATTTAGAAATGAAGGAACAGGTTTATGAGGATAGGATTTTGTAGACTTAATGAACTATAACATTTTATAGTCTGTAAGCATTTAACATACCTTTTCACATGTTAAAGACTGAAAACATAAAGGAAAATTTATGTGCATAGATGTGTAATTCTGAAGGGGCAATATTAAGGATTTTGAACTTCCTAAGGACAATACGCAGCTACTAATGATTTTAAGTGGGATTAAGACATCATTTTTTTTTATTAGTTTCAGGTGTACAAAACAACATAGTCATTCGACATTTATAAACCTCATAAAGTGATAACCCCAATCAGTCTATTATCCATTCATATTTTTTTTCAAAAAAAAAATCCTGACTGTGGGCAGAGAACGAAGTGGATGGGGGATGGATAGAGTGGACATAAGGGGGAGATCTTATGGATGAAATACTGTGGTCCTGGAGAGCAATAATGGTGGCTTGAATATAGATGATGGCAAATAGTCTGGATCAAAGTAGACAGAAACATTGGACAGAATCAATGGCACTGGTGATTCACTAGGGGTGTTAGGTATCAGAGAAAGAGGTGTCAGGAGCGACTTCAAGGTTTCTGGGTAAGAGGTGATGCCATTTACTAAAATAGAGATTGCAACAAGAACAGGTTTAGATGCTGGGAGTCAATATCGTGAGTCCAATTTTAGGTAGATGAAACATAGGATGTCTGTGAGGTATGAATTTCCTTGGGATTGAATAGAAAAGTTTGGTACAGTCTGAATCATCTTGTTCCATTCTGTGTTGAGCATTTATCCTCTTCTATTCATCATACTGGTTCATAATCTACATTGGCCCATGCTTTGTTTTTCTTTGCTTTAATAAGTCAAAAGCATGAAAATATGCATGTATATTCTTCTGAAAAGCAAAGTACTCAGCCTGGTAGTATTAAGAGAGTGATGCCTGCTGGAATTCTGAGTCAGGCAATGATCCAAGTTAACTTTCCTAAAATCTGTAGATGAATCATAAGAGATCAGCTGAAGAAGTACTATGCCTATTAGCCTCCCAGGAAGTCTAACAGGGGGGAAATATTCAGGAAAAATGGGTGGGGTGGGCTTCCAACTTCAGGCAGAACTACAATAGCTAGGAGGATGGTAGTCTGAGATGCTCCCCTGCTTACAAAAAAGAATACCTGAATATATTTCTTCATGTCAAAAACTGCTATCATGGTGGCCAATAGCTTCCCTTATCACATCCCTTCTTTTTCTCAAAGCCTTCTGATGATTTCCTTTCTCATCCAGAGGAAAAGCCAGTTTCTTACCATGACCAGAGACTCCATTGTTAGGCCACTATGGTGTCTCACCACTTCTTTCATTCAGTTTAATTCATGAACATAAGCTGCCTTGAAGTTGCTCATATCAGCCAAGCTTGCCCATGTTTCAGGGCCTTTGTACTTGCTGTTTTCTCTGCTGGGAATACTCTCTCCACTACTGAATGGCTCACCCCTACCCCTATACTTCCTCCGTGTCTCTGTTGGTTGTCCTTCCTGAGAGAGGGCTTTCCCAGTCACCTACATAAATTAGTGCCCCTCCTCATTATTCTACCCACTTGTCTGTTGATCTTCACATCACCTGTCACCACCTGATGTATATTTACTCCTTTGACTTTTCCCCCCTCCTTCCACCTACCCCAGTCTGGAATATGAGCTCCTTTAGAGAAAGAACTTGGTTTTTTTTCACTATTGTACTTCCAGTTTATAGAACAAATCCTAGTACTTAGTAGGTGCTTGATAAATATATGTTGGATGGGTATATGTTGAGTGAATATTGGATGACTGGATTACTGGAAACTCCTGGGTAGAGAGCTAAGAAAAGGTGGTATGTAACCTGAAAACCATCGCTTGCCCATTCTGATTATTAGAATGCTCTTTGTGTATTGTGTTAATTATAGCCATCCATAAGTTTTATTATTTTATTTTTACTTTTTATTTTTTTTAGCTGAGCCATCCTGCCACCTGTTGGCAGCCCAGCAGCAGTTCAGCTCGGGCTGGGCATCGAACTGCTGTTGCTCAGAGCTCGGCTTGCACTCTTGAGTGAGCTCTTAACCAACTGAACCACTCGGCGTGCCCTATTATTTCTTTTTACAGTCACTTATTTTTTATTTTCCTTTAGGTGTTTGGGTCCTAAGCTTCATTGATTGACTTTTTTTTATGTCTCTACAAGTTTGTGAGTCTCCCTGCTAAAACAACAGTCATGCCTTTGATTTCTACAGTAGCCCATGATTCTCCCCACTGTCACTCTGTATGTTTCCAGTATTCATGACCCATTACTGTGCATACCAGTAGCCTGCAAATAAAAATCCACCACCTCATTTAAAGGTAACAGTCACTTGGAAAAGTCTTCGGCTATTGGTTTGTGTAATTCTATGCAACAACCAGCAGATGTCGACATTGCCACAACATCCTGATTCTTAGTCTCAGCTTGGCCTGAGAAGCACAATAGCATTGTCAGACAAATGACACCATTTTTCAAAAGTGAAATTTTCTGGGTTTTAGCCACTTCAGTGCCAAGGTAAGGGATATCTTTTGTGTTATTTCTTGTTCACAATGGCAGCTGCTTACAGTGTAAGTCTCCCAGAAAACATTTCCCCCAGAGCACGTATCTCATTTTCTCAAATGTTGTGGAATTGACTACTCCAGGCCCATCATTTCGGAGCTTAGGGCAGTGCCAAGTATAGTACCAGCTTTGGCCTGATTCACTGTTTATACTGATTTCATTGTTCCTAACTATTTGACTTTGGGGAAAATACTTAGCTTCTCTGACTCACAATTTCCTCATTTACAGAAAAGGCAATAAGGAAACCCACTTTTCAGAGTGGCTGCAAGTGGTAATACCCAGAGAGCTATTACTACATTAGTTTTTGTTTTTAATTTTTACAAATGCATGTTAAGTAGAGGACTGTGTATTAACTCAGGAGCACCAAGGTCATGTTAGAACAACATATTTGAGAAGTCAGTGTTTTGGAAACCTTGTCAGCTAGACCTCATTTGGATAGGCTTAGAGGAATTATTGCTGATTTAAACAGAGGGATCTTTGTCTATACAACGAAGGCCATTGATTAAGACCTGCTTGCTTGTTATCAGCTCCCGCATAGCGTGACTATGGCAAACCTAAATTATCGTTGACCAGTCTGGCAAACTGTCTAGATTGGCCAAGGACTCAAAAAACTAAGCAAAAGGACCAGGAAGACACCAAAAGATATCATAGAGTTCATGCTTTTTATTCCTAGGAATACCCATGACATTGTACATGTGAATCCAGGTAATAGTGATCTGGTTATGAACTACAAAAAAAAAAACATGAGACATAATAAAGAAGGAGAGGACAGATGAAAGCTTCCCAAAATAGATTACTTAATGCAATGAAAAGTAAGTGTGTCCAGCCTGAGAATGAAGGACTGAACAAAAGTAAAATCTAAAACTCTGTGGTAAGAAAACTGAACTCCTGAACTTCCCTGTTTAAGTACTTCCAGTTTGATTCGTCCTGAGAACCTCAGTGTATAACAGCACAATACAACCGCTGATGATCAGAATGATGACTCCCAGTTTGAGTCATATATCATACATTTTTAAATACATATTTTAAAAATTTAGAGTTATAAGTGGTAAGCTTCATTTATTAGATAATTCAGCTTAATGAAACATCAATTTTCTGATGATTCTGAATTTTCACCAGTTTCTTATTTATAGAAATTATACTTTCAGAAAGGTGCCATAGATTCTTATTTATTTATTTATTTATTTTGAGAACAGTGTCACTGGCCCTCATATGTGGGACCCGAACCGGGGCCACTGGTTTCCCAAGCCGGCGCTTAACCACCACGCCACTCAGCGGGCCCTCATAGATTCTTAAATAACAGATATAAACCTTCTGCTTCATTCATGTTTATATTAATCTAATGTTTACTGAGTTCATTCAATCAGTAAGACACCAGTCAGAATGTTTTGAGAGGCCTGTTTTCTTACTGCTTTCGACCACCCTTTCCCCTGTGAAGAAAAAAGGTAGTGCAATACAATTTATGCAAGACTCTGCAGTATTTTTGTATGTTTTGGGACAACAACTTAGAGCAAGCTGAAAGAGCACAAATTAGCTAACAAATCCCATAATCCTTTACCTTCTCTTTAATGATCAATGCAACAAATGAGAAAATGTAAATGTAACATGTGGTAAATCTGTGGCTTATACGAAATAGAAAAAGAAATGAGGGAAATATTTATCCTGTTTGAAAAACATATAAATATGCATTTTTTCTAAGCAGATATATCAAAAGTGGTGATAAATAACTTTTTAAAAAAGTGTATGAAAATGCTAATTATTTTTAATGGATTCAAACTTACTGTTTCAAATATTTGTGATGCTGCACTGGAAATGCATAATTACAATATCCAAAGCTAAATTTATTCCATTGAAAACAAGAGGAGTTCTATTTAGATGGCTCATGAAAATATAAATCCAAATTCAGCCTGAGAGTTGTTTCCTCATTACTGTTTCTATTCTTAATGGTGACTCCTAAATTTGTGGAGAGTTCAAAATCAGACTCAAGTACACTTGCTCATCAATGCTTAGCAACACATTCAACAGCGCTGGCTTTGCTCTTTGGTTGACTTTCACATTCCACACAATGCTTTTGTGGATAGAGCAGGGTTGAATTCTCTAGGTCTCAAAATATATATATTTTTAAAACAATGGTTAAAACTGAAGGGGAATTGTGTCATTAAGCCAGTGAGCATTTTATGAATATAGAATCTATGGAGGTCAGACAATTAATTTCCCAAACTCATTCTAGAAAAATTGCTACATACCTCATCGTTGAATGTCACTACGGTCACCTTCGAAGTACTCCCCTTGGGAAGCTATGCATGATGCCGGTGCCTAGTCCACCCTTCAAAGCAAATTTTTTTTTTTTTGAGGGCAGTGTCACTGGCCCTCAAATGTGGGACCCGAACCGGATCTGCTGGCTTTCTAAGCCAGCGCTTAACCACTGGTGCCACTCGGCCGGCCCCAAAGCAATTTTGAAACTCTTTTTCTGGAATAGCCATCAGAGCTGTCTTCGTATTACCCTTGATGTCCTGAATGTCATCAAAATGTTTTCCTTTCAATATTTGCTTTATCTTTAGATAAAAAAAAAAAGAAGTAATTGGGGGCCAGATCAGGTGAGTAGGGAGGGTGTTCCAATAGTTATTTGTTTACTGGCTAAAAACTCCCTCACAGACAGTGCCATGTGAGCTGGTGCATTGTCATGATGCAAGAGCCATGAATTGTTAGCGAAAAGTTCAGGTCGTCTAACTTTTCATGCAGCATTTTCAGCACTTCCAAATAGTAAACCAAGGTTAATTGTTTGTCCATTTGGTACAAATTCATAATGAATAATCCCTCTGATGTCAAAAAAGGTTAGCAACATCAATGCAAGAAGTTCACGAACTTATTTGTCAGACCTCGTATATCACTAAGAGAGTCAGATGTGTGAAAAACCTGTGGAATTGTACACTCAGTGAACACTTTCTTGAGAGAGAATCTGAATCTCAAAATTGGACCCACTTAATAGTATTTTCACATAATCCCCAAAGCAATGATCTTGTCTTGAGGTGTGTGTGAGAAGCTGATGGGCATTACATTCAGACTCCAATATTAGGCAGGCGATTTATAAATTACATACTATATGCCAATTATTTTACATATATATTCAATTAATAGCCTCAACAATCTTCTGAATAAGCATTATAGTCACTTTTTTATAAACGATTCAACTGCCATTCAAACAACTTAAGTGCTTTTTCCAGTCACCCAGTTGGTAAATGACAAAGGTAGTATTTAAATTCTTTTGAGTGATTTCAAGGCCCATGCATTTTCCAGAAGTCCTACCTGATTCCTTATAATACCAAACTGCTTCTTAAATGGAACCTGAATATAACAAAATTTCATTATGTTTAAGTATTGCTTCCCATGCCCTGCATCAGGGAAAAGCTAAGGAGATAGTTTGCCTTTACTACATTTCTTTCCAACACAACTCCCATCTTGCTGCCCTCCCAGGCTTCCAACTAGTTGCCCATTACCTTATCTCCACTCACTATTACTTCAAATTTTGATTGATGTCAATAAAAAAATTAAAATGCCTTATATATTAAATTTTGTACAAATATTTCCAATATAATTTGGCTTCAGCATAAAAATAAGATTTTATAAGCTTAAAAATGAAGTAATTGTTTTACTATGTCCTTCTAACTCTAAAAGAAGTTTAGAACATGGGAGAAATAAAAAGACCTGATCACTGTTTAAATTTTAAAATTCCCTATACTTGGTTGGATATGTCAAAAATTTCCCTTTTCTATCCAGTCTTACAACACCTCCAAATGTTAACCTTTTCTTGAAGACCTATGGAAATTCTTTAAAAAAGTAATTAAAGCAATTTTTTAAAATATGAAAAAGAGTAATGTATTCACACTTCTGTAGATTCCAATTTCAGAGGGATATTAGATTATGTACTTTGAGGTAACACAATTATGTTTTCCTTCTTTCCTTCCAAACTTCAGTTACATTTTAGACAAGTCTGCTCATTTTTTTAAGATTTTTTTTTTTTAGAGCAGTTTTAGGTTTACAACAAATTTGAGAAGGTACAGAGATTTCCCATATGTGCCCAGCCCCACAAGTTCACGGCCTCCCCCATTATCAACATCCCCACCAGAGTGGTACATTTTTACCAAGGATAAATCTACATTGACGCATCATAAATCACCCGAAGTCCATAGTTTTCCTTAGGGTTCACTCTTGGTGTTGTATGTTCTATGGGTTTGGACAAATGTGTTATGATATATAGTCATCATTATATCATACACATTATTTTCACTGCCCTAAAATTCCTTTATGCTCTGCCTATTCATCTCTTACTCCTGCTCCAACCCCTGGCAATCTCTAATATTTTATTGTCATCACAGTTTTGTCTTTTCAGGAAGTCATAGAATTGTAATCATATAGTATGTAGCCTTTTCAAATTGGCTTGTTTCATTTATTAATATGCATTTAAGATTCCTCCATGTATTTTCATGGCTTGGTAGGTGTTTATTTTATTTATTTATTTTTAAAAAGATTTTATTGGGGAATTGGGGGAGGGGGAACAGCGTTGGGGATCCGGGGAAGGGGAACAGACAAGTTGCTGTCCGTTTGTTCTTCAGCCTAGTTGCGGAAGACGTTGCTTCACTGGCCCATGTTGGCATCATCATTGTGCTCTTCCCGGATGAGGCAGATCGGTCGCTGGCCACTGGATGGTCGCTCACCGCGGCTATTGGCAGCTCACGCTGTCTGCTGACCACTCACTGTAGCTTGTGGCAGCCTACTGCAGCAGGGGCCGGGGCTCACACAGCCCAGCTCCAGGTGGAGCTGTTGTTAGCTGTAGAGGGCAGTGTCACAGGCCCTCATATGTGGGATCCGAACTGGGGCCGCTGACATCCCAAAACCAGCTCTTAACCAATGCACCACTTGGCCGGCCCAGTGTTTATTTTTTAACGTCTCAAAACTTTTTAATACTTTTAAAAATTGCTAGATTACTCCTCCAGAGGGCAGTGTATTCCTCAACAGACTGAGACTTTGCAGAAAATAGGACAGATGAAATTAAATGCTATTAGATAACAAGAAGGTGATGGCTGCATCTTTTTCCGATTTTGTTTTCTTGCCTATCATTCTCAAGGAAAAGTTCCGACACAGAGGATACCATAAGATGTTCATACAGAAGTGAGAAGAAGCATTTTGTTTGGCTCATAGTGCAGGAAAGCTAAAACATGGAAAACAAAGTGCATTGTTTTAAAAGAAATGCATTGTTCCAAATAGCTAAAAAAAATATTCTCCCTCCTGCCTATATTCTCCAGGAAAACACCTGCTCTTTCTTGAAGGTTCTCGTGTTAGATATTTTCTCCAGGAAACCTGTCCTACCTAACTCTCAAGCTCTGGATCAGTGCCCTTATTATGCAGCTGTAGAATATCCTGTACTGCTCATACTCTAATATTTCTCACATGGAATTGTTATTATTGTTTACTTATCTATCTCACACACTACACAATAATCTTCATGACAGCCTCTGTCTGCTTTATATGTACATGGCTTTTGGAGGTATTTGACACATAGTGGCTTCTCAATAAGTATTGTATGAAGGAACGAAAGAGTTAACTAATCCATGGATTTAATTATACACGCTGTTACATTAATTAAACAAGGAGGCCATTATCCTGATGTGACTGCAATGCTGTTGTGTTCTGCGTAAGCAAACCTGACTCGAAGCTGGCAAATGCCTCAAGGCGACGAAATCAAAAGGCTAAGGACAAACAATCACAGTCTACGAGGCTTTAAGCTATAGCCAACCAAATAAGGTAACTTTGTTTCTGCACTTCCCCTGTGTAAGTGTTTCTCTTGGCCAAGTCTTCTAAGCACTTTGGGTTTGGTGCTGCTTTATTGAAATCAGAGCTCAAACAACTCTTAAAACTTTTAATATCCCTCAGTGTATCTTTTAACAACACACACACATGTTCCTTTGGCAATTAGAAGATATGTGGGAAGAATTTCTAATATCAAAAGCTAAAATTTCTGGATAAAATGCCTTAAAAATGTTTTTAAATGCATCACCAAGTTGGCAGAAAAGAGAGTGATTCCAGAGTTCAGAAAAAATGAGAATGAACACTCCAATCCAGCAAGAAAAGGGGTGTTATTGGTCTCTTAGTAACACCTGTAGATTCCAGGTGGTCCAGGGCTTGGATGTATTCGAACCTTGCCCCAAAGACAGAAAACACAAGATCTTGTGCTTATTGTAACTTGGGATTTCAGGTCAGAGACTGTTACGTAAAACCTAGATTTCCCCAGTGGAAACCAATGGAAAAAAACACAAGACAGTGAAACTACTTGCTTGTTTTATTTTGACTCTGGGTGAAAGATAAATTTTAAAAAATGTCTGTACTGTGAAAGTCATCATGGGTTAGCAGTTTAAAGATGATCCCAGGTGACCAGCAAAAAATAATGCAAATCTTTCCTGGGAGAGGCCATCTTAACATCAAGTATGAAAAGTAAAATTCAATAAAATAGTTCCAAGGAACATGATTAAAAAAATAGAATCAATCTCAGAAAAACTATAGGTATATAAGTTTAAATGACCAATACAGAAAGTAAAAGTAGTAATTTTTTATCTTTTAAGATAAATTTTTTAACTTTTAAGAAAATTGAAAAGTATGATACATAAATGACTGTCAAAAATAACCAGGAAGCTTTACTAATAAAATAATGTGAACAGGGAAGAAAATTAGTAATTGCTGTTGGAGACTCAGTGGATTAGTTGCCTAGCAAATTAATCTGAGATGAAGAAAGAATTAGTACACAAAAAATAACCTAAATGAAACTACTCAGAATTCATGACAGTGAGATATGCAAATGAACACAAGAAGAGAAAATTAGGAGAAATCATAAGGTCTAATATACACTTAATTACAGTTTCAGAAGGAGAGAAAAGGATTACATCAAAGAAGAAACATTGGAAAAGTGCTCAGAATTCTCCAGAATCAATGCAAAAATCTCATTATTCAGTTATAAGACAAGCTAACAAATGCCAAGCATAATAATAAAAGGAAATCCAGGGCCGGCCGAGTGGCATGGTGGTTAAGCGCTGGCTTGGGAAGCCAGAGGCCCCGGTTCGGGTCCCACATGTGAGGGCCAGTGACACCGCCCTCAAAAAAAATAAAAAATCCACACTAGACTGGTCATTTTCTAGCTTTGAAACATAAAAAGCAGAGAGAAGATCTTAAAAACAGCTGGGGTGGGGGTGAAGGGGTGGAGGTGGTAAGAGGGCACTTTCCCTGTAAAAGAATGATGATTTTCATGTGGCTGATTTCTCAACAACAATAGAAGCCAGGAGATGGTGTATTAATGGCTTCAACATACTGAGAAAAAATAACAACCTAAATTTTTATGAGTGGTCTATTATTCAAGAATAAGAATGAAAAGAAGCTATTTTTAGACCAAAGAGAAAAAGTGATATTGCGGGAGGGGCTTGCAGTCGCAGTACAGCCTGAAATGGTCCAAAAATTGCTGCTTGTTCCTTCCCCCTTATCAAAGGAACTACAGAGGGAAAATGAAGAACATCGGAAGGACCCCGGGAATGACAGGTGGGGACAGGAGGCTTTTAGCTAGTGTGTGTACAGGAGTAGACTTGACCTGGGATAGGAGGCAGCCTTTCAAGGTTGTAAAAAATATTTTTAAAGTTTTTTTTTTTTTTTGGGGGGGGGCGTGGTTTGTTTGTTTGTTTGTTCATTTTAACCTGAAGGAAAATGGACTGTTGGGAAGTGTCTTGCTTCTCCCAACTATTGCCTTTGGAAATAGCACCTGACCAACAGCTGCCTGGCTCATACCTGTGATCATGGTCCCTTCATGGAGAAAATGAAGGACGCTCAGAAGTGCATGTGAGATGCTGAGAAAATGGGTAGAGAGGCGAGACTGGAATTTTATGTTCCATAAAGCTCTCTCCATGCGTTTCTGTTGCCGCCTAACGGTATTTATCATTGACCCATGCACATTTATGATCATTTCACAGTTTAGGTAGGGCAGGAGTCGAATTTTGTTTAGCTGGGTCCACTGCAAGACCATAAGCAAGATGCTGACTGGTGCTGAGCTCTCACCTGAGATGCCGCTGGCTAGTGTTAATATTCCATGTGTCATTTCACTGTGATAGAGGTAACCAGTTCAAGATTGACTGATACTTAGTTTTTTCCCCTAACTTTTGCTATTACTAGCAATATGACAATGAATGCTGTTGTACATAAGACATTTTAAACATGTGTGTGTGTATTTCACAGATAAATTTCTATATATGAAACTGTGAGCTCAAAGGGAATGTGCATTTGTATTTTGATATTACCAAGTTTTCTTTCAAATGGTGCACTTAGTGATTTATTAAAGTATCTATATCCAGCAACATTTTCATAGAAGCACATGAGCAAACTTTTTAATTTTTGCCTATGTAGTGGTGGAAAATAGTACCATAGCATAGTTTTTTTGGTTCGTTTGTTTTTAAGCATTGCTTTTTTAATAAGTGAGAATCAGTACTTATTATATTTCATGTTCTCCCTTTCCTATGAACTCTCTGTTTATTTTCTTAGTCTCTTTTTCTATTGGTCTGTTAGTCCTCTATGAACAAATTTTAGTTCTTTTAAAATGAAAGTAGTTACTGTCCGGATATGAAGTACAATATTTATTTATTTATTTTTACCTATTTGTCTCTTGACTTTCCTTTTATGTTTTGCTATGCAGAAGTGTTTTGCTTTTGTATGTCAAATCTATAAATCTTCTCTTTTATGACATCTAGACTTTGAATCATATTTTGAAAGTCCTTTACCACCCCAAGTGTATAAATTAGTTAATTCATACTACATATATGGGTTCATTTTTTATATTTAAATGTTTACTTTATTTGGAATTTATGCTGGTGTACAATGTGAAGTTCCAGTTTTTTTAGAAGGCTAGCCATTTGAGCCAATATGATTTATTGGGTAATTGCTCCTTGATTTGAGATGCCATTTTTATCATATAACTGAACTGCTGAATATGTTTGGATTTTATAAATTATTGTTCTGTGCCTATATCACCTTGTGTTAAATGTAAAGGGGCCATTATATGTTTTAATATGATATAACTAGTCTCTCATTGTCCTCTTTTTTCAGACTTTTCTTATCCACTTTTGTTTATTTTCTTAAGTTTGGAATTAGTTTGACTAAAAAAAAAAACTCTTGGGAAATTTATTTAGATAACATATTTTTATTGAGATCCTATTTATTATATTGAATGTATTTATCCAAATTTTCCTTTGTATCATTTGGAAATGATTTAAAATTATTCATATATGGCTTTAGTATTTTTGTTTGTTTGTTTGATTTTTTTGTTTGTTTGTTTGTTTTTGGCTTTAGTATTTTTAAAGACTATTTCTAGGTATCTTATCCTTTCTGTTGCTATTGCATGTAAGATTTTTTCCAATTACATCTTCTAACAGTTTATACTAATGATTTTTAATGTCATTATAAAAATCGTATTAATCATATATTAAAATCATATTCTTTTTGTGTATTCTATATACCACCACCTTACAAAAGTACCTTATTTTATGTAGCAATTTTTAAATTATCATTTGTGTTTTATATAAGTACACATTCTGCATATACTTACAGGTTTCATTTTCCATTTCTGATTTTCCTACCTGGAGTATTTTTCTCTTGTCTAATTTTATTATCTAGTAATTCTCAATGTTTTGAGAGAGGATAATGGCTTTTATGGAGGTATCACTGGTATTTGTGAGTTAGAATGTTGACCTTTGCATTGGTAGATACCATATTAAGAAAGAGTCTGTATATTATTAGTGTATGCAGTGTTTTTATCAAGAATTTTTACTGGGCCGGCTGAGTGGCGTGGTGGTTAAGAGCTGGTTTGGGACGCCAGCGGCCCCGGTTTGGATCCCACATATGAGGGCCAGTGACACTGCCCTCAAAAAAAAAAGAATTTTTACTGAACCTTGTCAGATGACTTTACAGCATCTATTGAGATGTGAGAGATTTTTTTTATTTTTCTATCTATAATATGATTCATTTCATAGATTACTTAATATTGAATCATCCTTGCATTCTTAGAATTAATCTTGCTATTTCTAGATGAGCTATTTTTTTTTTTTTTTTTTGAGGGCAGTGTCACTGGCCCTCATATATGGGACCCAAACCAGGGCCGCTGGCTTCCCAAGCCAGTGCTTAACCACCGTGCCACTCGGCGGGCCCTTAATTTTTTTGCAATTTTATTGGGGAACACTGTTTTTTCCAGGACCCATCCGCTCCAAGTCAAGTAGTTGTTTCAATCTAGTTGTGCAAGGTGCAACTCAGTGGCCTATGTGGGAATTGAACTGGCAACCTTGGTGTTATGACTACTGCACTCTAACCAACTGAGCTAACCAGCCACCCCAAGATGTACTATTTTTTTTTAAGGTGACTATATTCATTTTCCTAGTATTACACTTAATTTTTTTTTCATTGATAGACATAAGTAATATTGGCCTATAGTCTCCTCTTGCCAACATGGTCATATTTTTAGAATTAATTAATATTATATTCACTTTACACAAAGCTTTTTGGAAGTTTTCCTTCTCTTATTATCCTTTGAAGCAATCTAAATATCATTGCAATTTATTGGCTCTTTTAAGGTTTGGTAAAACTTCTCTGGGAAGCCATCTGAGAGCCTTGTGATTTTGGTGGAGTTACTCTCTGCCAAATTAATCTGTGGGAATTGGTCTATTTAAATCTTCTAATTCCTTAAGAATCTCTTTTTGTAAATTCAAATTTTCCTGGAAAATTATATATTTATCCTTATTTTCAAATTCGTTTTGCATAAAATTATGTAAATTAGCTTCTTATGGTTTGTTAAATTTGAAGTATCGTTATTAACTCTCTTTTTGCGGTCAGAAAACTGAAACTGATTACAATATTTAGTTCCCATTCACACATTTAGGAGGAAACAGAGCCTTCCTTTAGAACTAGGCCTTCTGACTCATTTTTTGCATCCTTTCTTCTAAACTTCATTGTATACCCACCCAGTTTTCCAGTAGCCTGTCTTGGCAAGACACTGAAATGTAAACTTGTTTTTAGAAGGTGATAGAGTCTCCTTAAAATAATATGACTTTTGCTAAGACAGCATTATAAGTTCTGTCAAATTTCCTCACTAAAGATATATTCTGGCCACCCTTTAGTGAAATTAAACAGTCTGAATGTAGCTAAGAGTACACTAATCAAAATGACAGTCAATGGAATTGTAATAGATATGTATGATAGCGGCTGTGGGGGAGCAGGGGAGGGGGAGAGGGGAGTCACTTTGTAAGGGGTGAAGAAAATAACTATTGCATTGTTTTGTACATCTGTAACTAATAATAATAATAAAATAATAAATAAATAAAGATAACAAAATGACATCTGTCATTCATTGGGCTACAAGAGTTGATTTCTTCTTAAAAAAAAAATCAAATTAGACGCTGTTGCTTTGTTGCAACCTTTGCAAAAAGACTGCAAGTAGAGAATACAACTCAATACAATCAGCTCCAAATTTATTTAAGAAAAAGTACCCCATAGAAATATTTGCTACTTGTTTATCCTCATCCAGAGTGGGAAGGTTTATTGCAATCAATGTTGGATTGAAAATAATAAGTAGAAGCAATGTATAATTTAGAGGAGATATTCTTGGAAACAAAACAGGTGTATAGTATGGATTTCAACATATCAATTCATTTAAGTTTCTAGACTGACATACAAAAAATGAATCCAGGGGAAATATAATCGAATATCTCTTTTAAGTGTAATTAAATGATCAATTCTGCTCCACTTTTAGTGCCAGGCAATTTCTAATCCTACGTGTAGGGGAATGGGGCACAGAGTAGAAAACAGTGCTCTCAATCAGTCTTGTGAGTCTGAACTTGCCAAAGGCCTAAGCATCATTTGTCATGGACTTCATTCACAAGGCTGTGGACAGGGATGCCGTAGGATATCTACAGTATCTGGCCCTTCCTGATTCTCCAGCTTCACTGCAGGCTACACTCCTTCTTCACGAAGCATCAGTCACTCCGGCTGGCTCTTCAGTTCCATGAACATATTACATTTTACCTGCCACACGGGACCTTTTCCTTTACTCTCTTCTCTCCCTGGCATAATTGTTTCAAAGATCTCCAGATGGCTGGCTCTTTGTCTGTTATTCAGATCTCCATTCAAATATCCTATTCTCAGGATGTTTTCCCTGACCCCATCTATTACTGTCTTTAATAAAAGTTAAATGACAGTGGTCTATGGTGGGCATTGTACTTCTAGGGAGTATTTAAATCCCAGGTAAATGGAGTTTTAAATATAAGGTAGAGGATATGAAAATTCATAATTTTTTGTAGTATGTTTGGAATGAGGAAGATGTCCAATTGAGAAGAAACTATTTTAGGCTTTAAAAGAAGTACTGGGTTCTTTTCTAAAAATCAATATCATAAAAACTTGCTCTTTTAAAGCAGGAATTTAAAACAGTTATATAAGAACAAAAATATGTTCAGAAAAAAATTATATTTTATCGTTTTTATGAGAAATATTTCTAAATTGATACTGCATAATATTGTTTATATATTTTAAAGACTTACATTGACAATGCACTTAGCTTACCCAGAGATTTTGATGGAGACTTCAAAAGTCACCTTATTCATCCAAAAATGATCCAACCAGGTAAAAGAGTATATCACATCTGTATGTAATATTAGCTATTCTACTAGAAAATAAACTACATTATAAAGACCATGCTTTCTTTTTGTCAGTTAGTAATTCTAGCACCATGATAATTATTATGAGGTGCCAGAAAAGTATAATAGGATTATTATTCATAATATTAATATTAATACAGTTTTGTAATAGAAGCATGAAATACAGTCATGAAGGAATTAGTGACTAAGGTAACCTCATGTACAGAAACAAATACTAAATAATAAATACAAAATGCCATTAGAGAAGAAGCTATCATGTGAAAAGCTTCTAATTGTGTAAAGAATAGATTTCTGGGGCTCAAGAGACAGTAAATGGACTAGACTTCTCAGGGAATATGTCATAGGATGGTTGGGGCTTAATTAGGCATGGTGAAGGAAGATGAAATACTGATGATGAAAGAGGAGAAAATTTGCTTTATAGACGGTTTAGGTTTTCACATTTTATATGTGCATATATTAACAAAGTTACATATTAATACATTCCAAAAACATTTAAATATTTTTGTTTATGTTACATACTGTTTAAATATTATATATTGATTATACATTATGTGAATATAAATACACAAGAACTCATCTATATGGGATTTTTTTCTAGCTATTAGAAGCAATTAATTGTTAATTTGGGAGGCAGCACAAGATTTAACTCATACAAATTGTCATCTAATCGCTCGTACAAGTCAATAGGCTCTAATATGACTTCTGCTTTCTGATGAAGCAAAGTGCTCATAGCAGCTAATTTCCTGTAAACCAGGTGCTATTTTTTTTTAATATTTCTATTTGGATCCATGCTCATATCCTTGTGTTTGGCAGAAGCCTGATTGCTGGACAAAGAGGACTTTGTAGCAAAAGCAAAGTGTTAATTGTTAGAAATAAAATGTATAGATATTATCTTATAAATATGCAGCTTAAATAGTGCAGGTGAAGGGTCACAATTTGTGAATTACTTTATAAAATCAAAGTTCCAGAGATTGCTGAAATACCAATTCAAATAAGAAGTATAGATTAAAAAACCTAAAACAGAAGAAACCAGATCTTTTCATACTGTTAATATTTTAATACATTTTTGTTATTTTTTTTCCTATTGGTAATTCAACCAGGAAATAGATTTACCTTTTTATTCTATAATAGTTCCTTGTTCTGTACTTCAATTTGCCTGCTGATATTTTGGTTGTTCTAGTCATCCATAAACTAGATATTATATTATATATCCATTTCCCCTTTTTCACTTCTTGAAAGATATGTTAACCTATACTGTATAATTTTTAGATTAAATGCTATTTCAAAAAGCTAAAGTGTAAGTGTATTTTAAAAACTAAACAGTGTTTTAAAGAAGCTGCAATTATTTTAAAAATCTTTTTCTTAATTGTATAAAATGAGATTTAGATCTAAACTTGTATTGATATGTATGTTCATTTATTATTACACTATGTGACTTAAAATTCATTTAATTCCACAAATGGAATTCCCAAATGAACAGATATTTGTGGGATTCTTTTCTCTGAAAATGGAAATGTCTTCGTAATATCTTCAGTAACTTGCAAGTATAACAGATTCTTAATCACATTTAAAAAATAAAGCTTTTTCTGCTGTGCTTGGTGATAACTACATTATAGTATAAATACACAGAGGATGTTAAAAAATGTATACACATTTTAAGAAAGGAAAAAACTGTATTAGAATTGTAATAATATATACCAATAACAAAGATGAATACAAGTCATGTGTATACATTTTTTTGGTACCCCTGGTATATATCAGGAGCCAAATTCAATAGTGTTTAACATTATAAAGCTCCTCTTGTCAAAAACCTAATACAGTGTTATGGCTGTTATTATCCCTTTTTATTGATGTTCTGTGAAATGCATCATCCTTATATCTATTTTATTTAAATTAATATCATGAAATGTATAACATAAAGGAATTCAAGGTCAGTTTGTATCATTTAATTAGTTCAATTCAACTCATAATTATTAAGCATATACCATATACCTTATACTGGGCAACTGTAAGAGATACATAGATATGTTATCCTTATACTCCAGTTGTTCACAGTCTAGTGGTGAAGAATGCTCTACAGTAAGTGCTATAATAGAAGGTTCACAGGGGCAGATGCTGCATAGAGGGGACCCATTTTATCCAGAACAGAGTGGGGGTTGCAAAGAGTGGAGATGATCTGAATTGAGCTTTAAAGGATGGCAAAGATTGGGACAATTAGTTCTGGTTTATGTGGTATGGGAGGGGATGGCAACCAATACTCTAGAATGAGGGAGCAACTTGTGCAAACCCTGGAGTTAAGAAACTTTACATGTGCCCAGATTTGTAGCAGTTCTATGTAACTAGAGCACCAGCATAATTTCCATGGTCCTTGAATTTTTGTTTCTAAGTCTGGAATCTGTATACTGATGAAACTTCAGAATCAGACAACACTGGATTCAAGTCATACTAGTTGTCTGACATAATGGTTACCTGATTAAGGGCAGGTTATACATCTTCACTTAGCTCTCTTGCCTCATCCATAAGTAGGGTTAATAGTGCCTGATTCCTGGGGCGATTGTGAGGAATAAAGGACATGTGTATCAATATCATTTTCGCAAAGTGCCTAGAGCACAGCAGGTTCTCAAACAATAGCATCCTGACCTGATTTAGGTTAGTGTTCTATATGATTGATGCCTTTGTATGGGAAGCTATGTGTTCGTTGGAGGAACCAGATAACAGGTCATGATGATAGATTCTTACACAGTATAAACCAGGACATTTTTCTCTTTCATGGCTGTGGCTGACACCTCTAAGGCTACCAGGGAAACATGATTTTAAACTTGAAGGAAACTCTGTAAATCTATATAACTCTTCCTAGAAAATTAATAGTACCATTATCTTATCTTTGTATTTTACCAATTCAAAGCACTTGCATGTAAAAACCTGTGAAAAAGGCCCCACCAAGTTAAATTTTGTATATGGTGTCACATAACAGTGTAGTTTCGTTCTTTTCTATATGGTTTTCTAATTTTCCCAATGCCTGAAACTTATATAATGTTATTAACCAATGTCACCCAAATAAATGTATAAATAAGAAATATACCACCAAAATCAGTCCCTTTTTATAGATCAGTAAATTAATCAAGTAAGATCAGTAATTAATCAAAGTCTATACGTTGAGCTGTCGGAAGTCATGACATATTTTTCCTATGTTTTTTGTTGCAAAAATGCGTCATGACTTTTCCTACAACCCAATATTTTGGCTCGTAGTCTCACTCACTTAATGGACATTAATCATATCACCTTCCTGTATGAAAAACTTTTCTTTAGATTTATACATCTTGTCTGCTAGTATTTCTGCTGCCAACATAAGGTAACAGTTATGCAAAACCATCCTATTATGCATAACAGATCACTGGTATTAATAATCTCAAAGTAATCTCAAATGTAATGATATTAAAAATGTCTTCTACAATTATCTATTGATGGGCATTTTGGTTGTTTCCATATCTTGGCTATTGTGAATAGTGCTGCAATAAGCATAGGGGTGCACATATTTTTTTTTGAATTAGGGTTTTGGTTTTCTTTGGATAAATACCCAGGAGTGGAATTGATGGGTCATAAGGTTCTATTTTTAATTTTTTTTAGCTACGTACACCTGAAGCTGAAGTAGAATATTATTGAATGCCAACTATAATTATATATATATATGTATCTATAAAAAATGTCTCCTACAGATGTACAGCACACCAACACTAACAAACACAAGCAAAATCTCTAAAATAAAGATTGTGAAACTAATAAGTATAGTTTGTATTTGTTTTAAACCAGCAGGATACCTCATATTTCAACTACAAAAAACATTCATGGAGCTTCTGTTATGTGTGAGGCACCATTATGCTGAGCAGCAATCGGATATGCAAATATGATTGTTAGTCTTAAGCAATAATGAACTGTTAGGGGTTTAGGTAGGGAAAAAAATGCTATATGCAATTTTTATAGTTATGTAGTTTTCTAGCTATATAAAAATGCTGTAAAGCAAGTGTGATAGCATGAAGGGAGGGATCTAGGATCTTATTCAGTCTGGCAATCAAGAAAAGTTTCTGGATAGAGTTGATATTTAAGATGGCTCTTTAAACACAGATAGTATTTCTACATGTAGAACTGATGGAAAGGAAGAGCCCTTGGGAGACAGAGGCAGAAAGGAGACTCACTGGAGAGGAAACTACCTATTGGGTCTTGGGAAAAGTCATGACACATGTTTGCGACAGATGGCACTAGTTTATTTTTGGAAGTACTAGAGTAATTCGCATCTGTGTTATTGCTATGCCATTTGACAGCTGACAGTTCTAGCTTCATTCTAAAAAAAATTGAGTGATTTGGTTGAGTTTTGGAGATTTTACAAGTTGAAGATGGAAGACCAAACTGTGCATTTTTGCCATATTCTACTGTTTTACTTCCATAAAGGGAAGAACACGTGTCAAGCTTGTGAAAAGTTGCATAAGGTTTACGGTGACCATGCTCTACAAGAACGTCAGTGCCAACGATGGTTCACTAAATTCTGTGCTGGTGATTTTGATCTCAATGACGCTCCTTGCTTAGGGAGGCCCACCGAGGTGGATGATGACAAAATAAAGGCATTGATCGAGTCAAACCCACATTACATGATAGAAGACATTGCAGAAACATTGGACATCCATCATTCAAGCATTCCTGACTGCCGGGAGCCAACAGCTCCTCAGTGTCTGACAAGGTCACATTGCCCTGCTCAGCACTGGATGTTTGAGGTGCTGCCTTATGGTTGGTCATGTAATATCTTCTGCCTCTATGAACCCATGTGCCTTTCCTCCTATAGGAGATAATACATTCACTGCATTTGTGACAAGTTCCTGTGGTACCCTGATGATAGCTGGTTGTGTAAGTCAATGACTGGGCAAGATTTCCTAAAGAAAAGGAAACTCCCTAAAACAGGCAACAACCCGAGGGGACTCCTGAACTGAGATATTGGGGACTCAAGCCCCTTGGAAACTGAGGCACAGACCTCTGACAACATAGGCCAAGAAGCCTGCCTGTGGCCTAAGGGCCCTGCTGTGAATGGTTTCCTTGAAGATTAAAAATCTTCAGGCCATGAGAGTTCCGGTAAGAGGCGACTTGCTGACCATAGGGTATGTTAATTAACAGCCTTGTTTGAATTCTTTGCCTAGTGCATTTTTGTAGCAACAGATACTGAAGCTTTGACTGAGAACAGATGCTACCCTCTATTGTAAATATGTAGCCCTCCATAGGACAAAAGATGTTTAAGACTCCCTTTAGCTACTAAATATTGTATTTATATAGGAATAGATTTTAGATGCTTTTACCCTAAACATAGCCACTCCTAGTCTTTTTAGTATACACCCTGTGAGTCTAGCTGCTGGAATTTGGGATAATGGCTAGGTAGTCATGGTAACCACTTTTCAGGCGATATATAGAGATAAGTGAATCTTTAACATAGAATAGGCCATTGTATCCTGGAGAGAACAATTACAGGGAAGTAAAGACTGAGTAAATCCTGGGAACTAGAAACCACCAAATTCATGTAAAATGCTTCGTGATTGGGGTAATGGTCAAGCATCCCTATAAAAAGAACATGTTCTGGCAATAAAGTGTGACACTTCTTCTCTGAAACTCCCCTGGTGTCTCCACTGACTCCGTTCTTAATTTTCTTCCCCCGCCGACGCTGTCTTCACCTGAAGGAAACCCTGGACTACGGAGGCTGGTCCCCTGCACCTGACCACCTGAAGAAGCTGGGATATGTAAGCAAGCTCGATATTTGGGTTCCGCATGAATTCAAAGAAGTTCCTTTGGCGGCGTGTATAAACATCTGCAATATGCTCATTTAATGTGAGGAAAATGATCCTTTTTTGAAGCAACTGATAACTGGTGATAAGAAGCGGATTGTTTACAACAATGTGATGTGCATACAGTCTTGGTCCCAAAGTGATGATTCACCTCAAATGACATCGAAAGCAGACATTCATCAGAGAAAGGTTATGTTGTCAGTGCGGTGGGATTTTAAAGGTGTCATGTCTTTTGAGCTCCTACCAAGGAGCCAAACAATCAATTTGAATGTGTACTGCCAGCAGTTGGACAGTTTGAATGAATCCATCATCCAAAAATGTCTAGAGCTTGTTAATTGTAAAGGAGTTGTGTTCCATTGCAACAACACGAGACCACACACAAGTTTGATCGCCCATCAAAAATTATTGGAGCTTGGATGGGATGTGTTGCCATATCCACCATACTCACCTGACCTTGCATTATCAGATTTCCACTTGTTTTGCTCTCTTCAAAACTCCTTGCGTGGTATAATGCTCAATTCAGATGAGGCTGTAAATCAGTACCTTGTTCAGTTTTTCACAAATAAAGACAGGTTTTTCTATGAATGAGGAATTATGAAGCTCACTGAAAGATGGCAAAAGGTTACTGAAGAAAACGGGCAATATATCATTGATTGATCTTTGTTCTTTATATAAATAAATGACATTTGAAAAATATGGACAAAATACATCATGACTTTTCCAACAACCCAATAGACTGGCTGGAGCATAAAGAAGGAGAACCATGGAAAGGGAAGGCAGACACGAGTATTGAGAGAATATTATGTAGGGGCTAGTGAGGAAGGTTACTCAGTTTCTTATATAATGGGAAGTCGGTACATTTCTGAGAAGGGGTGGGATGGTGTGAGGAAATGACTGAATCTGTTCTCTTTGAAAATAACTCTACAGTTCGTTGAGGCTAGATGTGAAGGAGAAAAAGGCTGCTATGAGGCAATTTCAAGAATGAGGGCATAAACTCGGGCAGTGCAAATGACAATGAAAAGGATAGGGTCAAAGCCTGAGACTTTGGAGAAGTAGTAGCCATATGACTTCATAAATGACTGAATGAAGTGATAAGGATGGGAAAGAAAGCGTGAACACAAAGCTACAAGCCTTGATGACTTCAGTATCTTCTCATGGGGGAAAAAACACACAAAGGCAAATGGGAAGTGAAAAGGAGCTGCCATCCCTTATTGCTCTGACGAGCTATGTTCATCCTGTGCATCTCATCAACCAGGCCAGGGTCTCCTTTCTCGATTGCCATTTTGCATCTCACCCAAGTTTGAGCAGGTTTCAAATGTGAAGACTTTCCAAAACCAAAGAGATGACTTCATTAATCAACATTAAGAGTAGCCTGTGATCCCAGAATATGAGCTCCAAACAGGGAAGTCAGGAAGAAGAGTGGATTTGGGGGGAGAGGGGAGGGGGGATTTGATGAATTTGGTTTCGGACATGTCAGGCTTATTTTATTTAACAATATTAGCAGAACTAATAAATGTTCTGAAAATTAATGTTTGAATTTCACATTAAATATCAGGTGGCTCAATTGCTTCAACTTTTGCTATGAGAGTACATGACCATCAATTGAGTAGGGCCAGGTGCATCTGGAAGTGAGACTAGAATCCTGTGATCCTGGCAGTGGCAGGAGTCCAAAGAGAACTGCATCTCTATTTTACCATCCCAAAGACTCAAGGTCTCCTTCATGGACAGGCTATTGAATAATCATTCACTTATTAGCCATATTGAGTTGGCATATTCAAATTGCCAACTGCACAATGAATTTTTGGATCACAACCTGTTTTTACACAATGCCAAACTAACTATCACACTGCATTATTTAACAGAAAATACTTGGGAGTAATTTTACAATTGGTATAAAATGAAAAAGAATTATTGAGAAAAAAAATCTGATTTGAATCTTTCCTATTATATGACACCAATAAAGAAACTTAGTTCCCTGATCTAACTGTAAACTATAGAGAATGTGTAAATGTAGTTTGTACTGTGTATCAGGATTTTTCACATATAGTGTCTCATTTGGTCTTTGCAACCCTATGAATTGAGTGCCTTTTTTGTCTTTTTGCTTTTATAACCAGAGAAAACAACTTATCTTCAGTAAGTAACACACCTATTAATTTTCAAAATTTAGATTCCAACCCAATCATGTCTTATTCCAAAGTCCTTGTTCTTTCCATTCCAACACATTTACCCCCAACCTTTCACCTATGACAACCCAGTAGTGCAATGCAAACCAATGAATTTTAAAATTATAAAGCACGATGCAAGTGTGATAGGGAATATTATAAATATTATCTTCTAAATAGTTTAGACACCCTTGCTTTCTATAAACCTGGTGATTTCTCTCTAAATTACCAGGTTATACCGAAACTTTCATCTGCTAGAGTTAGAGAAAAGTGGATTAGAATAAGGAAGTCACTGAGCATACGCTGTGAGCCCACAATATCACACAAGGGCCTGGATCGTGGAAAAACCAGAAATCCAGAAGACACAGAGTTGCTTTTGAAGAAGAGAGGACAAACAGTTGAAACCTAACCACTAATATTCATTGGGTAAACTGACTCCAGCCAGACCAGGAGATTATGGTATTATTCCCATTTGGGCTATTTAATATCACAAAATATCAAAGAAGAAACTAATCTCAAATCTTGGCTAGCCCTTATAGCTGCCTCATGCACTTTGAGCCCCTATCTACCCCCACCGACCCAACAATATGTTTCCCCATGCCTGAATAAGTTCATCTGAAGCAATGTCCTGGAAGCACCAGCAAGATCATTGGTGGCAGCCGTTGCTTCTCAAGTTCTGCATGAAATCCCGCGGGAGGTATGGGCTCTTTCAATTTCGTATTCTTCCGCGCTCAGGATCCATGTGAGTTCCAACTATTTCTTTAACCCTTCCGTTTTCCACAGACACTTGTTGAATTAGACACCACACATACATGTTTCTCAGTGGCAAATGTTGATTCTCAAAGATAGTAATTTCTAAACAGGCTCTAATTTCTTAGAGATATAAAGAAACAATTTCCTAACTGTCCATTAATTTACAAGGTGGTAGTTTTCACAACGGAGTTTGTGCTCAAGGATATGAAGCAACACTGTGTTCAGCCATCTTCCTTAATTGTTCCAACTTTGCCACATGATGCCTACTAGGCATTAGAAGCATCTTCCTACTGCTGTGTGGTATACCTTTATGATATTTGCTTCTTAGCTCCACATAGACCCAGTTGAAATACTGCGTTTTATACTCACAGACATTTAATCAAATTCTTAATCAGGTCCACCTTCCTTCCTGTCTCTCTTAAAGTGGTGGAGTGGTTTTCTTCATTCAGTTACTCCTTTGGTTTCTTTTTGTATTTGCCTTTATATTTTTCTAACCTATGAAATTGTGACACATGTCCGAAATCACTTAAGAGTCAGTTTCACTGTGTCTTAACAAGTGACTGTCTGCTAATCTACACACTGTTGACTTATTGCTTGTTGTATGTAATTTATTCTCAAACAAAAACAAGTTTTTAAGGGGAGGAACTGAGATTTGTACTTTTAGTATCTCCTGGAGTGGTGCTTTCTAAAAGAGCTTTCTGTGATAATGGAAATGTTCTCTATCTGCATTTTCCAATATTACAGCCTCTAGACACACTTAACCATTGAATACTTGAAATGTGACTAGGGAATCTGAAGAACTGAATTTTAATTTCATTTTAATTAATTTAAATAGCTCCATGTAGCTAATAGCTAAGATATTGGACAACACAGCCTAGAGCACCCAACTCAAATTGATAACATAGTAAGTTCTCAATGAATATCAGATAATGTACACACAGAGCTTTATTAGGCAAAGAAAGTACTTCCATTTTCATGCACAGAATTTTTATGCCCTTAGGAATTTTACCATTAAGTAGGGGGAAAAACTTTTTATAAAGGAAGGAATAAGGGTACAAGTAAAGAATGAGAAAAAGAAAAGAAAGGTATTTTTTAATGTAATGCTTTAGAGGGGACCCTTAACTGATGCCCTTGAAAATCATTTCGGTAGTTACTCCCTCCACTTAGAGTTGGATCTAGTTGTATTATACTTGTGTTTCAGACTTCTTAGAGGAGCTCAGAATTCGAAGTGGTTCTCATACTGATCATAGTGAGCTAAATTATCAGTCATATGAGGACATAGAGTTTTGTTCTAGATGGTTCAATCAAATTTAATCAGCTGGAACCAAAGAACATTCATGAACATTTTCACAAAATGTGAACCTGAATTGAGTTAAAATTTGTGTTTTTTAAAAATATATCAACTAGAATTTTCTTTAATTTTTTTATTTTTCAATTACAGTTAACATACAATATTATATTAGTATCAGATATACAACATAGTGATTAGACATTCATATAATTTATGAAGCAATCACCCCAATAAATCTAGTATCCCCCAACACCATACATAGTTATTACAATAGTATTGACTATATTCCTTAAGCTATAGTTTACATCCCCATGAATTTTGTAACCATTAACTTGTAATTCTTTTTTTTTATTAGCTTCAGGTGTACAAAGCAATGTAATAGTTAGACATTTATACCCATCACCAAGTGATAACCCTTCTAGACTACCCCTCTGACATCCTATATAACTGTTACAATACCATTGACTATATTCCCTCTTCTCTACTTTATATCCCATGACTGTGTGTGTGTGTATAATTATAGTTGATATTCAGTACTATTTTACTTCAGCCTCAGGTGTATAGCACTGTGGTCAGGCATCCACATAGGCCATGAAGTGATCCCCCAATAAGTCCAGATCCATCTGGCACCCTACATAATATTTACATTATTGATTATATTCCCCATGCTGTATTTGATAGCCCCATAACTATATTATGACTACTAATTTGTGCTTTCTAATTCCTTCACCTCCCCCATCTTCAGACCCATCCTATCTAGCAAATATCAGTTTTTTTTTCTATATCTGTGAGTCTATTTCTCTTTTGTTTGCTCATTTATTTTCTACTTTAGATTCCACATATAAGTGAGATCATATGGTATTTGTCTTTCTCAGTCTGACTTATTCACTTAGCATAATATTCTCTAGGTCCATCCATGTTGTAGCAAATGGTAAAATTTCATTCTATTTTTATGGCCGAGTAATACTCCATTGTATATATGTACCTCAATTTCTTTATCCAATTGTCTATTGATGGGCATTTCGGTTGTGTCCGTATCTTGGCTGTTGTGAATAGTGCTGCCATAAATAAAGGGGTGCATATATTTTTTCAAATTAATGTTTTGGTTTTCTTTGGATAAATACCCAGGAGTGGAGTTGCTGGGTGATAAGGTAAATCCATTTTCAATTTTTTGAGGAACCTCTATACTGTTTTCCATAGTGGCTGCAACAATCTGCAATCCCACCAACAGTGCATGAGGGCTTCCTTTTCTCCACATCCTCGCCAACACTTGTTGTTTATTGATGATGGCCATTCTGACAGGAGTGAGGTGGTATCTCATTGTGGTTTTTATTTGCATTTCTCTAATGATTAGTGATGTTGAGCATCTTTTCAAATGTCTGTTGGCCATCTGTATGTCCTCTTTAGAGAAATGTCTCTTCATGTCCTCTGCCCATTTTTTTTTTTTTTTTTTGAGGGCAGTGTTACTGGCCCTCATATGTGGGACCTGAGCCGGCCAAGCCAGCGCCCAACCACCGTGACACTCGGCCAGCCCTTTTTTTTTTTTTTTTTTTTTTTTTTTTAGCTGAGCCATCCTGCCACTTGTTGTCAGCTCAACAGCAGCTCAGCTCGGGCTAGGCATCAAACTGCTGTTGCTCAGAGCTCAGCTTGCACTCTTGAGCAAGCTCTTAACTAACTGAGCCACTTGGCCGGCTCCTCTGCCCATCTTTTAATTGGGTTGTTTGGGGTTTTTTTTTGGTGTTGAGCTATATGAGTTTTTAACTAAATTTTGGATATTAACTATTTATCAGATGTATCATTAGCAAATATTTTCTCCCATTCAGTACGATGTCTTTTTGTTTTATTGATGGTTTCCTGTGCTGTGAAAAAAAGGTTTTTAGTTTGATGTAGTCCCACATGTTTGTTTTTTCTTTTGCTTTACTCTAATTTGTACTTCTTAATCCCTTCCCCTTTCTCACCCATTCCCAATCCCTCTCTTGTCAGATAACCATCAAAATGTTCTCTGTACCTCTGAGTTTATTTCTGTTTTGTTTGCTTATTTATTTTGTTCTTCAGATTCCACATATAAGTGAAATCATATGACATTTGTCTTTCTCTGTCTGACTTTCTCCATTCAGTACAATGCCTTCTAGGTCCATTAGTGTTGTAGGAGATGGTAAGATTTCATTGTTTTTTATGGCTGAGTAGCATTCTATGGTGTTATATATATGCACCACCTCTTCTTTATTCATTTATCCATTGAGGGACACCTAGATTACCACCATATCATGGCCATTGTAAATAATAATGCAATGAACACATGGATACACATGTCTCTTTGAAGTAGTATTTTGTGCATCTTCAGGTAAATACCCAGAGGTGACTTTACTTGGATCCTTATTTGTCTCTTGTTATGTAGCCTTTGTTTTTAAGGCTCCAGAAAGAGAATCAAACAAAAGCCTTGTTATTTTCTCTGGTATTATTATTGCTACCTCTGATTTTTGTTTTTGTTTTAATTTTCATGTAATATCTTCTCCCATACCATTACTTTCATTCTCTGTGTGTGTTTTGATCTGAAGTGAGTCACGTGTAGGCAACCTATGTAAGCGTCTTGTTTTCTTATCCATTCAACCTCCCTATGTCTTTTGATTGGATCATTTAATTCATTCATATTTAAAGTAATTGTTGATAGATATGTAGTTATTGTCATTTTATTATTCATATTTATGATTTTTTACCCTTAAAGAAGTTCCTTTAACATTTTTTGTAATGCCGGTTTAGTGGTGATGAACTCCTTTAGCTTTTTCTTGTTTGGGAAGCTCTTTGTCTAATTCTAAAAGATAGCTTTGCTGGGGAGAGTAATCTCGGTTGTAGGTCCTTTCTTTTTATCACTTTGAATATTTTGTGTAAATTTCTTCTGGACTACAAGGTTTCTGTTGAGAAATAGTCTTATGGGAGCTCCCTTGTAGGTAACAAACTGCTCTTCTCTTGCCACTTTTAAGATTCTCTTTGTTTTTAACCTTTGCTATTTTAGTTATGATGTGTCTTGGTGTGGACCTCTTGGAGTTAATCTTTTTAGAACTCTGCACTTTCTGGGCTTGTATGTCTATTTTCTTCACCAAGTTAGGAAAGCTTTCCATCATTATTTCTTCAAATAGATTTTTAATTCCTTGCTCTCTCTCTTCTCCGCCTGGTACCCCAATGATGTGAATGTTGGTATGCTTGATGTTGTCTCAAAGGCCCCTTAAACTGTACTCATTTTAAAAATTCTTTTTTATTTTTTATTTTTGCTGTTCTGACTGGGTATTTTCTGCTACCTTATCTTCTAAATCACAATTCGAGCCTCTGCTTCATCTAATCTGTTGATTTCCACTAATGTATTCTTCATTTCAGTTATTGTAGTTTTCATTTCTGACTGACTCTCTTTTAATGTTTTCTGCCTCCATTTTTATGTTTCCTATCTCTTGTTGAAATTGTCACTGAGATTGAGCATCCTTATAACCAGTGTTTTGAATTCTGCATCTGGTAGATTGCTTGTCTTCATTTTGTTTTGTTCTCTTTCTGGAGCCATGTTTTGTTCTTTCATTTGGGATATATTTCTTTGTCTTTCTATTTTGGCTGTCTCCTTGTATTTGTTTCTATTATTAGATAGAGCTGCTATGTCTCTTGATCTTAGTAGAGTGGCCTTATATAGGAGGTGTCCTGTGTGGCCAAGTGGCATAGACACCCTGGTCACTTGAGCTGGCTGCTGCATGTTATGTCCCTTATTTCTGTTTGGCTTCCTGTTGTAGTTGAGTTTTGGTTGCTCTTTGCAGGTCAGTCTGATAGATTATTACTCAGCCTGATTTGTTATGAGGACTGGCTGTGACTACAGTGGAGGAGCTGTTGTGCAGGGGCTGACTGTATGAATTAGGATTTGCTTTAGCAGGTCTCTGGTTCCTGTTCAGTTGGCCCTTTGGGTTTGTTGTTTGTAGAGGTGGCGTGGTGGTATTCCAGCAGTTTCTGAATCTAGTCGCTGGGTGTGCTGGCCCTAGGGCCTCCTGGGAGAGGTACTGCTGCAAGCCAAGTTTAGCCACTGCCTGTGCTTTGCCCATGGCCAAATGGCATGGGCCACAAATGATCTGCATATATCTCCCACCTGTGCTGGACTTGGAGGTGCCTGGGAAAGCCTAAGTTGTGAACGGAGGCTGGCTGCTGCTATTGCTGGGCTTGGGACTGTTTAGCAACAGGTATGGGGCATGCTGAGGCCAGATGCCACTCGTCTAAGGTTTGTTAACCTTTGAGAAATTTTAGGAAAATTTGAAGTATGAGCCAATAAAAGCCATTTGTATGGAAAAGCCACTGGAAGCAGCTTGGATGGGTCTGCAAGTTGGGTGGGGCATGGTCTCAGGGAATCACCAGGGCAGTACCAGCTTGATGTAGACGCAGATATGATGGCCATCTGCATCTACATGCTGGAAAAGGGGAGAGCTGAACAAAGGAACAATGGCTTCTGCTAAAACTTCTGCCTGGGTGAAAGCTGCCCCTCCAGCTCTTGTCCCAAAGCCAGACAACTCTTTTCCTCCCAGTATATTTCTGGTGCTTTTCAAGCTGCTGATCCGGTGCTGGATCTTAGAGGGAGTGCTTCAGTTAGTGAGTAAGTTTGCGTGTGAACCCTTAAAGAGGAATGCCTGGGACTCCAGCAGCCCTGTCTCATTCACCCAGGCTGAATGAGAAATTGTGGAGACTTTTCTTCCCAGCACTAGAATCTTGGGTCTGGGTGGGGGCCTGCTGTGGGGCTCAGACCCCTTGCTCCTCAGAGGGAATCTCTGTAGCCAAGATATACCTCCCTATTCTTCACCTTTTTTGGGATCAACCCAATCTGTGTCTCTGTCCCTCCTACCATTCTTGAGGTGGCTTCTTTTGTATGTCCTTAGCTATAGGACTTCTGTTCAGCTAGACTTCAGGGGATTCTCAATAATTGTTCTGTAGTTTAGTTGTAATTTTGATGTGGTCATGAGAGGAGGCAAGCACAGAGTTTACCTACTCCACCATCTGAACCACAAAATTCAATTGACATTTTTTTTTATCAGAACTGCAGACTGTCAACTCATTTATTTGCTTCATAAAATACTGATGAAATTTTAAGTAAATTGAGTAAATTTTGTTGTTACCCTGAGACTCATGTAATGTGACAGAATGCACATGAGCTAGCTAGAGTGAGTTAACTATTCTAGATGTGTATCTGTGATGCAATACTAAATGGAGGAGGTTGAACATGATGTATAATTTTTAATCTATGTTCTGAGGAATGGTTGAAAATATTTAATTTAATTGTCACAAATACAAAGACTGAGTTATGCCTAAAACTGTTATCCATAATCTTCAATGTCAAATGTTTTTATTGAAGCAGATTCATTATCCTCATTGATTATGTATATTAATAATAATAAATGTTAACAATTTGAACTTACAAGTGAATGTATATTAACGAAATATCACCTGTATCTATTTTAGATAGGGATCTGTGTAACAGTTCATTTGAACATGTTTCATTGCTAAAATATTTCACAACCACTGGCCAGTAAGATTTATTAAGTATATATGTCAGTAGAAATCTGAGAGCTCTCTGACATAGTTTCCTCTTCTGAGCTATTTCCTGGTCCATCCTGTGCTTCTTTCCAGAGTTCTCTTTCCAAGGATTCAGGAAGCAATGGGGTTAATATTTCAGGAAAAGTAAGAGCTTATTATGCAGTTTCACATATATTTCAAAGACCACAGACCTCATAATGTTTTTGATTTGTATACATGTTAAGGCTGAGCCCATACCACACTCTCCAAATAATACATATGAAGGCCTTCCTTATGTAGTTATTCTCCCTGATCCTATAATTTTAATTGCATTCCCCCAGCAGCCCAGCTTGACATCTAATTTAATTTGTATGTAGAAGTTTCCCTAAGGCAAGCAACTCTAATGAATTTTAAAATCTATCTTCTCTGCTCAGTTGGGTTTTTTTTTCTTGTTTTTAATTTTAAAAACGTTTTTTTTCTTTAAACAAAGAAAATTTTTAAAATTTTTCTAGAAAATGCCTTAGTTGTCTTATATTTTCTTTCTTTAATATTTAATGTATTTTATGTATTAATTCTTGGGAATGCCCATTATTTGTTTTCAGTGTTTATTTATAAATATGTAATTTGTCATTTCCATACTTTTATTTTCCATATGCTCTCACCTTTCTCTTTAAAAACCAAGGTATTTGTGGACAAGATATCAGTCACTATGTGAGAAGACAATTCAATGAAAACCACAATTGCCAAATAAAATTCAGTTCTTTCTAAAAGCCTGGAGACAAGGTCAAGTGTGAGGAGAAGCCAAACAGTTTGTTTTTTTTGTTTTTGTTTTTGTTTTTGATTATATCTTGCACTTCTTATTTAGGGTGATTCCACAAGTTGTCTTGTTTCTCTAGCCAGTGTGTGTAATTTTGAAATAAATAAAATCCTACTCTTCCTTTTTAGGCTGTTTGCCAAGGGTCACAGATGAAAATCAAACATTCCTTTGATGTATATACTTCACCAGGTTTCACTGTTGTCAGTGTATGGGAATCTATAAACTCCAAACAAGGAATTGTTCATGAATTTAAAGATAAACTTATGAATGAAGTTTTCTAAAAAAGTTAACATTCAAGATGGAATCAATACTGGACTAACATAGTGTTGAGATTAGCTCTCTTCAATCATGTGTACCTTTTTATTTAGTACTAACTGTGTGCCAACCACTGTTCTAAGTACTTTACATGTATTATGTAATTAATGCACCTTTCTCACTTCATCTATGTTCGATATATCAATAAGTCTTTCTGTGTGTCTATTTCCTCATCTATAAAGTGCTAATAGTAACTACCGTATAGAGTTGCTCTGAAGATTAAATGAATTATAAACATGATATTCTTAGATTAATCCCCGGCAGTTAATAAACACTCAGTAACTGTTAGTTGTTCTTAGTGAATTCCAGGGGAAAAAAATGATAGTAGACTTCCACCACTCTGGAAGAAGGAGTGTATCTAATGATTGCTACTGACTATACAAAAAACACAAAAATGTACATGGGGTGATGAGTGGTAATTGTGGTCTCATAATTTAGTGATAATTTCTCTTAAGAACGTTAACCATCTTCAATTTTATCACCATTAAACAATGTTTCAGAGTTGCTGTATATGGGTAAGCTACACAGTTCTACGGGCGTCATTTGCATCGTAGTCTATGTGAATGGGGTCCCTACCAGTTGTGCTATGTACAACCTGCATTCCTGTATGGCAGCCATGCTTCTCATGTATGCATTTGGAACTCACCCAAAGGCAGAATGAGAATTTCTGGGAATTTCAAGTTCATGAGTTTGCTTCATGTGATTTAGTACTGCAAATTCTTACCATCTCTAAAAGAACTAATGTGATCAAGTCCCTAAATTTGAAAATCTGGGCAATTATTCATCCATAGTAACCCAACTTAAGAATATTAACACTCTGAAAAACAGACATGGAAGCCTTCTCCACACAGTTTTAAAACCAATCACACAGGGAAAGTCTTCAAGGAAATATATCAGAATGCTAGAATTAAGGGTGATTCCTATTTTCTCCTTTCAACTTTTCTGTATTTTGCTAAATTATTTTCAATGGCCATTCATTACTTTTAGAATCAGAAAATAAAACTCCCAAAAGTAAAACTATAACATAAAATTTTTCTTGAAATAGTCCATCTTAAAACAAATACAGAGAAGTTTAACTCCTAAATGTCACAGCCATCACTTTACTCTGCATGATATATGCTGATACTCTTCAGTTCTGCAGCCTGGCAGTGGCCAGTGTCAGTCAGTGTGCAGAATCTGGCAATTTATCAACTGCCTAGAGGGCACAGGCATGTGTTTGTTTTTTTAGCATCTACCTTCCACCAACTCTCTAACATATGCTAAACAAAACAAAAAGGAATAATAACACTCTGAGGCCCACCTGTACATCCAACTGGCTTCTCTCTCTTTATCATTTTATATTGTTTCTGTTTTTGTGTAAAGTTATTAGCAAACTTCTACTGGACACTACCTGTGTACATGCACTGGTTTAGGTCAGGTCTGCACTTGATAGAAGTGAAGAAAGCAGACATGGAACTTACTATTTGAACAGTGTTATCATCTGAGGTTAAAAACATCTAGCAAACTTGTATCGAAGTGGGTCAGGTAATTGTCACCCCTCTGGTGCCTCTAATGGGGGTGCTGTGCAATTTTGATTGAGATGATTTTCCATTGTACGGGAATGTCCCATATAAATAAATAGGACTGCTGGCTGCCAGGCCAGAAGTTCTGTTAGCGAGCTTCAGTCATTGTGACAACCAACATCACCCTAATAATTTTCCAAATATTTCATTTAGGGGAGAGATGGTACTGTTTTTCCGTGATCATCCACCTTCCATCTTGCTGAGAACTGCTTGGCTAGAAATTCATCCATACTGTGCAGTAACATAATTCTAGGATGTACAGAGAAAACAGGGAAACCATGTTTGTTTCTTTATATCTCCTCCTGAACGCTTTCATACTGTGGCTGGATCATAATGAGAATGTTCATTTGTGGGATTTTTTTTCTATTAAAGTGTTTTGTCACCGTTTATAACTTCTTTGATTAATGTAATGCTAAGGTTTTTGTCTCCGCATTCATAGTCTTTCATCTATCTCTTTGCTTATTTTTTACATAAAGTCAATAAATTTCATGTGAAATATGATGTGATAAAAATAGGATATATAGTGTTAGTTGACATTTATGCTCACTTAATTCTGTTACCAACAAACAATGCTTACTGATGACATACTATTATTTATCAATCCGTTACTTGCTCTCTAAGCAAAGATTACGTTTTTTTTACTTTATTAACATGGGACTTTATACCAATGTTCTTCATTACCTATTGACTTTTAATTTTCTCATCTTATAACTTTCCTTCCTCTTCACTTTGTTTTCTTACTTTTTCTACTTTTTTCAGTTGTTTTCTCATTAGACTTTTTAAAAAATCCATAACTTCATTTAAATGTATGTGCCAAAGATAAAAATAAGCATGAGCAAAGAGGAATAATCAATATGAAATATCAAATATTTGGGGCCCTCTTATTTATTGAGTTGAGCATTGAGTTGGTAATCCTGAAATAAAGCATGCAATCTTATTTTGTTTCAAGTCTCATTGGCCAAGTAGGGATAATATTGGGTTGTCAGGAAAGTCATGATACAGTTTTCCTATGTTTTTCGTTGCAAAAATGTGTCATGATTTTTCCAACAACCCAATAATATTTATACCAGGACTTTTTCATTGGGATAAAGGACTAATCCCAGTATTGTGCATTTACCTTTGAATATACCAATTTTGTATATGATAATTTTACTCTTATAAAAATGAGTTTAAGAATTACATTTAGCTTCTCATTCTAGATTGTTTGAACCAGATGCATGGTTGTTTTATCTGACACAATTTAATGTACAAACTATGCTGAAAAGATGCTCACACATAAACTCTACAACTGCCTCATGTCTCGCCTTGCTGGCTTTCTAATTACTTGGCTATTGCTGAATGAACAAATGGTTAAAGGTGATTAATTTTCTTCCGCTATTACTTTCTAATACTTTTCAAGAATGCTTGTAATTTTTTTGTCTAAATGTTTCATGTATTAGGAACTGTTGCTGAAGTTGGAATGATGATATAAACAGCTATGAAAACTATCCCAGTAACCACATATTATTTGCACTTACTAACATCCATCACAAATACTTGTGTTCCAACAGCTAGGGAATGTCAATGACCAAAAACTAAAGCATGTTGTGTTCCTTTAATTAGTTGCATTCAAGTTCCAGTATGCTAAAGAAACAGCTCTAAACTTTAATTTTAGGTTTCCATTGGTCTTAAGAGATGCATTAACTTCGCAGCTAATTATATGTGGTTTTAAATAACTCAAATAAGCTATTCAAACTACAGTTAGCATATGGACTATCACATCTTATAAGATAGCACTTTCTTTGTTATTTTTTAGCTTGGGATGGGCTGCAGAAATTTTAAAGTGCCTTGCTCACCCCTGAAAGGTACCGTTACATACATTTATGTCTAAATTCCCACCATTCATCTAAAGTTCATCCTCAGATTGGTTCTGTACGTTTAGAATCTGTCCTGTGGTTTAGAAATTAAGAAAATAGCTCTCACTGAGTGTAACGTAGGGATGTAGTAAAGAAAATTTACTTTTTAAGAAATGTATAGATTTCAGACAAATTATAGGGAAATCAAAAGTTGTAAGTAAAATTGATAAGTGTTTCCTAAATACCTACATGATAACGTTTAGAACTGTATGGCTTTGAATGAAAATTTTAAGTTTTAAGAACTATTTTCAAGGATGCAGATGTGCTTGTTTCCATTCTCTTAAATCCATCTGCAAATAGAAGTTGTTTAATAAACATATGCTGAAGAAAAACGTAATTTAACGGTTAAGAAGTAGTTTCTGGATTTGTACAATGTTTCCATCACTTACTAGCTGTGGGACATGTGACCATTTATTTTACCTCCTGAAACCTGTTTCCTCATATGTATAATACACAGAACGAGTGTGGCTACTTTATAGGTTCGTTGAAAAGATTACATGACCTCATGCTCACTGATCAACTAGCACAGCCCCTGATACGTTAGTGTTCCACAAATATTAGCAAATAGATAACAATAATCGTAATATTCAATTGCTTCCTCAAAGGGTGGATAGAAAGGTGGGAGTTCATGCTTTCTCTCCAGAGCCCTGACATTGAAATGACTCAGCTCTAAACGATTTCAGTGTACAAGTCCCTTCGCTCTGTTTCTAGTGTTTCAGAAAGGGAATATTATCAGCCTAATTAGGGTCAAGTGTCTACCCCAGACTCAATCAACATTGCCAAAAGCACAGAGCTGTGTAATACTGTCATAACGGCAGGTGTTCTGCTGTTATGCTTCAGGATCATTCCCTTGAGATACAGAAATGATTGAAAACACAGTGGGCACCCCACACATTATCTAGTGCTGTTATTGTGTTCAGGTGTTATGGATTTCAGGTAGCAGTCCAATATTTTATTTGGTATTGGATTCATACCTATTTAATATCCTATTTCCATTGATGAACTGAATAAGGTTACCTATTAACTTCTGCAGTTGGTGCCAGGTTGTGGGTTGGTATAAGGAGGGTTTCGGAATAAAGGAACTGGGAAAATAAGGTTAGAATAAATTTTACATTAATGAGTTAAAGAATAGTGGCAGAACAACTGGTTATAAAACACAAAAGGGAAATAGTATCATTAGGGAGAAAGGTGGGTTAGACTCTATTATGGAATGGAGAAAAAAGGTTTTATTCTCCATTTGGCTTTGCAGATTTTATGCTTATATTAAATATAGCTCTTCATGGTATTCTAGGAAACTACTTCAAATAAAGTAGTAAAGCTAAATTATGGTGAAATTTTTTTTTGAGGGTAGTGTCACTGGCCCTCATATGTGGGACCCAAACCGGGGCCGCTGGCTTCCCAAGCCAGCGCTTAACCACCGCGCCACTCGGCCGGCCTTAAAGCTAAATTATGAAAACAACTCAGTGAGAACTGGGAGGCAACCCAGTGATCCAAACTATTTCTTTGATTAATATTCAAATAAATCAACTCTGTTCAATCTCTGTCTTTCAAACATTTTATAGATCAAGGCATATATCAAGATTTAGCATTGAATTTCAAATTCTCTTGTCAGAAAAGCAAATAAAAACTTATAATATGAACCCAAAACTATAATTTTCATCAACAAATAATTTGTTAATTTTCAAATTTTTGTTAATTTTCATTAACAAAATTTGTTAATTAACAAATATTTGTTAATTAACAAATATTTGTTAATTTTCATTAACAAATAAATTCTTAATGGTGTGAAAATGTCACTAAACATTAAAAATTATATTTTTCAAGGATAAACTTGAATTTAGCCAATTCAGATCAGAATGGTATATCTCTATATTACAGATAGGCAATTGGCCATGGTAGTTAATTGACCATAAGTATAGTTAAAATGATTAGTTAATGACAAACAGAGTATAAAACTAGGGACACATTTTTAAAACATGAAGTAAGTGTACAAAAGTTATTTTGCTTAATTTGTAAGGACTGAAATCAAACAACATTTTTAAATGAGATTAAACCATCATTTTGGTAATGAATTAGTTTGTATAAACAATGGATTATAGTTTATATAAACACAAACTGTAAATGATAATAAATATTGACTTAGCCCTACCTTTCTAAACACTGTGTTAATATTGCATAGTTATTTCACATTATATTGCATAGTTATTTCACAAAACCATATCACCCATTTTACATTAGAGGAAAATGACAGAGAGAGAAGTTAAAAAGCTTGCCCTAGATCACTTTAGGAGAGGACAAGCTGCTATTAAAACCCAGGCCGTCTTTCTAAATCACCTATGCTTGTAATCTAGTATGATAGGATTATTCAAAATATGAGGTCTGACAAATAAGTTTTCAAATTCATCCTAGAAAAAGTGCTACATACCTCATTGCTAAATGTCACTATGGTCACCTCTGAAGTACTACTCCCCTTGGGAAGCTATGCACTGATGCCAGCACCTAGTCCACCCTTCAAAGTAATATTGGAACTCTTTTTCTGGAATGGCCATCAGAGCTGTCACTGTATTACTCTTGATGTCCTGAATGTCCTCAAAATATCTTCCTTTCAATATTTCCTTAATCTTTGGGTAAAGAAAGTAGTCATTGGGGGTCAGATCAGGTGAGCAGAGAAGGTGTTCCAATACAGTTATTTGTTTACTGGCTCAAAACTCCCTCACAGACAGTGCCGTGTGAGCTGGTGCATTGTCGTGATGTAAGAGCTATGAATTAATTGTTGGTGAAAAGTTCAGGTTGTCTAACTTTTTCATGCAGCCTTTACAGCACTTCTAAATAGTAAACTTGCTTAACTGTTTGTCCAGTTGGTATAAATTCTTAATGAATAATCCCTCTGATATCAAAAAAGATTAACAACATCATTGCAACAAGTTCGCGAACTTAATTGTTAGTCCTTGTATATTCAACCAAATTAAAATAACATACGTCCAAATAATATGCCTGAAAATCTCGGCAAAAAGATCTTAGGAGATTAACATTTTTCTCATAATTACAGTTGAATGCCTCAGTCTTTTCTTTTACTCCCAATTCAAAGACCATTTTGAAACCTGTGTGTTAAAGCCTGCTAAATTTACCAAGAAAATTATCCAAGAGTAGATTATTATTGCAATGTCCAGTTTTGTCTCAACCAAGGTCTTTTACTACAAATATTACAAACCTCGAATTGATGACTCACATCCAACATGATTACAACTCCATCTCATTCAGCCACTACAGATATTGAAAACTATTCCCAGATGCTCAGCTGCTATTCAGTCACGACTTGAATGGCCAAGTGTTTCAATGAAGAAAATCAGGTTAGAAAAAATTATTCAACAGGAAAAAACAACAACCATGCATTCAGAATTTCAGTGCCATTTCTTAAAAGACTATATCAATTGCTAAACATCTAGTGATTCTCAAGGCTCAAGACAGTTTTCTACATTTCCCTAATCTTCAGATTGTTCAGACTGTAAGGATTTTGATGAATTCCATTTCTGCAAAATCAGAAAATCTCAAAACTCCAATCAATCATGGAATCCAAACCATTAGCCAATTTCTTTAATATTGAACAGAATGAAATTCAAACACAACGAAAGGAGATAGTTAAATAGAGAAAGATATATACTGCATAATATATTTGAACCAAAAGAGTTCATAGAGATCTTTCAAGATTTTGTTTGTAGCTGCAAAAATATTTAATAAAAGGGGCTATATGTAGCAAGTTCTTAAAGAACTTTATTGCTCTCCTCCTAACCTCCAACCTCTTTCATGCCACACCTATGGAAGAATAGTCATTGATGCAATTGGCCAGATTAACGAATGTTTGTTAATGAGCAGAATCATTAATGGACACAGCCCTGTGGGTTGCTCTCACTTCTTTCTCTTTCCTATCCTATGTATCTGCTGCTGGAATAATAGGTTGTTTGGCCTTCTCTAGAGATTTGCTTCCTGTCATTTCCTGCCCTTCCTCACTGGCATGTGGAAAGTGTTGGGTTTGGGCTTATGATAAGATGAGATGCTTAGTGCTCTAGCCTACTTTATCAGTATGCTGCATCATGTTTTAGGGGAAGAGCCCACTAAAAAAATAAGCTATTTTGCTTTATTTTATGATTGCTCTTTGTAGGAACATGAGGAAATGTCCTTTGCTTTGGATCCTTGATTTCCTGAAGGCACTGGCCTAGGTCCCATTGACCAAGAGAATTTTTAAAAAAAATTTGTTTTTAATTAAATTTATTAGGGAGACATTGGTTAATAAAATTATATGTTTCAAGTGTACAGATCTATAATATATCATCTATATATTGCATTTTATGTTTACCACCCAAAGTCAAATCTCCTTCTGTCACCATATACTTGACCCCCTTTACCCAATTCTGCCTTCCCACCCGACCCTGTACCCTCTGGTAACCATGAAACTGTTGTCTGTGTCTATGAGTTTTTGGTTGTTTATTTGTCATGTTTGTTTATTGTTTTCAATTTTATAGCCCACATATGAGTGAAATCATATGGTTCTCAACCTTTTCTGACTTATATTACTTAGTATGTCAATCTCAAGGATGATCCATGCAAATGGCAGTATTTCATCTTTTCTTATGGCCAACCAATATTCCATTGTGTATATATACCACACCTTTATCCAATCATGTATTGTTTGTTTTCATGTCTTGGCTGCCTTGAATAATGCTGCAGTAAACATAGGGGTACTTATATCTTTATGAATAAATGTTTTCAGATTTTGTTGGTAGATACTCAGAAGAGGAATTGCTGGCTCATATTGTAATTCTAATCTTAATTTTTTGAGGAAGCTCCTTACTGTTTTCCATAGTATCTATACCAGTTTACATTCCCACCAGGAGTATATAAGGGTTACTTTTTCTCCATAACTTCTCCAAAACTTGTTATTACTTGTCTTGTTGATAATAGCAATTCAAATAGATGTGAAGTGGTATCTCATTATGGTTTTGATTTGCATTTCCCTAACAGCTTGTGAAGTTGAGCATTTTTTTCATATATCTGTTGGTCATTTGTATGTCTTCTTGGGAGATGTGTCTGTTCAGGTCCTCTGCCCATTTTTTAATTGGATTGTTTGTTTTTTTTGTTGTCAGTTGTATAAGTTCTTTATCGTTTGGATATTAGCTCCTTATCAGAGGCCTTGTTTGCAAATCTTCTCCCATTTGGTTGGTTGACTCTTTGTTTTGTTGATGGTTTCTTTTGCTGTGCAGAAACTTTTTAGTTTGATATCGTCCCATTCACTTATTTTTGCTTTTATTTCCCTTGCCTTTGAAGTCAAATTAATAAAATCCTAAGACCAAGGTCCTATAAGTTTAGTACTTATGCTTACTTCTATGCAATTTATTGTTTCAGGTCTCATGTTTAGGTCCTTGATCCATTTTGAGTTAATTTTGGTGTATGGTGACGGGTAGCAATCTAGTTTCTTTCTTTTGCATGTGGCTTTCCCATTTTCCTAGCACCATTTGTTGAAGAGGCTGTCTTTTCTCCATTGTATTATTTTGGCCCCTTTGTCAAAAATTATTTGCCCACATATATGTGGGTTTATTTCTGGGCTCTCAATTCTATTTATATTGCATTGGTCTGTGTCTTTTTCTGCCAAACTATGTTATTTTGATTATCGTCACTTTGTAATATAATTTGAAATCAGGGAGTGTGATATCTTTGGCTTTGTTTTTTTGCCCCAGGATTGCTTTGGCTGTTCAGGGGTCTTTTGTGATTCATAGAAATATGATGATTTTTCTTTTGTTCTTCTTCTTAAAAAATGCCATTGGGATTTTGATGGGGATTGTTTAAATCTATATATTATTTTGTGCTTATGGTCATTTTAACCATGTTGATTCTTCCACTCCATGTACACAAAATATTTTTCCATTTTTTGTGTGTCTTCTTCAGTTTCTTTTAAAAGTGTCCTATAGTTTCCAGTGTTTAGGTTCTTCACAACCTTTATTAAGTTTATTACTAGGTATTTTATTCTTTTGTTGCAACTGAAAAAGGAATTATTTTTTTCATTTTTTAATGGAATTTAATTGTGCATAATAACACAATGGATTTTTGTATATTGGTTTTGTATAGTGCAACTTTACTGTATTTGTTTATTGTTTATAATTTTTTTTTAGTGAAATCAAAAAGTAACAATTTGGCTTCTTCATTCCCAATGTGGTTGCCTTTTATTTCTTTCTCTTGCCTGATTGCTCTGGCTAGAACTTCCAATACTATGTTGAATAACAGTGGTGAGTGGGGGCATCCTTATTTTGTTCCTTATCTTAGAGAAAGAACTTTCAGTTTTTCACCATTAAGTATGATATTAGCTGAGGGTTTGTCATATATGGCCTTTATTATGTTGAGGTACCTTCCTTCCATACCCATTTCATTAAGTATTTTAGTCATAAATGGATGTTGTATCAGTTAGTGCTTTTTCTATTTGGTTTGTATTCTATTGATAAGATCATATAATTTTTATCCTTTATTTTGTTTATGTGATGTATCACACTGATCAATCTGCATATGTTTAACTATTCTTGTGCCCCTGAAATGAACTGCACTTGATTGTGATGTATACTTTTTTTTTTTTTTTTTTTTTTAAGAGGGCAGTGTCACTGGCCCTCATGTGGAATCTGAACCGGGGCCTCTGGCATCCCAAGTCAGCTCTTAACCACTGCGCCACTCGGCCGGCCCGTGATGTATAATCTTTTTAATGTATTGTTGAATTTTATTTACTAGGATTTTGTTTAGGATTTTTGCATCTGTATTCATCAGAAGTACTGGTCAGTAGTTTTCTTTTTGTGTTATCCATAACAGGTTTTGGTATCATGGTAATGTTGGTCTCATAAAATGAATTAGGAAGTATTTCCTATTCTTCAATTGTTTTGGAAGAGTTTGAGAAAGACAGGTATTGAAGCATTTATAGAATTCACTAATGAAGCCATTCTGGTCTTGGACTTTTGCTTTTTGGGAGGTTTTTGATGATTGTTTCAATTTCCATGCTGTTGATCACTTTATTTAGATTTTCCAGTTCTTCGTAATTCAATCTAGGAAGGTTATATATTTCTAAGAACTTGTCCATTTCTTTTTGGTTATTGAATTTGGTGACATATCGTCCTTCATAGTATTCTTCTATGATCCTTTGTGTTTCTGTGGTATCCGTTATAACTTCTCTTCTGTCATCACTGATATTGGTTTTTTGTGTCATTTTTTTTTTTCCTTAATGAGTCTAGCCAGTAGTTTGTTACATTAATTTTTTCTAGAGTCTTTTTGTTCTCTATTTTATTTAATTCTGCCTAATCTTTATTATTTTGTTCCTTCTGCTTGACTTTTAGCTCATATGGTTTTGTTTTTTTGTTTGTTTGTTTTGTTTTGTTTTGTTTTTTCTCTAGTTCCTTAAGATAAAATATTAGGTTGTTTATTTGGGATTTTCTTGTTTCTTGAGATAAACTTCCCTCTTATCATTTTGGCTGCATGCCAAAAATTTTGATACATTGTATTTTCATTTTCCTTTGTTTCTGTTTATATTTTGATCTCTTCTTTTATTTCTTCTTTGACCCAGTTGTTCTTTAGTAGTATATTTAATCTCCACATATTTGTGGTTTTCACCTCTGTCTTTTTTGCATTTGATCTCCAATTTCAAAGCATTGTGGTCAGAGAATATGCTTAGTATAATTTCAATCTTCTTGACTTTGTTGAGTTTAGTTTTGTGTCCCAACATATGGTCTATCCTTGAGAATGTTCTGTGTGCACTAGAGAAGACTGTATAATCCTGTGTTCTGGGATGAAAGGCTCTGTAAATTTTGATTATTTCCATTTGGTCTAATGTGCAATTTAGGGCCAATATTTCCTTATTGATTTTCTGTTTGAATGATCTATCCATAGATGTAAGGGGTATTTAGGTCCCCTACTATAATTGTGTCTTTGTCAGTTTCTTCCTTTATTTCTGACAGTAGTTGCTTTATATATTTTGGTGCTCCCTAATTGGGAGCATATATATTGATAAGTGTTATGTCTTCTTGATGTATTGTCCCCTTAATCATTATGAAATGCCAATCTTTGTTTCTTGTTACCTTTTTTATCTTGAAGTCTCTTCTTTCAGATATAAGTATGGCTACATCCATGTTTCTCTGGATGCCATTTGTTTGGAGTATTATTTTCCACCCTTTGACTTTGAGTCTATATTTGTCCTTGTAGCTGAGATGTGTCTCTTGAAGGCGGCACATGGTTGTATTTTGTTTTTTGATCCAGTCTGCTACTCTATGCCTTTTTATTGGTGAGTTCAGTCCATTTACATTTGTGGTGATTATTGACATATGAGGATTTCCCATAGCCATTTTTATCTTTTGTTTTCTGGTAGCTTGCTGTCTCCTTGTTCCTTTGCCTTTGTGTTTCTGTCTGTTATGTTAGTTTGCTAATATTCTGTATATTTCTTTCCTCTGTTTTCTCATTTTTTATGTTATGTATCTCAGTTCTGGATTTTTTTTTTTGAGTCGTTACCATTAAGGTTATGTAAAAGAAAATTTCATATATACTATAGTCTTTTGTCTTCAGCATGCATCTTATCTCCATTCCCCTTTTCAAATTCATACTTTTACCCTCTCTCCTTTTATGTTTTTGTTATCAAAAATTGTCCCTATTTATACTGTGAGTTTATTTCCAAGTTACAGTAGCAAATTGCCTTCTTCTTCTCTTTATTATGTTTTTATCTCCTTTAACCTTTATGTTATATTTAAGTGTATGGTCCCCTATTCTGTACTTTATTTATTTATTTTTCTTTTTTGAGGGCAGTGTCACTGGCTCTCATATATGGGATCCGAACCAGGGCCGCTGGCGTCCTAAGCCAGCTCTTAACCACCGAACCACTTGGCCGGCCCTATGATCCCCTATTCTGAATAGGTGTTGCCATTTCCTGCTTCTGTCTGTTAATCATCTTACTCATTTTTGTGTCCTTTTGTCTTTTTGTTTCAGGTAGAATTCCCTTCAGTATTTCCTGTAATGCAGGCAGGCCTTGTGGTAGAAAATTCCCTCAGCTTCTATATATTTGGAAATGTCTTTATCACTCCTTCATGTCTAAAGGATAATTGATGGATATATTATTCTTGGCTTTTAATTTTTCTCTTCCAATAGTTTGAATATTAGATTCCACTCCCTCCTAGTTTGTAGAATTTCTGCTGAAAAATCTGATTATAATCTATGGGCTTTCCTTTATAGGTACTCTCTTCTTTTCCCTGGCTTCTTTGAGAATTCTTTCTTTGTCATTAAATTTTACAGTTTAAATATGATGTGCCTTGGAGAAGGCCTTTTAGGATTAAGATAATTAGGTATTTTGTTTGCTTCTTGGATTTGAGGATCCAGTTTTTTCCATAGGCTTGGGAAGTTCTTTTTCACTATTTGTTTGAAAGTTTTTTCCTTCTCCCTCTCTTCTTCTTCTGGTATACCCACTATTTTTTTTTTCTTCTTTTAGAGGGCAGTGTTACTGGCCCTCATATGTGGGATCCGAACCAGGGCCACTGGTGTCCCAAGCCAGCTCTTAACCACCGTGCCACTCGTCCGGCCCCCCACTATTCTTATATTGCTCTTTCTGATGGAGTCAGATAGTTTTTGTAGAATTCTTTTATTTCTTTTAACTCTCAAGGCTCTCTCTTTTTCCATCTGCTTCATTTACAGATTTCTATTTTCAATATCACTTTCCTCCATCTGGTCTGCTGTATTTCCTATGCCCACTATTTCATTCTTCTTCTCTTTTATTGAATTCTTCAGCTCTAGAATTTCTATTTTTTTTTTAATTTTTCAAGTTCTCTGGTGAAATATTCATATTGTCATTAAGTTTATTTCTGAGTTCATTAAATAGCCCATCTGAGTTTTCTTGCTTCTCGCTGAGATTTTCAGAACTACAATTTTGAATTCTCTGTCATTTAGGTCACATATTTCCATGTCATTAAGTTTACTTTCTGGAGATTTTTCATTTTCTTTGTGAGTTGCCTTGTTACCTTGGTTTTTCATGGCATTTGATGGATTATTTTTCCTCCTAGGCATTTTTCGGAATCAACTTTGCAGCAGGTTGATACAGAGAGGTCCCCCCCCGCCTAGTAGGTGGTGCTAGAGCATTTTATTTTCTCTTGCCCTGCTTTGGCTTCTCACCATGGAAGATTTCCTGGGGAGGTGGGTATCTCCTCCGTGACCAGGTCATCTAGGTCTCAGGGCATCACCTCTGTGGGAGAATGTAGTGGGCAATGGGTTTCTGAGCTCCTGAAATCTCAGTGTTGCCCATGCAGCTATAAGCAGTGCTGTGTTGCCTAAGGCATCCAAGTTATCCCCACTAGTATTAGCTGAAAAGGGTGGGAGGCAGGGTTGGCTGGGAGAGGCTGCTGGTGTGCTTGTGGCTTTGTTCTCCTCCAAGTAATGGTGACTACTGGACCTCAGCTGCCTGGCTGCCTGCTCAGCTGCCTCCACCTTCGTCACTGGAATTAGCCTCAGTGTACATCTGCCACTCAGGCAGTTTCTCCAGTTTGCAGGGCTGTAGATATCCTGCTCTTTAACCCAACGCTCATTGCTATAGTTTCTTCTGAGGGCCACGGCTAGCTATTAAAAGGTGGGGGGTGGATGGAGGTAGTCACTGTTTTCTACTTGACAGTGAGGGCTGCTAGACCACATCTGTCATATTTCTATATTTAGTTTTTGCCCTGAGATCTCTGCCCTAATTGCTGGGTTCAGCCATATTATATGCTTATCACTCAGGCAGGAATATTTGGGGCCACAGAGAGTGCACCTGCAGCCTTAATCCTCCTCTCTCCTGGGTCCCACAGTGAGCTCCAGGCTACATTTGTGCACCTGTCTCTGTTTTTCTTCCTTTCCTCCTCCCCATTCACCCTGATTCACCCACCTTCAGAGGTTTCCATGTGTCAACCTCTCAGACATATTTGTGTGTTGCACAGCAGATCCTTTGTTGAATTATAGCTGTTCAACTTGTAACTTCAATGGGAGAGATCATATGATATTCCTTACACTGTTATGTTTCTGACAACCATCTCAAGACAGCTTTAACATTCCTTCAGCTTGACTAAACTTTAGACAAGCTTCTTTCTGACTCTAGACCCTGACCTCTCTTAGAGCATTTACTTTAGGAAACCTGTAATTGTAAAATTATTTTTGAAGCCTCTGGTCAGTTTTGCAATCCAGGAATGTCTGTCTTAAAGGCTTGGAAATCATCTCTTTGAAATGTAAACATAAAAGGAGACAGTATCCCCATCTCCCATTCTTTCTGGCAGAATAGGAACCTAACTAACTTTGAGGGTGCCAATTAGCAAACACAGATGGCCTAATCACAGAGAAAAATATTCACAAACTCTGGAAAACTCAATGTGTTCAACACATCCCATTGAGAAAGCTCCCTGCTAATTGGTTGGGGGAAGGGCATGGTTATTTTCCGGTACTTTTCTACTAGCTCATACCAGCACTTAAAAACCCTTTTGCCTTTTATTTTAGTGGAATTGAATTCAGTCTCTCACTTCTATTGCAATATTGTGAAGAAATTTATCCTTTGCTGTTTAACTTTGCCCAGTGCAAGTTTTGTTTTAACACTATCTTACAACATTCTATATCTTACAGTGTTTTGTGCTCCTCTGGGTCCTGTGAAGCTGGGGTAGCCTAGTTCAATCTCTATATAGTTCCTGGAAACAACCTAGAAGAAATTTCCTAAACCCTTGGACTACACAGAATGTAATTTGAAAACTGCCATTTTCAAGTTCCCTCAAATGAGAAGGGAGAATTTTATCAGAGTTCTAATGACGTCCTCACCCCACATCCCAGTCTAATACTGATTCCACTACACATGCTATCATTCTCATAAACCCTCCATTCTCTGAATCTGGGGCCATTTCTTATAGGGGTATCATTCCTCTTGCTTCTTCCTTACTTGGTCTCTATTTTGACATAATATGGAAGTCTCTACAGAAGAGATGGTCACAGTTTAAATGGCAAAGTTGTCAAAGGTACTAAAATAGTGCAGTGGGGATATTAGTTGAGCCTAAAGTAATATTTGAAATCTCTGGGTGGGTCTGTTGAGCAGGTTAAGCCAGAAGCCTAGAGGTGTCTATTAATATGATTGACTTATTGGGGAAGGAGAAAAACAGGGATCACTGCTTCTGGAAAAGCAGAGAACAGCGTGGTATCTGTTCCCCAGACTGGTCCAGGATGTTTGCCTGAGTTCTACAGGAGAACTGTGGGCAGAATCTCAAGAAAAAAATGGGGCTAGTTTGGATAATAGCCTCAGTCATTCAAATATTCCTCATGAACAAGTATGACAAAGAGGTGACACAAGTTCATGAAACTACAGTTCTTATTCTTAATGTAATAATAAAAGGTTATACATTCATAAAATACATTAAAAAGTCTGGAATAGAGGGGCAAGATGGCGGCTGTGAGGAGGGCTCCATGAAATCTCCCCTGGAAATATCCACAATTTGAACTTCTAATACGCTTCAAAGAGACATCTACTCATCACACAGAGCGACTAAGAGTTCCACACAAGGATTGCTGGAAGGTGGGCAGGCCGGGCGAGTAGGGGAAGAAGGCAGCGAGACGCGTGAGGTGCAGCCCGCACCCGTGGCTGCTGAGTCACGGTGAGTGTTGCCCGGCTCGCTTCCTGTGGCCCGCGGCCCACCTAGAGTTCAGCAAGAGCGCATCGGTTTGCAGTCCGAGGCAGAAGCCTCAGGCCGGGCAAGTGCGGGAGGAGAGAGAGGAGACGACTGTGCAGAGGTACGAGCTGCACCCGCGGCTCGCCAGGTCCCCAGGAAGCAGGGTGCAGAGCCCCGCAGCGGCAGGGCAAGATCAGTCCCGGCACCCTCCCGGTTCAGGGATCAGTCTCTGTGCCCACCGGGTCCCGCGGAGCGCAGAAGCCTGAAACCCGGGAGCAGGGGAAAACAGAGGACTCGCCCGCGGAGAAGCAGCGCGCGCTGGGCGGAGACGCAGGTCCCGGAGAGACGGAGCGGGGATCGGAGCCGCGTGGAAAGGTGCGCGCAGTCCCCTGAACCCCGGCGGCAGTCCCTCCAGGAGCGCAGCAGGAGAACGGCGCGGGCGCGCGCCGGCTCCAAGGCAGAAGCCTTAAACCCGGGAGCAGGGGAAACACAGGACTCGCCCGCGGAGACGCAGCGCGCCGGCCGGAGTCACAGGTCCCGGAGAGACAGAGCGGGGATCGGAGCCACGCGGCACGGTGCGAGCAGTCCCCTAAATCCCGGCAGACCGTTTGGGAAAGCAGCAGGAGATCCGCGCGGGCGCGCCGGCTCCGAGGCAGAAGCCTTAAACCCGGGAGCAGGGGAAAAAGAGGACTCGCTCGGACAAGCAGCGCGCCGGGTGGAGACGCAGGTCCCCGAGAGACGCGGAGCGGGGATCTTGGCCACACGGTAGGGTGCGCGCAATTCCCTAAATCCCGGCAGACCCTTTGGGAGAGCAGCAGGAACTCCGCTGGAGCATAAGAGGCAAAGGCCTTAGCTTGAAACAGTGTTGGAACTGTGGCTTTGTTTATTTTTATGTTTTTTATTTTTTTTCCCTTTTGCTACTCTTGAACAGAAAGCAAAAAAAAAAACACCCAATAACTTACCCACTCCCACAAACTTTGGCCCCCGCCAAGACAGTCTTAAACTGACTCCTGAAGGGAGCAATAGGGGCAGACTAGGAAGATATCCTTACCTGCAGGGGGTTGAGAATTTCCACCCAATAAAGGCAGCAGAGTGAGACTACCCCGCCCCCACCTTTAGGCAAGGCTTGGGAGGCAGGGGCAGGTTGATCTGCTGAGGCACTAATTAACAGATTCTTAGCAGCAGGCTTTTGGTAGTGAGGAATTCTTTAATTCTCCACGGCTGTCAACCCAAAGGGTGCCCAGAGACACTCATTGAGCCTTTGGGGGTGCAGCCTGCCTTGGGACAGGCAAAAGCAAAAAGGCAGTGACTTTGTAAAAACCACCAATCACACGTCACAACCACACTCAAGTACAGCAAACCTGCAGTGCCAGGATTACGCTAGGCATCAGGTGGCCTACTGTTCCCACAAGACGCACAGGAATTTTTGTACAGCAGACAAACTGAAGAGAGCTTGGTGGACTTTAGCCTAGACCAGCACGGATATTTTTGGTTTGTTTGGTTTTATTCTGTTTTGTTTTCCCTTTATTGGCTGCTTATCTTGGTTGTTTTTGGTTTTTATTTCTATTTCATTCTAATCATATTGTAGTTTTTAATATAGGCATATATATATAGGTGTATATAGGTGAATATATGTCCATATATATGGGTGTGTAGACATATATATATATTTTTTTTTTTCCTTTTTTCTTTTTCTTTTTCTTTCTTTTCTTTTTCTTTTTTCCCCACCCTCACTTTCTCTCTTATTTTATTCATTCTTCTAACTGCTATACTTTTCCTCTTTTCCTTTTTTCTGCAAATTTTATTTTTTAAATTTTTCTTACTTTTTTTATTATTATTTTAGTTTATTTTTATTTTTTATTTTTTAGGTATAGCTAATCGGTTTCTCATGTTTATTCTATTTTTTATTTTAGGATATTGTATTTTATTTTGTTTCCTCTTCTGTTATTATTGAGTATGTGGTTTTTGTTTTGTTTCTGTTTGTTTTCTTCATTAGTATGATTGATATTTCTGTACAAGTTGACTGTAGTTTGATGGTTGGTTGTTTTTAATTGTGCGAGCATTTGGTTTCCTTTGGTGGCTGCGGAGGTTGTTCTTGTTGATCTGTTATGCTCTAAAATCACTCTGCAGCAGTGGGTCCAAACAAATAGACACAAGAATTATCATACCCGGAGGCCAACTTTAGATAAAACCAGAGCATTTCTGGGTTTGACATACAAGAGTCACACCCAAAAAGAAGTTACTACAGGTACTAAGACCCATAGGGTCCAAGTTTCATCAGAGGGGTCAATCCTCTCACAGCAGCTCATAAACTGCAGAAGCTGCTGATCCTCACAGCTAATCAATCTGGGAGTCAATCCCACCTACTGACAAACCAAAAGTAATCAGAACTAAAACTTCAACAAGTGAGGACGCACGACACAAGGAACACCTCAGATACAAGCACAGGAGAATAGGGAGACTGAGTAATTCAAATATAAAGGACACACACCATATAAGTTTACCCAGAAAAGACTGAGAAATCTGGGGGATCTATTTGTTATATTGAAGCAAACACAAAGAGTAAGCCAGAATGGGGAGACAAAGAAACACAACACAAATAAAAGAACAGAAGAAACTTCCTGAATCAGTGGAAATAGAGGAAATAGAGGTAACCAACCTATCAGAGACAGAGTTCAGAACACTGATTATTAGAATGTTCAAGGAAATTAATGAAAATATAAAGAAGGATAGAGAAATCATGAAAAGCAACCAGCTAGAACTTAAGAACACAATTACTGAATTAAATAACAAACTTGATGGAATCACTAGCAGATTGGATGAAGCAGAAAATCGAATCAGTGACTTAGAAGACAAAATAGCAGAGATCACCCATGCGGTACAACAAAAGAAAAAGAATGAAAAACATGGAAAATAGTTTAAGAGAGCTGGGGGACAACATCAGACGCAATAACCTAAGGGTCATTGGAGTACCAGAAGGAGAAAGAGAGGGAGCAAGGGACTGAGAATATATTTGAAGTAATAATGTCTGAAAACTTCCCTAACCTGGCAAAGGACATTGAAATACAAGCCCAGGAAGTGCAGAGAGTTCCAAACAGGATGATTCCAAACAGGCCCACTCCAAGACACATTATAGTGAAAATGGCAAGGGTTAAGGACAAAGACAGAATCCTTAAAGCAGCAAGGGAAAGGCAGCAAGTTACTTACAAGGGTACCCCCATAAGATTATCAGCTGACTTTTCTACAGAAACTTTGCAGGCCAGAAGAGAGTGGCAGGAGGTTTTCAGAGTGATGAAAAATAAAGGCCTACAACCAAGATTGCTGTATCCAGCAAGGTTATCATTTAAAATCGAAGGCGAGATAAGGAGCTTTGCAGAAAAAAATAAGTTAAGGAATTCATTACCACCAAGCCAGCTTTGCAGGAAATGCTAAAAGGGCTTCTTTAAGTAGAAGAGAAAAACAACCTATGAAAGACTACGAACACAAATAAGAAAATGGCAATAAATACACACCTATCAATAATCACATTAAATGTAAATGGATTAAATGCTCCAATAAAAAGACATAGGGTGGCTGAATGGATAAGAAAGCAAGACCCCAGTATATGCTGTATACAAGCGACTCACCTCAGATCCAAAGACTCATACAGGCTGAAAGTAAAGGGATGGAGTAAAATATTTCATGCAAATGGTACTGAGAAAAAAGTTGGAGTAGCGATACTTATATCAGATAAAATGGACTTTAAATTGAAGAATATAACAAAGGACAAAGAAGGACACTTCATAGTAATGAAGGGATCGATCCAACAAGAGGACATAACTCTAGTAAACATCTATGCACCTAACATAGAGCCCTAAATATATAAAACAGATATTGTCAGACATAAAGACAGAGATCAACAGTAACACTATCATAGTAGGGGACTTCAACACCCCGCTGTCACTAATGGACAGATCCTCCAGACAGAAAATCAATGTGGAAACAGCGACCTTAAATGACACATTAGACCAGCTGGATTTAACAGACATTTTCAGAGCATTTCATCCCAAAGCTACAGAATATACGTTCTTTTCAAGTGCACATGGAACATTTTCTAAGATAGATCACGTTAGGCCACAAAACAAGTCTCAATAAATTTAAGAAGATTGAAATCATTTCAACTGTATTCTCTGACCACAACGCTATGAAACTAGAAATCAATTATAAGAAGAAATCCGGGAAGCTGACAAATAAATGGAGGCTAAACAATATGCTATTAAATAGTGAGTGGGTCACAAATGAGATCAAGGAGGAAATCAAAAGATACCTCGAGACAAACGAAAATGAAAACACCACGACCCAAAATCTCTGGGATGCTGCGAAAGCAGTCCTAAGAGGGAAGTTTATAGCAGTGCAGGCCTACCTAAAGAAGGAAGAAAAATCTCAAATCAACAGGTTATCCTTACACCTAAGGGAACTGGAAAAGAACAACAAAAAGAGGCCCAAGGGAGTACAAGAAAGGAGAGAATAAAGACCAGAGCAGAAATAAACAATATAGAGAACAGAAAAACAATTCAAAAGATCAATGAAACCAAGAGCTGGTTTCTTGAGAAGATAAACAAAATTGACAAACCTCTAGCGAGGCTCATCAAATAAAAAAGAGAGAGGACTCAAATTAGCAAAATCAGGAATGAAAGAGGGGAAATGACTACAGACATCACAGAAATACAAAAAATTCTAAGAAATTACTATGAGCAACTATATGCCAACAAATTTGACAATCTGGATGAAATGGATAACTTTCTAGAAGCATACAACCTTCCAAAGCTAACGCAAGAAGAAACAGAAAATCTAAATACCCTGATTACTACCAAGGAAATTGAATCAGTAATTGACAAGCTCCCAAAAAACAAAAGCCCTGGACCAGACGGCTTCACAAGTGAATTTTATCAAACATTCAAAAAGAACTATCACCTATTCTTCTCAAACTATTCCAAAAATCCAGAAGGAGGGAAGGCTCCCAAACTCTTTTATGAAGCCTCTATCACCCTGATTCCAAAACCAGATAAAGACATCACAAAAAGGAAAACTACAGGCCAATCTCCCTGATGAATATAGATGCAAAAATTCTCAATAAAATATTAGCAAACAGAATTCAGCAATATATTAAGAAGATCATACATCATGATCAAGTGGGATTCATCCCTAGTGCGCAAGGCTGGTTCAACATCCGTAAATCAATAAATGTGATACACCACATCAACAAAATGAAGGATAAAGATCACATGGTCATTTCAATAGATGCAGAAAAAGCATTTGACAAAATCCAACAGCCATTTATGTTAAAAACCCTTAGCAAAGTGGGAATACAGGGATCATATCTCAACATAATAAAAGCCATATATGATAAACCTACAGCTAACATCATACTCAATGGGGAAACGCTAAAACCATTCCCCTTAAGATCAGGAACAAGACAAGGCTGTCCACTTTCTCCTCTTTTATCCAACATAGTTCTGGAAGTTCTAGCCACAGCAATCAGACAACAAAAAGAAATAAAAGGCATCCAAATTGGCAAGGAAGAAGTAAAATTGTCATTATATGCAGATGACATGATACTGTATATAGAGAACCCCAAAGACTCCATCAAAAAACTATTGGAACTGATAGATGAATTCAGTAAAGTAGCAGGATATAAAATCAATGTTCAGAAATCGGTGGCATTTGCATATACCAATAATGAACTAATGGAAAGAGAAATTAAGAAAACTGTCCCATTTACAATTGCGTCAAGAACTATAAAATACCTAGGAATAAATTTAACCAAAGAAGTGAAAGATCTGTACTCAGAAAATTATAAGACACTGAAGAAAGAAATCATAGAAGATACAAATAAATGGAAACACCTACCATGCTCATGGATAGGAAGAATTAATATAGTTAAAATGTCCATACTGCCTAAAGCAATATATAGATTCAATGCAATTCCTATCAAACTACCAAGGGCATTTTTCACAGAAATAGAAAATATAATCCTAAAGTTTATATGGAATCATAAAAGACCCAGAATAGCCTCGGCAATTCTGAGGAATAAAAACAAAGTTGGGGGGATCACGCTACCAGACATCAAAACCTACTACAAGGCCACAGTAATCAAGACAGTTTGGTATTGGCATAAAAACAGGCACATCGATCAGTGGAACAGAACAGAGAGCCCAGAAATAAATCCAAGCATTTACGGACAGTTAATCTATGACAAGGGAAGCAAGAATTTACACTGGAGTAAAGATAGTCTATTCAATAAATGGTGCTGGGAAAATTGGACTGACACATGCAAAAAAAATGAAACTGGATCATCTCCTTACGCCTTATACAAGAACAAATTCAAAATGGATTAAAGACTTAAATGTAAGACCTGAAACCATAAAAATCCTAAATGACACTATCGGGAGTACATTTGCAGACAGTCCCTGGAGCAATATTATTACTGATACCTCCCTACGGGCAAGGAAGTAAAAGAAAAATGAACATATGGGATTATATCAGACGTAAAAGTTTTTTCACAACAAATTAAACAATTAATAAAAGAAAAAGGAAGCAGACTTAATGGGAGAATATATTTGCCAACGATATATCTGATAAGGGGTTAATATCCAAAATTTATAAAACACTCATGAAACTCAACACCACAAAAACAAACAACCCAATTAAAAAATGGGCAGGAGATATGAAGAGACATTTCTCTAAAGAGGACATACAGATGGCCAACAGGCATATGAAAAAAGTTCAACCTCACGGGTGCTTAGGGGAATGCAAAATAAAAACCACCATGAGATACCACCTCACTCCAGTCAGAATGGCTATCATCAACAAATCAACAAACAACAAGTGCTGGCGGGGCTGTGGGGAAAAGGGGACCCTGCTGCACTGTTGGTGGGACTGCAGATTGGTGCAGCCACTATGGAAGTCAGTATGGAGGTATCTCAAAGAACTGGAAATAGAGCTACCGTTTGACCCAGCAATTCCACTCCTAGGTATTTATCCTGAAAAAAACAAGACACTTATTCAAAAAAAGTTATGCACCCCGATGTTCATAGCAGCACAATTTACAATAGCTAAGACTTGGAAACAACCAAAATGCCCGTCAGTAGATGACTGGATTAAGAAACTGTGGTATATTTATACAATGGAGTATTACTCCGCTATAAAGAAGAATGAAATTGTGCCATTTGCAATGATATGGATGGACCTAGAGAGTATAATGTTGAGTGAAATAAGTCAGTCAGAGAAGGACAAATACCATATGATCTCACTTATATGTGGAATATGAAAAACTGTATGAATGAGCAAAGTAAACAGAAACTGTCTCATAGATATAGAGGAAAAATCAGGGTTAATATGGAGAGGAATGGGGATGAGGGAGAAGCGGAAGGGATTAGACAGCAAAAATAGGCTACTACAATATTGCTACTGGGATAGGAAAAACAGTTTGGGGAATATAATTAATAATGTTGTAAATATTATGTGGAATGACAGATGATCATAGGTCTTGTTAGGGAGACCATTTCATGGATGGAGTAGAGGTTTGATCACTGCACTGTATTACTAAAGTGGAGGTGGTATACCTACTGTAATTGAATATATATAGATGGTCACGGGATGTGGATTATACTGTGGAAGAGAGTCGGAGGAAGAGTGTTGGATATATATGATATGGGGGTGTGTGGGGTGGTGTATTGGGGGTGGGGGGTTTGTCACTTTGGGGGGTAAAATGTATAACTATTGTACTGTGTTGTACACCTGAAACTAATTTAAAAATAAAATAAAATTAAAAAAAAAAAAAAAAAAAAAAAAAGTCTGGAATAAACTCCATTGTCATGCTAAGAAGCAGTGATTTCACTGAGCAATTACAAAATCAATTTTTTTTACAATGATACTTGATTTGTATTACTTGAACTTTAATAAGGTCATGTAAATAATGTTTCTGTATGTCTAAAGAAATAAAAATGGGGAAGAAAAGGCAAGTGTAAATGAACAGAAATTCAAATGCATTTGTTGTACATGGGGCTTACTGTCACCTCAGGCAGAATTTCTCAGAATTTTTTTTTTTTTTGAACACCAGTGTTTCCAGTGGAAAACATTGGGACACAATGCATGCTGTAAGCCTTTACTTCATGGACATGTGAATATGCACAACAACATCGGAAGGAACTGTAGAGGACAGACTCTAAGCTGTTCCCATGATTTCTGTCTCCTGGTGTTTATGCCTTTGTGTCTCCTCCCATAGAGTGGGTGGGACCTATGACTCTCTAACCAATCAAATATGGCAAAGATGATACCATGTCACTTGATGATGTTACATTAAGACTCCACCTTGCTGGCATCTACAGTAAGTCTCTAGAAACTCTCCCTGCTGGCTTGAAGTAGTAAGTGCCATGTTAGAAAATCCACTTGGCAAGGAACTGCAGGCAGCCTCTAGGAATTTCTGGTGGTCTCTAGAAGCTGAGGGCAGCCTCCAGCTGTGAGGCAGCAAGAAGCCAGGCCCTCAGTCCTACAACTGTAGGAAAAAATTTTGCCAACAACCTGTGTGAGTTGAAAGTGGATTCAAGATAAGAATATAACCTGGCTAATATCTTGATAGTAGCCTTATGAGATCCTGAATAAAGGAACCAGATAAGATGTTGCCAGAGTTCTGGCTTACCGAAATTGTGATATAATAAAGGGGTAGTATTGTTGTAAGCTTCTAGGTCTGTATGAATTTGTTATGCAGCAATGAAAAATGAATACATGAACTGAGTATTTCTGCAGTAGAGAAATCTGTTAATTAAACATTTCCAAAACTTATTTGGGAGAAGTTAATTACTTTTGGCTAAGAATTTGGCTAAATATACAATTGCATATTTAGTGCCTAGTACAGTATTTAAAACACATTTGACACAAGTGCTTGAGTGAATGAATGAGTAAATATATACATGCATGAATGAATATTCTCACAATGCCTTAGGTCCTCAATAAGGATGCTCACCAATCCAAATCATTCTTCCTGGGAAATTTCTATATCTTTCCATAGTTTTAATTATACCCTATATTCTGGTGCTCCCAAATGTATACCTCTAGTGACCTTTCTCATGATTTTTTTTTTCTCCCAACACCAGTATTAGAAATCACTAGACTATCTCAAAGGCATCTAAAACCTAACACTTTCCCAAAGGAAATCTTTCTGCCATCTCCACACCACTGTCCCGCTGGCCACACAAAGCAACCCCAGGAATCATTTTAGACTCCACTCTCACATACCTCTCATATCCATTTTGCTATTTAGTTTTTCTAAGTTGGTCTTTATTTCTAGTCTTATTGTATTATTTAAAGTGTGTGGTTTATATAGTTTCTAGAATAGTTTTCAGAATTCAATAAGATGTACTTGTTGCCTTATAAGACATCAATTTCATAAAATGATGACTGAAAAGATAGTGTATTCTATATAGTATCAATACCCTTACTTAGTTTTCTGCATAGTCTATCAAATACTGAGAAAATTAAATGTAAGCAATCCACTATTACTATGTTTCTTGTTATTTCCCCTTTTACATTTGAAGGTTTTACTTTATATATTTTATACAATATTTTTAGAAGCATAAACGGTAATGACATCTACATCTCCACTGTGAATTTAACACTTCATCAGCATAAAGTGAACATATATAATTTTCTTTGAAATTGATACTTGAGCCTTAATTTATTTTCTTTGCATTTGCTTGATATATATATAGTCTTGATATATATGTATATATATATTTATATATAGTCTGATTAAACAATATGGCAAATGTTTAAATTAAAAAAAATTATTACAGTAAAAGACACATTGCCATTAATTCCCTTAAAATACTCCCCCTCACTTCAAACACAGTTATCCCATTAGTCTTGCCACTTTTTGAAGCAGTTCTAAAAGTCCTATTTCATGAGTGTCTTTAATTGCGCTGTTTTTGCTACCTCAGTGTCCTGAATTGATTCAAAACATTTACCTTTCATGGTCATTTTGACTTTGGGGAAGAGCCAGAAGTCGCATGGTGCCAGATCCAGTGAATAAGACGGATGAGGACACACTGTAAGGTTTATATTTGACAGAAATTCTCATACCAGAAGCGACATGTGACACAGAGTGTTTTCTTGATGGAGGATGATTTACAGCATACTTTAAAACACACCTTCTTCCAACCAGAGGTCACACCCGATTGACTGCAGGGAACAAGTTGAAACTTGTCACATACTGTTCCTAGGGTTTGATGCACCGCTTCCCATATTGAAGATCCCTGCCTGTCCGTTGGATGCACTCAGCAGCAGCATTTACCGTATTTTGTGATCACAGCAGAAAAGCTCTGTGTCACACATCGCTTCTGGTATGGCAATTTCTGTCAAATAAAAACATTACAGTGTCCTCATCCACCTTTTTCACAGTGTCTGGCACCATGTGACTTCTGGCTCTTCCCCAAAGTCAAAATGACCATGAAAGGAAAATGTTTTGAATCAATTCAGGACATCGAGGCAGCCAGGACAGCACCACTAAAGACACTCATGAAAGAGGACTTCAGAACTGCTTTAGAAAGTGGCAAGAATGATGGGATGCATGTATTCGAAGTGAAGGGGAGTATTTTAATAGAAATGTGTCTTTTACTATAATATTTTTTTTTAATTCAAACATTCACCATAGCATTTTATCACACCACGTATGCCTAGAACTTAATTACATTTTGTGCATTTTTTAAAAAGATTTTGTTGGGGGAACTGGGGAAGGGGGAACAAACAAGTCTCTGTCTTTTTGTTCTTCAGTCTAGTTGTGGAGGATGTCGCTTCACCGGCCCATGTTGGTATTATCATTGTGCTCTTCCCGGATGAGGCAGTCGCTTGCCAGCCATTAAATGGCGGCTCACGGCAGCCCAGCTCCAGGTCAAGCCCTCGTTCACCATCTTAGCTGTAGAGGGCGCAGTATCACTGGCTCTCATGTGGGATCTGAACTGGAGTCCTGCTGCTCAGAGCTGGTGTCCCAAGCCAACTCTTAACTAACACGCCACTCAGCTGGCCCAGATTTTTTTTTTTAAAGCAAATCACTGGTAAAGTATATACAGCAGGGTTCATCTGCCTCAGAGCAATCCATTTAACATCTTTTTATTTTATTCAGTGGATTTTTTTTTTTTACTGGAATGGTTATTATTACACAATTTATACTATGATTTATTTTATTTTATTTTCACTATCCATTTTTTGTTTTCTGTTTTTAGAAAGAGCTTATTTTGCTTATTTTCTGCTTTGCAATTCAGAAAGTATTATAAGTTTAATGTTTTAAATTTATTTTCAAGTTATACTTTCTCCATTGTAACAGTAATAAATCCCTTCTTTAATAAAGTACGAGGAAGTTAGGATATTTAATCTCATCATTTTTCATCTCCTTTGTACTGGGGCTTTGTCACCTCATACTATAGCATTTGGGTTTCCATAACATTGTTTTATGTGGCTTTTCTTCTTAACAAGAAATATATACAGAGGGTGCCAAAAAATGTATACAAATTTTAAAAAAGGAAAACTGAATTAAAATTTTAGTATTCAATATATACCAATAACAAAAGATCAACACAAGTCACGTTTGACTTTGGCAATTACAAGAGGTGCTCAAAGTGGTTACCATCAGTGTCTAGACACTTCTGATAACAGCAAACTACTGCTTGAACATGAATAATATCTCTTAAAATGTATGTGTGTATATATATATATATATATATATATATATCCAAAAATATGTATACACATTTTAAGAAAGGAAAAAACTATTAAAATTACACTTATGGTAACCACTTTGAGCACCTCTTGTAATTGCCGAAGTCAAACGACTTGTATTCTTCTTTTGTTATCACTATATATTGAGTATTACAATTTGAATACAGTTTTTTCCTTTTTTGAAATGTGTGTACATTTTTATGGAACCATATATATGTGTGTGTGTCTATACCTACATATGTATATTTATAAAAATATATAACCATAACGATTTAGCTTTAATTTTGTGTTCAAATATATACAGAGCTGAACTTTAATGAAGTTTACAGTTTGATATATTTTTCATTGTACTAAATTATATATTCAAGTATATATATTCTATATAAATGGGCTCTATTTTCCTCAGTCTTCTTACAATTGGCAGTCTCTGTTGTCTTCACATCTACAGGACTGTGTGGAACTTGGCGTGTGCACAGTCTGCACAAATTATTTCAATTTTGCCCAACAACTATTTTTGCTGACAATTTAAAGTTAGACTAATTTTTTCACTTGTAGGTGACCTCTTATCTAAACATTGGAAGAATTTTTTGCGTATACTTAGAGATCATTAATTTCACTATGATGTTTCAGAGTGTTGGTTGGTCTTCTAATAGTTTTTCTCTATATGATAATCCTTGTTGATACACAGTTTCAGGTCCTCATTCAATTCAAGAATGGTTTACTTTATTTTATCTTTGAATTTTTGACTGTTGCATTTACTCTTGTTTCATCTACATGCATAACTATTATTTCAATGTATTTTGTACAATTTTGATTATCATCTATTCAATCACTTTCATTAATTGTGATATTCTCAAATCTGTCTTCCATTCAGAGGCTCTTACATTGATACTTCTCTTTTCTGCTTCTACTGCAGTTTTAATATCATCAGTATAATTTTCCCCCTTAATTTATTTCATGCAAACTTCTCTTTCACTCCAGCCTATTTGTTTATCATGTTATTTTTATGTTATTTTACAGAGTCAATGTATTGTGGTTTATTATTATTATTATTATTATTATTATTATTATTATTATTTTCTTTAAGAAGATGAAGTTACCCAATCTTTCTTCTGTTAATGTAGGAAAATAGCCTTCTTTGAAAATACACTACTGTGTTGTGCTTGCTTTCCTTTATGCTCCGTTCTTACTGCACAGAGATCTTTTATTATTTATTTATTTATTTATTTATTTATTTATTTATTTATTTTTTAGAGGGCAGTGTCACTGGCCCTCATATGTGGGATCTGAACTGGGGCCGCTGGCATCCCAAGCCAACTCTTAACCACTGCGCCACTCGGCCGGCCCTCTTTTATTTATTTTTAATGTGGCCATTTCTACCTGGGTTTGTCATTTGTTTTTAAATACTGAGAATGGATATGTCTGATCAGCCTTATTTCCCTGGGGTTCCTTTGAAATCTCCTGTTAGAATTTGTCTGGAGCTTGGATATTGGTATTTGTATCATCTCTATCATTCAGGCACTAAGGTGATAGGAGATAGTGATACTATGAGCAGCCACAGTCAGGATGCTTTAACTCTTTGCCTTCCATCCTAATTTGATTACAAGGAGAGGTTTGAAGACTCTTTACTTGATGTGGCTGCTCATTATCCTTTCTTAGCCATGTTTGCTTCTCAGCTCCCTCAGTGACTCTAAGCTGAAACAATGGCCAGTCTCCTACGCAATTGTTGGGCCTTCAAGAGCAGCTCTTTGGTTAGATATTCTCTACATCCTTCCTGGCCTGCCAAGGAGCCCAGCTTTGCAGGGGAGTGAAGTGATAAGTCTTCAACATTTACAGTGTGTGAAAAGGATATGCAATGAATATACGTCCTGGATTGGCGAAATGATCAAAACACAATGGCTTATAGACTGAATAAGGAGAAAATTGGGAGGATGAACAAGGATCTTGTTCTAGTAAAACAAAACAAAACAAAACTAACAAAAATCAAAGTGCATTTACATGAAATGGAGTTCTGCATTATTTATTATTTACATGTAAAAATCATGAGAATGAGATATACTTTTGGATTATGTGTTATAATGCTTATGAAAGTGACAAATATTTCAACACAAACCAAAATAGGCTGTTATTGTAAAACAAAAAAAAAGTAGCCAGTTTAGGGTACTTATTTTTGATGATGCCTCATTTCAACTTTATATTTTTATAATGTCAGGATAAACATATCACAGCTTTCAACTGTTAAACGATACTTCAAAATTCTAATATGTCATTATTTTCTACAGATGACAATCCAATTCCTAATGCATTAAATTCAATTAAAATTATTGAAAAGAAAGAATACTTGGAAGATTTTGAGGTGAATAATTTAATAGTTCTTAGATGCAACAACCCAAGGATCTTTATTTAGCCATAAAAATATATCACTCAAGACAAGTAAAGAACAGTTTTATAACTCAATCTGGTTATCTAATACATAAATTCTCAAGACTTTCTAGTTTAAAATGCTTCCTAACACTTTAATGACATGAAATTATTGCTGCTGAAAACATTCTCTCCATATTTCTCATATTCTTTTGCTTATAGATAAGACTGATCAGCTTGGTACCTTGCTTATTATTCAGCAAGAAGACAATGTCGTTGTAGTCACAGTTGATTTTTTTTTTGTTATTTATTTTTTAAGTTACTAGAGAGAGTTTACATTCCAAATATTATTTAGGAAAAAAAGCAGTCAACTTTCTTGGAGAAAAACAAAACTGATTTTTGCATTTCTATCAAAATTTCAAGTTCCTCTGTTGTCTCCCAGTACAGTAAGTCCCTGACATATGAACGAGTTCCAATCCGGGAGAACGTTCATAAGTTGGATTTGTTTGTAAAGCCCGACAAAGTGAGTCTTATATACCTTTGACACAAATATAGAATGTAAAGCATAAAAAAACTAAACACACACACAAAAGTACTGTAAATAAACTATTTTTACTTTTATAGTTACCTTAAAATGGTGATACAGTACAGTACAACAACTGGCATATAGGGGATTGCATGGAGTGAACTGACAAGAAAGAGTTACTAACTGGAGGAAAGAGAGTAGGTGGGAGATGGTGGAACGGAAGGATCATAGGCTGTGGAGGGCAAGATGGAATGTGGCCCACACCTGAGCTCACACACGTGAGCTTCTTCTGCGAGTTGTTTGCATCTATGAATGTTCATAATGCGAGGTCATTTTGTATCTGTGAAAGTTCGCAACTCGAATGTTTGTAAGTTGGGGACTTACTGTATTAAACCTAAAATCACACCTTTACATTAATTATAAGGATCCCTTCATACCGCTAGACAATAGCTAATAATTTAAATAAAAATTGTCCAATGCAAAAAAAAAAAAACACTTGGCCGAGGAAAGGATGAATATGTAGAGGCATCCCATTTTTAATTTCTCTAGAGCCAGCCGAGTGGCTCAGTTGGTTAAGAGTGTGCTCAAGAGTGTGTTTTAGATACTTTTACATCTGTAGGTTCAGTTGTCATATGGGTAGCCTCTCCTAACTAATAAAATAGGTTTGGGGATTTTAAAAGATGAGTTGAGACTAGCATTTCCCTATTTCCACTAATAAAAGTTATATAAGTTAACATGAAAAGACAACGTTTTTTTAATGGCAGTGTTTTTTAGAAATGTATATATATTGTTGGGTAGTGATTATAGTATTTTGTTGATGTTACTTTGTAGTTTAAAAAGCATAAAAAAAACTGTCCAATTTTCTGATTTGGATATAATAATCTGATTGATTGTTGACAGCAGAATAGCTCCTGTATGCTATTCACTTGCCTTATATCCTTCAACTGGGAAAGGCTAAACGTCTTATCTTCTGGAGTGGGTGTGGCCAGAAGGGGAAGAGTAAGATGAGTAGGAAAACAGCAGCAGCAGATGAGGAGGTGTAAACTGAGTCCCTCATTCCCACCATTATCTGTCCTCCATATCCTCAACATGGGTGGAGCAAATATGAACAACCAGATTACTAGAATCCGTGCTGCAGGCGTGGAGCTTTCAACCAGCCACAAAATCCAGAATGGTTCCTAACAATATTTAAGACAAAAGAGAGCCATCACCAGGTGGCACTAACCAGGAAATGGATCTATTGGGATAGAATTTCTTGGAGGCTTCACCCCAGTCAGTTCATTCATCTTGAAAAAATGCAACTCTATACCATGTAACTGTGTTGCATCCTACATATTGCTTTATGTCAGGAAAGTAAAATACTTTTAATGATCTCATTTCATATAAACAATCCTATGAAGTAGGCTGGGCTGGCATATTATTGTCCCTTTGGATGAGGAAATTGAGGCACAGAGATTAAATGTGATGTTTAATAAAACAACAAACAGTAATATTGATTTCTGGTTTAAAAAAAATAAAAATTACTTTTTAAATGGACATATTTTAATGATTCTACTATAAAATTCCTGAATCAAACATCTTAACTCAAGTAGTTTCTATGGTAACCACTACAATACAGCTCACATACTTTGTTCTCTTGCCATGTAACATCCAACAGATAAAGATTCCAAGGTCTTAGAACAGTGTCGCTAGTTAAATGCCCTTTACACTATTTTTCTCAAATAGCAGCTGTCTTAATTGAGCTATTGGCATTGTGATAACACTTCATCATCAGCTTGGGGAGAGAGCTTGTCTTATTATTAGCTACATATAGCAGACAGACATAGATCCAATTTATCAAATAGCTACTTCATATTTTAAAATATGTGTTAAAAAAAACAACATGCATAAAGACTTATTCTAGTTTTTACAGTAATTAGAATTGGATTTACTAAATTCTACTAGAATTAGATATAGTTTAAAGAAGCATTAACAACCTGGGATCTATACTATAATTTAAAAATTAGGCTTATAACTCAAAGCTTTGAATAAATTCAAAGCTGTCATGCTGTGCATGAAACTACAGTAAACCTCATATTGCCTTTTACCGTTTTATCTCTTAAAGGTTAATATCTATCATTGATTACAATAGGAATAGATGGGCCTAAAATTGTCTGTACCATAGTGAGATACCAGATTGCACTATTGAGTATGTAATAAATAATGAAAACCACAAAACATTTTGGAAGAAATATTCAACTGCTTAAGAGTCCCATTCATTTGAGCAAGGCAATTGCATTGGTTTTGAAGACTGAATAACAAGTTTGTTGAAGGGTTCTAAATTGGAGGGGGAAAATAGTCTACCAACAGATATTTTTAAAATAGGCAAATATATTCCCAATTTCTTCATTAATGTTTCACTCAGATGGCTGAGCCCCTGAGATAGCAGACACTGAATAATGAACAGTCATATGTGACGAATCTGTAACTTGTTTATTTGCAGGGGGAAACTTTTCCCTATGAATGGGGTGCTAAAGACATTTTAGACTTCAAAGATAACTCATAGAAAAAGGAAACTTTTACAGTGCATTAAAATTCTCATTTACGATTTCAGTTACTTGGAGGTAAAACTTTAATGTTAACCTAAAATATTAATCTTAAGAATGGGTATTTGAAAAAGAAGATATCACTCAAAATAGAAGGAAGACAAAAAAAGTTACATATACATTTCATTGATTCTAAGATGAACTTTTTGTCACGTTTTAATATTGCTGAAATCAGGATGATTTTTCAAATCAGTGATGTGTGGTAGTGTAATTGGAAGCATTTTTCTTTTCTTGATGGTACAGAAAAATAATTGTTAACCTTAAAATTAATGATTTTTAGATTCCATGAAATATGTAATCTGTCTTCTGCCTCTCTCTGTTTAAACTGAATGGCTATTTCTCTGCTACTTGTATTGCCTCGGCCTCTTTTTCCTATCTTTTAATAACATATTTTTTTCTCCTACTTTTCCCTAATATTTTCATGACTATTGTTGAGTGTTGTGTGCAGATATATACATAACTATTTTATAATATACATATTATGTAAATATGCAATTTTATGATTAGACATATTGTTATGGAATGTGCTGACATTAAGGAATTTGAGATTATTTCACTAAGGGGAGGAGACAATAAGAAGGGAATTTTTAGTATAAGGGTGAGGGCACTCATACAGTATTTAGATAGTCATATTTGGTACTTATCAACAGTGTGTTGCACAGTGAACTGAAGACAGCCACCTTGACACTGATTGAAACGCAAACATGAAGGTTAAAAACTTTATTGGCTGTCATGTTCAAAAGCCTTTTAGTCATTTTATATTCCGTCTTAGCTATATCCAAATGATGTCAATATTAATAATGCCAATTTACCTAAATAAAACTTCTTCATAAATCTTTTTATTATTATTATTATTATTATTTTATTTCATCAGTTGTTTTATTTTTAAAGATGTTATTGGGGAATTGGGAGAGGGGAACAGCGTTGGGGAACCGGGGAAGGGGAACAGACAAGTTGCTGTCCTTTTGTTCTTCAGTCTAGCTGTGGAGGACATTGCCTCACTGGCCCATGGTGGTATCTTCATTGTGCTCTTCCCGGGTGAGGTAGATCAGTTGCCGACCTCTGGACAGCTGCTCACAGCGGCTCTTGGCAGCTCACACTGGCTGCCGGCCGCTCATGCTGGCTGCTGGCCATTCATTGTAGCCTATGGTAGCCCACTGCAGCAGGGGCTGTAGCCATGCCATCCCGGGGACTCACAGCAGCCCAGCTCCAGGTGGAGCTGTTGTTCACCATCTTAGCTGTAGAGGGCAGTGTCACTGGCCCTCATATGTGGGATCTGAACCGGGGCTGCTGGCGTCCCAAGCCAGCTCTTAACTGACACACCACTCGGCCAGCCCATAAATCTTATTTTTATAATGCAAAATGATTATTTAATTTTTTCTGTACCACTGTGGTAAGCAATTTTTTCTCATAATGTCTATTGTTAGAACTTGGTGATTCCATTTTTTTGTGTCACTCATATTTCAAAATTAAATTGCCAAGGGTACTAAAACAATCAGTCATATAGAGAGTTATGCTATATTCTTCTCCTGTAATTTCTCACCACTCCTAGTACAATTAAAATAATTTTTTTAAACTGGCTGATTGGCTTGGAGGATCCATATCTTCAGCCTGTTTGTAAATAACATAAAAATAATCAACCCATTTTTAGTAGTAGTCATACTGGCTATATGATATTTGCTGGCTATTATTGTTTCAATACACTAATATTCAAATTATTTCAATTTTTACATTTCAACTGACCTTTTTACTATATCTGCACAAGTGCTGATTGATTCTACCTTTATTCCTCTCATAAAATTAAAATGACTTAAAACTTAAAAAATATATAATTGATAAAAAATTTTAAGGTAAAAAAGGTAAATCAAAAGCCACAAAATTTTGGCCACAATGAAGAGAGAGAAATGCATTCAGATAAGGGATCAGATGGTTGCCATAACTAAGTGCTGACTTTAGTGCTGTGGTTTCTGGCAATCAGGCTCAAAAAAACAAAAACAAAGAGCAATAATATTCATATTATCTGATAAATGTATGTCTATCAGTTCTTTTAAAGATAGAATTCTTTGACTCTAAAGTTCAAAATAGATTCATCAGTTAGCTTCTTAAATATAGGTAAATTAGTAATATGAAGTTGAACATGTAAATAAAACAGAACTGGTATGTATATTACATTTTCTTATCTGGAGTAAATTAGGTGGAGTCTCTAAAATTTATTCTTTACAACTATAATAGTTTGAAGTCCTTTCCTTTTCTTGGAGCTTCGGTTAATTTATTTTGTGGAAGAAACATAAATCTATTGGATATCATAATAGATATTCCATATACTTTTTCAAAATGGTCTTTAATTGTAGTGTTCGTATTCTCACTAGATTGATAGAATTAAAAAAAATAAGTATCATCAATTAATAGTATTCACAGAAATTGAACATATATACATGTGTGTATGTATATATATGTCTACACATGCACATATGTACATACAATTTCTATCACATAAATTATACATCCATATGTTCAATTTCTATATATATTCAATCAACACACACACATACACAGAGCAGTCATATTCATGTTACTTTCACCAAAATGTGCAAAGCAGCAGTTCACTTTTGTTGAAATCTTAATAACCGAAATGTGGCTAGACATTTTATATGTCTTTTATTTAGACATAGATTTGTAATATAATTTGAGATCTCCTCTGTGAGAAAACACTGAATTTTTAATGTTATGTGAAAGGGATTGTGGGAATAAAAAAATCATATCAGTCAATTACATTTCTCAGAGAGATGAAATAGACTTAAATAGACTTAGCTTTATAAGAGTTCTTTTAAAAATAATTATATTTAGGTTTATAGCCCTAAGTATTAAAATATCATAGAATGTAGTATTTGCAATATCCAAAATTTAAGCTTACCCATTTTTGTTCATATTCCTGTAATTCAAGTTCATTTGGACTGAACACTTCAGCTCTCTCAAGGGTGAGGTTTTTCTATTTCATTGCATGTATAAGTTTACAACTTATTTTAGCTCCATTCTTGTATTTCAAATATGACTATGTTATTGTCAACATGATTTCTTTAGCAATAGTCAAAATGTAGTCTAATTATATACATAATTTTCTACATTAAAGAATACATCATAAAACTTTTTAAAGCATATTTTTTTAAGATTGACCTCAGATTTTTTTTGCTCTTACCAACCAGAATTTGATCATTTTTAACTCTCTTCTCATTTAAAAACCACATGAATCTGAATTATATCTTAATGCAGTAATGATGAAGAGAAAAGAGCTTGAGATTTTATAAGTGTGCTGAAAGGCAAGTTTTGTTGTTGTTTTTGAAATAGTCAAGCTACTATGTCATTGCCATAGAAGTTTGATGGCTCCAATTTTGTTTACAGTGTGATTGGGGAATAACATAAACAGGAAGAGGAGAAAGAGAAGTGCTATTTCATATGGGATATATATGATAAAAAGTCATCTTTAAAATATGGCATTCACTGGATTGAGACCAAGAGTAGGGATAGTGGCGTTTGATAAATTTTCAGGGCTATATACAAGTATGTGATCTAAAATTCAAATGTTTAAAGATACCTTGGTCTAAGAAACAAATTGAGTCTTTTTAGAATTTTGTAGGACTTGAAGAACATATCATTCCCCTGCTTCCCAGAAGACTAGATTGCAGAATGGAAATAAAGGAAACAAAGCTGATCCAATGCTCTTGTTAGTCAGTTACTTGCTGTAAAATGATAGAAGAAAAAACAAAATTTAATCTTGTGGTGATAGTTTTTTCCCTCACAGATGGCATCCTTGATTTATCTTTATTGTCTAGTTAGAAAAGTTCTTGGCGGTACAGTCACACGGGAATGCTGACCTATTCAACTATGGAGGTTAAGGTGACATGCTATCAAACAAATGAAAAACATGGTAGGAGTGTTTCTGCTGACAGTAACCAAGTTGGTGAAATAAATGTTTTAGTATATAAATTAGTTAATGTAAGGACTGCCTGGCACTAAATGCAAAGGACATAGTCCATGAAGCAAACAAAAAACACTATTATTTGAGCAGTATGTTTCACTGAAGAAAATTCTATATGTGTGTCTTATGATATTTTTCATCTAACTGACTAAAAATTATTGCATCCAGTTATTTCAAGCTAACATAAACTTACAGTTTTATTATGATGTTTTGAATGAGATTGTGTTTATAAAATGTTTATTCCAGTCCTTGACTGGTAATGAACATTCAATAAATAGAGTTATAATTAATATTTTATTAGAAATATAATTTATAAATATCGTTAAAAGACTTATCACTTGTTCTGATTGCTTAAAATCATTTCTCTTCTTTTTATTTTTTAATCAACTGTATTGAATATACTTTACATACAATTCAATGCACATATTTTAAATGAATAAATATTCAGTGAACTTTGACAAATATATACACCATGTAACCACTACCCCCTCAGAATACGAACCATTTCCACTATCACAGAAAATTTTTTCATGCCCATTTTTAGTCAGTCCTCCACACCAAACCACTGATTTTATTTCTATCACCATTTTGAAGTTGTAGAATTTCAAAAATTGGGAATAGTACTTACAATTTTGTCTCACATTTCCCTAGGTATGCTATTTAGATATTTATTAGTCTGTTCATTTTTATTGCTGAGGAACATTCCGTTGTATGAATATTTCACAATTTGTTTACTTATTTACATGTTGATAAATATTTTGGGTGTAAAATATTTTGGCAAATAGTTTGGCAAATAGTTTGGCAAATAAATAAAATTGGTAAGTTTTCTTATAGACACATGTTTTTACTTCTCTTGGTTAAATACCTAAGAATGGAAATTCTGAGACCGGTAGTTACCAAAAATTGCCAGTTTTCCGAAGTGGTTGGACCATCTAACTCCCATCATCAATGTATGAGAGTTCTGTTTGCTCTAAATCCTTGCCAGCATTTGGTCTTTTCAATTTTTTTTATGGGCATCAAATGGTAGGACATTATTTTGATTTAATTTTGCTAATGGCTAACATTGAGTATCTTATGTATTTATTGGCCATTAACATATCTACTTTCTGTGAAGTTTTTTTTTAGTCTCTTGACTATTTTTACTGGGTTGTTGTTTTTTATATAGATTTCAACATATATTTGAATATGAGTCCTTTGTCAGATAAATGTTTGCAAATGTTTTTTCTCATTTTGTGGCTTGATTTCTGGTTTTCTTAACAGTGTATTTTGAAAAGCACACATTTAAATTTTTTTTTTATCATCAGTGCTTTTTGTGTCCTATTTAAGAAATCTTTACCTACCCAAAGTTCATTATTTTATAATCTTTTTTCTTTCTATGCTACAATTTTGAATTCTTTTGACAAGTACTCAAGTTCATTGATTTTCCTGCTATTGTGTCAAATATGCTCAGAATTTAAGTACCAGGTGTCTCAAACATTTTGTTTTTCAGCCCGGTCCTTAATTTCTTGTCCTGCCAAAGGGGCAGATAGCTTTAAATATCATAAATTGAGTTGTATCAGAATTTAGTTACAACGGCTTCCAAAACATTTTGAAAGTGAATTCAGGCTCTCCTTTCAGGAAGGCCCTAGAACTAAACATTATAACACTGTTAGACCTCAAAACTGTATGACCTTGAACCTGCTAGATAGACCTTGAACCTGTGAGATTTGGGAAGCTATGAGATCTCGAGATTCTGAGATGAAGTGTTTTACAGGCTATGAGATTTCCATACCACAGGATGTAGGATTGAAAGACCATGGTGAGGCTGTGAGAGTATCAGGTATTGACACTATGAAATAGCAAGCAAGACAGCAGACTGTGGAATTGATGGACCAAGGCCTATGACACTTAGTGACAGTGAGAAGATAAGACAAGAGACTCTGAGATCTGCAGATATCAAAATTGTGATACTGTGAAACGAAGCATCTTTCCAGCTGTCCCTAGCCTCTGATTTTTCAGCAAAATATTGGTATAAATGCATGACTTGTCAGAGAATATTATCTTGTAGTTTGAACTTTTTCCAGATTAAAGCCTGGCATACTAACCTAAAGCTTTTTCAGAAGTTTGCCTGGTTTCTGCTTATCCAAGGCAAGATTTTCATTCTTCAGAAGGCTCTCTGCCTGTCCTCTTTCCCTCCCACCTGCTGCAACTTTGGCAATGCATCTAAAGTCTGAGTTTTCTTTGTCTGTTTCCTTGTCACTTCAGGAGAGTTCATTTCTTTGAGTTCAGTGTTTTTAAGTTTCAGGATTCTTTGTGCTTACGCGTCTGTAAAGAAAACATTTATATGTCTGTCTATCTATCTATCTATCTATCTATCTATCTATCTATCTATCTATCTAGATTTGTTTATGAAGTAATTTATTGTTGTTTCAATGGAATTAAAAGGTATTTTGTATCCATCTACATCCTATCCAGTATTGGAAATCTAGGCTTCCCAACTTTTCAGGTGTTTGGAGAATGTGTACATTTGCTTCCAGTCTTGCACAAGGAGTCTTTCTGCCCATATAAGTAGACAGATTTCATTAGAGAAATATTTGTTATTTCAGTAGGGCTTTCCTGGTCTATGTGGTGAATGGTGACTGCTCAGTATTTCCAATCTTCATTTTAAGCATAAACATTTTAGCTTTATATGGAAACAAAAAGTTGGGTAACAGTACTTATAGCAAACAAAATAGATTTTCAAACAAAGGCTATAATAAGAGAAAAAGGAGGACATTACATGATGATAAAGGGATCAATCAAACAAGAGGATATAACCCTTGTAAACATTTATGCACCTAGCATAAGAGCACCTAAATACATAAAAATAATATTAACTAACATAAAAGGAGAGATTGACAGTAATACAATTATAGTAGGGGACTTGAACAACCCATTGACATCAATGGACAGAACTGACAGAGATAGGATCTACAAGGAAACGGTGCTAAATGACATACTAGACCAGATGGATTTAATTTATATTTTTAGAGCATTTCATCCCAAAGCAGCAGAATATACATTATTTTCAAGTGCACATGGAAAATTTTCCAAGGTAGACCACATATTAGGCCACAAAACAAGTCTCATTGAATTTAAGAAGATTGAAATTATATCAAGCATCTTCCCTGACTAGAAATCAATTACAAGACAAAAAACTGAAAAACAACCAAACACATGAGGGCTAAATACCATGCTACTAAATAATAAATGGGTTAACAATGAGATCAGCAGATACCTTGAGACAAATGAAAATGAAAACACCATGACTCCAAATCTATGGAACACACCAAAAACAGTCCTAAAGGGATATTTATATCAATACACGCCTACCTCAAGAAATAAGAAAAATCTCAAATAATCTAATTTTACACTTAAAGGAACTGAAAAAATGAACAGCAAACAAAGCCCAATGTGAGTAGTAGGAAGGCAATCATAAAGATCAGAGTGGAAATAAACTTAGAAATACAGTCTAAGAAAACAATGCAGAAGATCAATGAAACCAAGAGCAGATTCTTTGAAAAGATTTTTTTAGAATGATAAAACTTTAACCAGACTCATCAAGAAAAAAGAGAGAGGACTGAAATAAATGAAATCAGAAATGAAAGAAGAGAAGTGAAGTGGACAGAACAGAAATACAAACAATAATGAGAAAATATTACAATTATTTGCCAACAAATTGGACAATCTATAAGAAATAGATAAATTTCTAGAAGCATGCAATCTTCTAAGACTGAATCAAGAAGAAACAGAAAATGTGAACTAACTGATTACTACTAAGGAAATCAAATCAAAATTTTAAAACTCCCAACAAACGAAAGTCCTGGAGCAGATGGCTTTACAGGTGAATTTTACCAAACATTCAAAGAAGAATTAACAATTATCCTTCTCAACTATTCCAAAACCTCCAAGAGAAGAGAAAGCTCCCAAGTTCAGTTTACGAGGCCAACATTATCTTGATTCCAAAACCAGACCAAAAAAAAAAGATAATTATAGGCTGATATACCTGATGAACACAAGTGCAAAAATTTGAGCAAAATATTAGCAAACTGAATTCAGCAGTACATTAAAAAGATCATGCACCATGATCTAGTGGGATTTGTTCCTGGAATGCAAGTTTGGTTCAGTATCCACAAATAAATTAATGTGATATGCCACATAAAAAAAAAGAAAGACAAAAACCATATGACCATATCAATAGATGCAGAAAAAGCATTTAACAAAATCCAGCATCCATTTATAATAAAAATTATCAGCAAAGTGGGAAAAAAGAGAACATACCTCAACATAATAAAGGCCTTATATGATAAACCCACAGCTAACATCATGCTCAACAGGGAAAGCTAAAAGCATTCTCCTTAAGATCAGAAATGAGACAGAATATCCACTTTCACTACTTTTATTCAATATAGTATTAGAAGTCCTAGCCATGCAGACAAGAAAAAAAAAGAAAAGGCATCCAAAATGGAGAGGAAGAAATAAAACTGTCATTATTTGCAGATGACATGAAATGCCCAAAGATTCTGCCAAAAAGCTGTTAGAACTGATAAATGAATTTAGAAAAGTAGCAGGCTACAAAATTAATATTCAGAAATTTGTTGCATTTTTATACACCAATAATGAACTGTCAGAAAGAGAAATTAAGAAAATAATCCCATTTACAATTGTATCAAACAAAATAAAATACCTAGGAATAAATTTAACCAAGGATGTAAAAGATAGATACTCAGAAAACTATAAGACCCCTGAAGAAAGAAATTGAAGAAGATACAAATAAATGAAAACATACACCGTGCACATGGATAGGAAGAATTTACATTGTTAAAATGTCCATACTCTCCAAAGAAATCTAAAGATTCAATGCAATCTCTATCAAAATAGCAATGGCATTTTTCACAGAACTAGAACAAATAATCTTAAAATTTATATGGAACAATAAATGATTTTAATAGCTGCAGCAATCTTGAGAAAGAACAAAGTTGGAGATATCATACTAGCTAATATCAAACTATACTATAAGACTATGGTGTCAAAACAGTATGATACTGGCATAAAATCTCAAACATATCAATGGAACAGAATCCAGAGCCCAGAAATATACCTACATTTATATAGTCATTTAATCTATGACAAAGGAGGCAAGAAGATACAGTGGGGTACAAACAGTCTATTCAATAAATGATGCTGGGAAAACCAGTATCTAAAAAACAGATACATGCAAAAGAAAATGAAACTGGACCATCTTCTTACACCATAAACAACAATAAACTCAAAATGGATTATACTTAAATATAAGACCCGAAACATAAACTTCCTAGAAGAAAATATAGGCAGTAAGCTCTTTGACACCGCTGTTAGTAATATTTTTTTTCTGATTTATCTCCTCAGGCAAGGAAAAAAAATAAAAAAAATAAACGGGACTACATCAAACTAAAAAGTTTTTGAACAGCAAAGGAATCCATCAACAAACAAAAAACCAATGTACCTGAATAGGAGAAAATATTTGTCAATGATAATTCTGGTAAGGGATTGATAGCCAACATTTATAAGGAACTCATACAACGTAACACCAAACCCTTCCCCCAAACAATCCAAATTTAAAAAAAAAAAAAAAAAGTCAGAGGACCTGAATAGACGTTTCTCCAAACAGGATATACGCCTGGTCATTAGAAATATTAAAAGATGCTCAGTGTCACTAATCATCAAAGAAATGCAAATTAAAACAACAACAGGGTATCACTTCACACCTGTCAGGATGGCTATCATCAATAAATCAACAAACAACAAGCATTGGAGAGGATGCGGAGAAAAGGGAACCCTCACATACTGTTGGTGGGGTTGCAAATTGGTGCATCTACTATGGAAAATAGTTTGGAGGTTCCTTAAAAAATTAAAAATAGATCTACCTATGATCTATCAATTCTCCTTCTGAGTATTTACTTGAAAAAAATAAAAACTCGAATTAGAAAAGATATATGTACCCCTATGTTCAATGCAGTCCTATTTACAATAGCCAAGATATGGAAGCAACCCAAGTGCCCATCAATAGACGATTAGATAAATAAGTGGTATATACAATGGAATCTTACTTGGCCATTTTTTAAAAAGAATAAAATCTTACCATTTGAGACAATCTAAATGGATCTACAGGGTATTATGCTAAGTAAAATAAATCAGACTGAGCGAGACAAATACCATATGATCTCACCTATATGTGGAATCTGAGGAACAACAAGAACAAAAAGAGAACAAACAAAACAGAAATAGACTCATAGATACAGAGAACAAACTGAGGGTTGCAAGAGCAGAGGAGGGTTGGCAAGCTGGGTAAAAAAGGTGAAGGGGTTAAAAAGTACAAATTGGTAGTTACAAAATCGTCACAGGGATGTAAGGTCAGCTAGAGAATATAATCAATAGTGTTGCAATAACTATGTATAGTGCCAGGTGGGTACTAGACTTTTTGGAGAGATCACTGCATAAACTATATAAATGTCTAACCTCTATGCTATACACCTGGAACTAATATAAAATGATACTGAATGTCAACTGTAACTGAAACATAAATATATTTTTTTAATTTAGTATTATCATTCTGTCAATAGAATTAATCTTTAATTTTAAATTGAAGCTAGTATTTTCTTTTTTACTTCATCAATTTTGTCTTTTCAACTGAGTAATGGAAAAAGAAGAATTTAAAATTTATGTATAGAATATCACTTGGGAACAGAACTCTCCAGTCAGAGCCTTATTGCCTCTTAGTTTGTTCAGAATTATTATTATTATTATTTATTTTCAGTAGTATGTTGCAAAGTGGAGCTATTTTACATAGCTGCTGTTGTACTGTCTTTTAACATTATGTCTGGTGTGAGTCATGAGCGGGTTCCATGTGGAAAGCTGTGAGTAGGTGATGAGCACTGTGTCATGGAGGAAGAAGGATTTAACTACGGCATATAGATAAGGTTGTTAGAGTTATTACTGACAGAAGGCTTCAGAAAAGAAATAAGATCAAAAGGAAGGTCATAGAGCTTTCTCATAAAGCACTTTTTCATTTCACAACATATAACATTTTTAGTACATCTATTTCTGACGTGACAAAATGTTAGAGGCAGATGTCCTCAAAATGCTTTGCTAAACAATTCTACTGCCGTACTCTCACCACTTTTAATGTTCATAACAGTGACACCCAAGAAGAAAAATTACAGGTTTATCTTGAGTTTCTTCTAAGTATTAGTTCCAGAGAAAATATGGCATATCAACTGTCCCAGATTTAGTGTTAGTGTGCTGATTTATGTATAGTCTTCTCTGTTTCTATCTGACTAACATTTCTGAAGAAAAATCCAATTTTCAAATTGCCATCAAGGACAATATTTAACGTAAAGATGTTATAAACAAAGTTTAATATATTCATTAAAGTTCCTAACATTTGGGATTTATGTTCCTAAAGTTAAAGCATATGCTATACACTTTACTTTGCAATTGGCTGTGCAGCAGGTTAATACATAAAGAAACCCACCCTCCCCCCTCATGTTTAAAGAAAGGTACAAACATGCACAAATAATTCTGTCTTCTGGGTATAAATGCACTTTTTCTTATCATGTGGAGTTTTTAGCATTCTACAGTTTGACTTTTTGATGAATAATGGGCATAAATAAAAACTATTTGAATTATGAATTGGCATATGTAGATAATTATTGTAGTATACATTACCACAAGCATCTATCCAAAGATATTGTCATCTTTTTATTTCATAAATGAATTTGAGAAAATTGGAAGATACTTTTGTCTTGCATAGATGACAGAATTTCACTGATTAAATATTTGGTGAGTCAGATTTTAGTCTGAAATATTTTGTCAGACAACTAAGCTAAATTATTAAAGTAATTTAAAGGGAATATTTTCAGCTCATGTCATAAGTCAGATACCAAAACTAGACAAGAACATTACAAAGAAAAACTCAAAACTTTAGACTGATAAACCTCATGAACATAGATGGAAGTGTTCCTGGTAAGCATGAGATGTTTAAGCAGATCTTCTGTATATGAATTAGATTGGTGTTTCAGATTGATCCCACATATATATGAAAATGAATTTTTTTGTTTTGTGATATCAATCAGTGATATTTTATGATCCTCACTGGTGACTTCACATAATAATTCTTACTAAATAGTCAATTCTATATGGTAATTGTACCTTCAGTACCTGAATGAATTAGTAATTTATTTCACACAAACTTTTCCATACCTAAGTCACTTAATGAAAAACACAACAAGGCCACCATTTTCATGGTTATATCACTGTATGGGATTCATTATCACTGAGTTTGAGTACCTTTAACTAATTTTGTCAATGCAGTATGACCTTGACTATTTTAATAATCTCATTGTCTCTATTTTCTCAATTCACCTTCATACCTTCCATTATTTATCTCTTCAAGCTGTTTCACACTTTCGGACTCATTCCTCAACAGAAATGGCTTTATCAAGATTAACAGTGAGCTATTTCTTACCAAAGCTAGTGGTCAATTATCTGTCTCCCTTTTAGTAGGCCTCTTAGCTGCTTTTGACTTGGTTTATCACCAGCTCCTCCTTGAAATATTTTTTTCCGTAAAGTGACACCGTGTTCTTGTTTTTCTTCCCCTTTCTCCTTTTTGTCTTCTTTCCCGACTTCTGCTCCCCATCTGACATCTAAATGTTGGAGTATTTCATGACCCAGTCCTCTTACTTTCTCTATTTCTTCTCGTGGATATGGTCATCTCATTTTATCCGATTGCTTCCAACAGCTTCTTTGTGCTGATGGCCTTCAAATTTTTATTTTATAAGGCCCAGTCATTTTTTTACTCCTCTAGGTAACCCTGCCTGTGGGAACTCCAAGTGGTTTCAGCCATTTTCAAAGTCCACATACAGAGGCTGCACTATACAGTTTATATGCTAAGCATTTTCACAGTCAATATATTTTCAGACCTTGCTCTCTAAAATGCTGCTTTGTAGGCATTATAACCACTATCCTCATTTTACAGATTAAGAAACTAAAAACCAAAGAATAAGACTCATTGAGAGTTACATAGTCAATCAATCAACATGATTTACAGACAAGGCCATTTTTATATCACTGGACTGTGAGCAATGTGAAAGCAGAAACTGTCCAACTCTTCATCATTATCCTTAGTTGCAGGAAACAAGAAATATTTAATCATTGGATGAATGAGTCAGTCTATTCAAATTTTGATTTTTAGTCCTGTCAATCTATTTTTCTTCACCATTTTCTTACATCCTGCCTTGTAATATGCATTTTTAAACACAGGAGCAAATGTGAGGGCATCTTTCACTAACTCATTAAATAGATGGCTTTGTGAAAGTAATAATTTGTTAGATGGCAAAGGGATTCTCTAGGTGCTGAGTCAGCAAAATGAGACCTACCTAGGTTAACCTGGGAATAAAAATGGTACTAGTCTCTAAAATTTATTGCACTTACTATTTTCTGGGCACTATTCCAAGCAGGCAGATTATCTTATTTAAGTCTCACAACAATCGTGGAAGGTATAGGTATTTATTTTACAAATGGGAAAACTGGGTTAGAGTTAACATGTCCAAGGTAACAAAGTGGGGAAGCCTTACCTCCAGCTATGAAGTTCAAAAGACTTCATGAGCTTTTATACATGGCATGAAAAATAGAGAAGAACAAAAGACTGTTAAAAAGTTTTGTAACTTCTGAGGAGACAATTTGTTAGCATAGCATCATAAACTGTAGGTGCTTGAAGGGGCTTTCAAATGTGATACATAGATGATGTACTGCAGAATTGTACACCTGAAACCTAGGTAACTTTACTAATCATTGTCACCCCAATAAACTTTAATTAATAAAAGAAAAAATAGAATCCAACTATTGCATTAAAAAAACAAACAAACACTTTAGATCCTGATAGATCTTTTTCCTTGGCCTATCTTGTAGCTGATATGTGTAAAACTTAAAGCTCCTGCCACCAAAAGCTAAGCCTTCTACTGAGTTCTGGATTTTATTTCTTACTTCAAAGTCCTCACTTCATTGCTTAGCCCTTTCTCATTTGCATCGTCAGTCTATTTTGTTAGATATTTTCAACGGCATGAAATATGCTCTAATAGTTCTCATCTTTAAAAAGCCTTCTAGCTATGGCTTCATTTATAGTTTTTGTGACCCCTAAGCCCAGAATTGCAAGCCACTATCCTTAGTTTTCATTGCTAAAGGCTGTATTCTCTTTGATTGCTAAACTGTTCATTGTCCCTGCTAAATTCAAACCCACCGAATATATTTTCTATGGACTTGCTTATCCAAAGGCCATCTAATTCTGAAAGTGAAACCAGAATGTATTTGCCTTGCCTTACATCACATTCTTCTGTCCTTACACCTTTTTACTTCAGACCAATCTAAGTGGCTAAAGGATATAACACCTTGCTAACTGTCAGAAAGCTACAAATAAAGATCTTCTCATTGTTACTCTACTTTTTATTTCAAGACACTTCTATCTTCATAGGCACACTGGTTGAAATGTGTATACACTTGAGATTGCTGCGTCCTGAACTCTCAGTTCCTCTTCAACCCATTCCAATCCAACCCCCATGAACTATCTAACACTATTCTCATTACAGTTTCAAATACCTTCATTTTACCAATTCTAATACACAATTTTTGGCTAATACCTCAACAGTTTTTAATACATTAGGTCACTGTCTTTGAAACACTGTCTTCTTTTGGTGTTCCCTACACAGGGAGTTTTAAATTCTAGCTCTGCTACATTCTAGCTGGGTCACTGGCAAATTCTTTAACCTCTCTGAGAGACTTGCTTTCCTAACTTGTAAAAGAAATCTAAAAATGCCCTCCATTTTATTCAGTTTCTTTAGAAAGATTGAATATATTTTATAGAAAAATATTTATTTTTCCATGTACTTGTATGAATTAAATGCAGCAGGCATACAGTTCTGCGTTGACTGTATGTATCTTCAAGAGGATCAGAAAAAATCCTATAAGGTCACTGTATATAATATGATTCTCACTAGTTTCTTTATAACAACAGATACAGGTTCCGAATAGTCCAATTTTGTTTATAGTATAGACAATAGCAGAGTTTATATAAGAAAGGAAAGATATTCCCCCCCAAAAAAAATAAATAATGATAAAAGTATATTTAACAAAGAAGGAAATAATTATAAATGGTAGAAACTTCTACATAATTAAATCTTACTCTTAGCATTATGATTATAAACTTTCAAATCCTTGGGATGCTATTATACTATAATGTTACATAGTATAAGCGTTGCTTCTTCCAGTCCCAAGATAAAAGTAATTATAATTTGTAAATGGCCATCACAGTTGGTTTTGAATATTCACCTTATAATTACTTTCAGCACAAGTTAATTGGAAAACTGTTTTTCTGATTCAACTTGAATGTTGATGTAATTATCCAGTTCATATACATGTAATCAATATTAAGGAAGCAATTTGTTTGAATACAGTTCTTATTTTATAACTGAAAAATACTCTACTAAAATTCTCTATGTAAATAATGTTATTTTGGGGGGAAAAAATCAGCTTTGGCTCAACACACAAAGTATATAATTTATCCAAATGTGAAGATGTGTCTCTGGACATCTCTGATTACAAGTATATTTTTCAATGAAAACACTACCAAGCTGTTAATCCAAACAGGTGTTTATTCGAAATACAAATGCTTCAAGCATTATTTCATGGTGTTTGTGGTTTAGAGGCTTCTACACATGAAAAGCATGGTCTTAATTACCTCTCAAACAGGGACACATTGCCCTCTTGGAGTTTGTGCCAGCTGAGCACACAGTCCCATTCTCCTGCTCTGGGTGTTCCATTGTCCCGGTGCTCTGGGACCATTCTTAGATGGAACCATAATGAAAGTTACCGCTCGGAGACCAGCATGAGCAGGAAGAGACAATTTTAATAGTCTTTAGCTCAGTATCTCCTGTGTTGTTTTGTTATATTTCATGATGTTTTTCCAAAGCTGGAAATGGTTCTTATAAACCTATAATCAAAGTACTATGGAAATGATTTAGTTACACTACTAGCACAGAACTATAACTAAACTGTCCACTCATTTAATAATTTATATGCAAATAGAAAGGTCAATCAGCAGTTTTTGCAATGTGCTTGCCATCTGTAAAGTACTAGGCCACTTATTATATTAAACAGATGAATATTAATGTGAATAAAATTTACATCTAATTTAACTCAATATGCAGGTGGTGCAGGGTCACCTGAACCTATCTATTTGGAAGCCATTGAACTTATAATTTTAGGGTATCATCAAAAATACAGATAGCACTAAAAATTAAAGATATTTGGTTATCTTCAAATTTCTGCTGGGCTTTTAAAATGACCAATTCTGTCATGGTTCACTATTAACATTGCATTTTAAAGGTTCACAAACCAAATAATTGCTTATTTTTAAATCCATCAGCATTAAAAAAAAAAAATACCTCTAAGTCATAAAGTAACTTGGATGAAATGATTTTTCTTAGAAACTTAGAAAAAATATTTATAAAAACATCATAATATATTTTCAAGAGCTGATCACTGGTGTACAGGTGAAATGAAAAGGCACACTTATGGATCTTTGTCCAACAAAACATACTGGAAATGTTTATGACATGCTAAGGGAATCAATTACAGAAAAAACCCCAATGCTAGAAAAGAAGTAAAATGTCCACAATTAAGGCTTTCATGCTATATTGGCCATCATCATGTGAGTCCATTTTATAAGCCAGACACCATTCTAATTCATAGAACAGACCTGCAAGGTAGGCACTGTTCTCCTATTTTAAGGGTAAAAGAATGGAGACCCAATTGATCTGTGGATCAGTATCACAAGGAGAAAATATTGGGGCTTAGAACCAAACTGTATTTTAGACCCGACTACACACCATTTCTAAAATGCTAAGTTGCTGTTTTTAAAGGTTCCCTGAACCTCGGTGTGTGGGAAGACCATGGTGTCCTTTGGATATCCCATTCTGGCTTTAGGAGAGAACACAGACTCTAAAGAAGAAACACACGATGATTTCTTACTCTTACATATGAGTTAAAGTAGGCCCTCCTAAGTTTATTTCTGTTACAAATACTCTAAATATGGAATATGTTTGTATAGTCATTGCAAAAGCTAACATGAAATCCAGATGGAGTAAAATATATTAAGAAGAGTAAAAATTATCTAGGACAATGATGAATAATTCTTGCAATCAAAATTCTGACAATCAAGAAACAGAATTACTAGAAAGTAATACAGAAGCTCTCATGTAAAAGCACAAAGTTAAATCCAATAGTCAGTTTCATAATTACAATGATTTTTCACATATTATCACAGTGGTATATCTTAGCTTCATCAGTAAAAATTGAAGTGAGTGAATTACGCAGAATGGCAATTATCTGAAGCTTAACATGTGATGGATAACTGCAATAACTGATGTGAGAGAGGAACATAGTATCTGATGGTAAACTTCCTCATGAGACATAAAATGGTGAACATTTGAAATTTCTTATCATGGTGACCTAGAAATTTATACTTTGAGGCAACCTAACAAGGGGAATGTTCCAGAACATTGATGATTAAATGTATTGCACAGAGCAAACAAACCTGATTTAGGTGTTTCCAGAACAGAATGGCCCTGACTTTGATACAAACAAAAAGTGTAAAGATCTAAAATGATAAGATGATTCAATAACCCCTGAAGGAAGTTGCAGTCAAATGCAGTTCAGAGTAATTATAAAAGTGGGCCACCAAATAGAGCACAGTCATTAGCAATAATCTGTATTCTAGACTACCAGCTGATGAAAGGTCTGAGGAAATTCATTCATTCCTTCAAAAGAATATCAACAGTATAGCAAAAGAAATAAAAATCTATAATCTTTGCTGTGATTCTTATCAGCTTCCCCAATCTTCCCTTTCCCATCTTGCCTGGAAACATGCAGAATTTGACACAATTTTTGAGAAAAAAATGTCCTCCATGATCCCACTGGAGCACATGAAGACATCCTCAGGGAAATACACAATTAACTAGATTGACATCCATGCATAAAGATGTGTTGTCTGTACAGGAACTAGGGACAAACAGGAGAAAAACAAAACATCTCTATTAGACCTCTGATTTCCCATTGCCTACCTTTTCACATCTGTGGCCCCTTGAAATACTTGTGCATGCCTTGGCAAGTTTATTCTACAAATGTGGAAACTAGTGGATAAGAAAGTGGAGATAAGAAAGCAGAGTTTGCAATTCAGCAGGATGCCCAGTATGTACTTTTCTACTATTAGAGTTACTTGTGATGAAGCAGAAGTTTAAAAAAAGGAAAAAAAAGAAAAAAAAGAGCATATTTTCAGGTCAGAATTGTCTTAGATGTATTTCCCCAGGCTAAAATTTGTCAATCAAAATAGATCCCAAACTTGCCAAAGTGTAAATGTTTACATACATAAACATACAATTATATGCACATACATGTACATCTACACAAGTATTACTTGCTTGAAAGGCTGCATAGAGAGAGCTACACATACATATTTCTTTTTAAGAACAGCACGAAAAGAAATGTTTTGTGACATTGTACTATTTATTACTAAGCCTAAAATTCAATCCCCACCTTTGTGTTCTTTTGCATATGCAACTCATTAATAAATACAAAACGTCCACTTGATGGAATGATAGTAGTTGCAGCAAATGTCAGGTTCTCCTTTCCAAATCTTTTCAATTTATTCAGCACCACTCATACCCAGGGTCTTATTTTGTTAGTATTTCCCAAACATGACAACACATTAGAGTCAAATGTAGATATTCTTGAAAGTATTGATACCCTGGTCTCATTGCAGACTGTTGGAACCAGAAGAGCTGGGATGCAGCCTGGGGCAGAAAACCACTGTACTACCAGATTCTGAAGCCACGTTTAAATCACACTTTTTGGGCTTTAGTATCACTTAATATTATAGGTATTATCATGGGATTTGGCATCTTTGCCACAGTTGCTAAAGCTCACGTTACCCTTTCCTGGCTAAGATAGCTCCTCTAGCTGTTTTTTGTCCCTTGGGACATTTAAAAGAGTATCTTATCTATGGCCCCCAGTAGTTTTCTCATTTCTGCTCACCTTGCCTCCCAGTGGGATCTTATTTAAGCTTCAAATACATCATTTCTACAGAAAAAGGAACAATTGCCTCCTGAGGCTATGGACTTATTATGGTGAATCTAGAGAATAATTCTAACCTTTCCTTAAAATAACATATATATTATATATATAGATAATGTATAATATATAATGTATATATAATGTATATATATAATATAACATATATATATATATAATGTAAACTCACAAAAGGCCTAAAATGAGCAGTATAAGGCTTCAGTCTTCTTAAACAGAAGTGGACAGATTGGTCCTATATTTCTTCTGTGAATAAATCATATGCTTATTCAGATTCTATCTCTTTGTCTAGCACCGTATTTATTGGTATAAAGGCCTGGTATTAAGACCTAAATCAAGCTAAAACTAAAATGAGAATTTAGCACAACTTATTCTACTGCAGATCTTACTCAATCTTCACACCTCCTCTCCCTCTCCCTACTGGCTTGGCCCAACCATTCTAATGAAATGAATTTTGCTAGTGTTTTGTCTCACATAGGAAAATTATAATAGAGACAAAAGAGGGAGAAGACAACCATTCAAAATTTGACATACATTAATAACTTTTGTACAGTCAGGCTTGAAGTGAATTTTAGGAGAGTAATATCAATCTCAATCCTTCTACAATGGAACAAATTATTACATTCCCAAAGCTATCAGTTTAGTGAGTTATTGAAAAATGTCCTTGGCACATATGTTGATGTGTTCAAAAATATGTATTACAAAGTAGGATATGAGAAATGGTGAAGAAAAGTAGATTATAAGAGTAGATCTCTGCATTGAGATTGTTATGCAGACGTCAGTGTAAGATGAAGGATCAGAAGTGAGAACAAAGTTACTGATAGATGCTAACGAGATGCACAAAAGATTGGAGGAAGGAAGAGCAGCAATGGAATTCCTAAATTGAAATGGGGTTGGAAAGACATCAAGACAGGAAGGAAACTGGCATTTCTCGAGGGCCAGATATATGCTGGTGTTTTGATATGTCATCCCATTTTACATCTTTTTCTGGACTATTATATAACCTCACTCAAAGAGGGATGATTTCTGGTATTGCTTACCATCTGAACCCCAGTGCACAGTGCCTGGTATATGGTGGACACTCAATAAATGTTTGAATGAATAAATTAATAAGTGCACACCTACGTGAATGTCTATTCCTATCTGTGAACTAAAAAAGTCAATGTTTTAAAAGTTAAAAACTCTTGGATATGACAAAAAGATAGCTGATGGAAATTGAATCTAAAATCAGATTTACTAGGTATCCTATATTTTATCTGGCAATCAGTCACCAACATTACTATAATGACAAGAACATTCCACAATAGCTGGACATTATGGTATATTGGCATTATTCAAAAACCAGTGGGGTTATCGGGCAGTATAGCATTAAAAGTGTTGTCAAAAAAGATAATGGGGACATCCATCAAAATGGTTAGCAAAATGGTAGACAATAAAGGTCCAGTCATGCATTTTAGGGACTGAAATTCAGTCCCAAGGAAAGCCTTTGCAACAAATCATTACTTTACTCCCAGAAGAAGTGGACTCTGAATAGGGACCCAGGTGGAAGTATAAGATATGAACTTCATCACCAAATTTCTATTTTTAAGGAATAGGCTGCAACCATCAAATCTGACCAATACCCAGAGAAACTGGGAGCTAAAATCTTAGCTTAGAGCTCCCAAATTCACCTTGATGAGAAACAAGGCAGGAGGTGAATGGATCTAGCTAAAGGGACTGGAAAAGTGTTGACAGGAGGGGTTGGTTGTGGATATGAACTGAATAATGAATTTTAGGAACGTAGCTTTAATTTCATCGTATTTGGGTTCTCTTAAAAGGGAGAATCAGGTCATTCTAACTGGAAGGCAGTCTGAAATGTATTGTTTTGAGGTGTACATTGTCTTTGGTTTTGAAAGGCATGCTAGTAGAGGTGGTGAATCATTGGGCAATATCTGCCATACTTAGCCCTCGCTCTGTTCCACAGCCTCTATCTTAGAGTAGGATTCCAACAAATCACCAATAAATTACTGGACAACACATACAGGTATCAAGTCTCCTGTCTATTCCCTTCCATCCTGCCATCAATTCATCTTTGTTTTTTTATTTTTTTATATATATTTTTTGAGGGCAGTGTCACTGGCCCTCATATGTGGGACCCGAACTGGGGCCGCTAGCTTCCCAGGCCAGCGCTTTACCACTGCGTCAGTCGGCCGGCCCTCAATTCATCTTTAAAATCTCACTTCATGATATATCTCTGCTTAGATCATTCCATTTGCCCCAAATCTCTTTTTTGATCCTTTTTCCTATATGACTGCTATTAAATATTTCAGTGCTAACTTCAACTTCTTTTTACTTTTTTAGGGAGCTCTCAGTCAGGACTCCATCTACTCTAAATTTCTGTAACTATTCTAACCTACATCTTCTATCTTAGAATGTCATCATACTTTCTGATGTTGATCTAAGTATCCTAAGAGCATAAGTTGTGTTTTATTATGTATTGTACTCCTAATACATAGCTCAATGTCTGACATATGGTTTGTATATGACAAATAAATTCAGATCATAAAAGGAATGCATTAGGTTTTCTGTTTATTTGTTGTCCCCTCAATGGTTAGCCTAATTACAGGATTCATTGATTTTACGTAGTAGATGCTGTAGTTGCTTCACCTTATGGCCTAATTCTCCTGAGAATACCTCCCTTGCATACAAATGGCTTCCCATCTTTCTGCCTCAGGGTATTCTCTAGCATCAAGTATGGTTAGCACTTCTGCAAGGCACCTTTGGAAGTTCTGAAGCATTAGTGTCTCCAAAGAAATCTTTAACCAATGAGGGCTGGAGTTGGTGGAAGCTCCCGCTTCCTCTTACCTATCCAGTTTACCTCTCAGTGGAAAAACTCTAAGGCATGTTTCATACAGTCTTTCAGAAGGTTGCAAATCAGATTTTTCCTATGCTACCGCAGAGGAAATGTGCTCAGTAAAGCACTCTTTATTGCCTGTCCTTTTCTTGTTGTACATCCAACTTATTCAGATTGGATTCATTTCTAAAATAAACTACTTTCACAAAAAATCTGGTGTCAAAATCTGCTTTGTGAGACCTTCAAATAAAGACAATTAATAATTGTCTTTTTTATAATAACTTATAAAAAAGCTCATTTATAATAACTATTATTGACTCAGTAAAGCATCTCCACAAAGTTTAGCCCAGCTCAGAGCAATCCAAAACTGTGCCTGACACATAGTAGATATTTAATAAAATGTTAATTGCCTACTTTCACATTTTGGTAACACTTTATTCATTAGGCTTAAATAAGATATATTGTTGAAGATGATATAATATTGCCTTTTAAATATTTGTGACTATTTGTTTTGACATTAATGCATACTTGTATTTCCACCTTAGGACCTAAATTAATAAATTTTTAAATTTTTTCTTGTTATAATCCATAACTTTCTTTTAACTATTTCCAAGGTATTTTCTGTTGGAATATTCTTATAAATAAAATTCAAGTACGCAAAATCTAGTCTAACTTTTAGTAGAATTGTGAGTGTAGGGGATCAGAATGAGCCATCCCAAGATATCTGTGATATGTGGATTATTTTGAGCTAAGGGTAACTGAGACCCTGTGTGCTCAAGAGAAACTCCTGCTCCCTATCTTAAATATCTAGAAAAATTTAAATTTGGAGGTTTGCCCATAAGAGTTATCATCAGAAATGACTTTTTACCTATGTATACAGCAGGCATACTAACAATTACTGAACATGTGTTCTCCCTGCAATGGGCCCCTGATGTCCCAAAGTGTATTACCTCATCCCTAACTCTGAATGTCTTATATACCTCAATTTCCCTTTCTGTCTCTGAACCTCTCATGTATGTAGGCTTCTCATACATATGCATATAATTAAGTTTGTTTATTTTCACTTGTTCATCTGTCTCATGGCTATTTGATTATTAGACCAGCCAAAAGAATCTCGAGGGTATAGCAAAGTTTCTTTCTCCCCCACTAATGAAAACATTCATATCAAACTTTATATTAATTGATACATTTGATGCATGGGAACCCCATGCTTTTCATTGATCTAATTTTCATTCTTGATAAAGGAGACAGCTGTGTATTTGTCCTTGGAAGAAAATGGCAGAAAGGCCTTCAACTTAGGAAGGGTACTTTCTAGCTTATTATTATCACTGGTAATTGCAGAACTATAGAGTGAAGAATAAATTATGTAGAAGAGATATGAAAAAGCTAGTACTATTGCATTGAGTATTATTAGTATTTAAACAATATTTTATCAGTTAGTAATTATTTTTGTATATACAATCTCCAGTGATTCTTAAAATAACCCTGTAAGGTAGATTGTGTTATTACCATTTGTATCCACATTTTCTAAACAAGAAATGTAGCTCAGAGTTCCTGGGCTCTTCAACCAGAGTCTAACAGCTAATAAGAAATGGACCAAGCTCCAACTACAGTCTGGGTCACTCTGAAGCCGGACCCAGAAGACAGTAAAGACAAAGACAAAGAATTTGGGCACTCAAGTGAACCTGGAAATCTCTTTTAAAAGTCACTCCTGGGCTGGCCAAGTGGTGTGGTGGTTAAGCACTGGCTTGGGAAGCCAGCGACCCCGGTTCGGGTCCCACATGTGAGGGCCAGTGACACTGGCCTCAAAAAAAAAAAAAAAAAGTCACTCTTTCCTCTGTATAAAAATAGGAAGTTGGACCTAGTGGCCTCCAAAGCTCTTTTGGAAAAGAATTCCTGTTTTACATACTTGTTGACATACCTGTATTTTACTCACCATACATAAGATCTGATCGTTCCCTTTGTTAGATTATCTACTAATTAGTTAAAAAAAAGGGTTTAAGGTAGGTCATCCATCTTGTAGTTGCTTTTCCAATAATCGATTGCCCTTGAATGTAAGGCTAAAAAGTCTAGAAGCATTGAACAATTTTGGAATGGACAATGCAAAGTAGTGTCTCCAATCTAGCAGTATTGTGACCATTACAATAAAAAATATTTAAAGAAAAGACACCCATTGGTACCCTGATCCAAATCTTCAGTGATTTATTGCCCAAATTGGGCCAAGGTGGTGGCACTGGAAATGAAAAATAACAGTGAGGTCTAAGAGAACTGACAAAAAAAGTATTAACAGGAGCAGGTCTTGATGATTGACTATATAAGAGATAATAAAGTCAATGAAAAGTAGATCTGCATAATTGGTATTTCCAAAGCAAATTATCCCACCTTTTATCTTCTAGATACACAAAATAGAGTAAGATGAAGTGTGTATGATCCTATTAAATACATACTTAGTGGTTTTGTTGAGCTGCAATCTAAATTTAATCTTGTATCTATCAGGAAACAAAAAGCCAAAAAAGACTGCATGTCCTATGGAATGCTAGGCACACTCTAGCACACCTTTCAGGGTTACCTGTATCTAGAGTTGTTTATGCATTTTGTTTTTTCATGAGTTATTTTATAACTTTGTATGTGGTAGGAAACTGATAGTAATGCAAATTAGTTTAGGCCATAGACATGCAACTGAATATTTTCCAATGAAGGTGTATTGGTTCCCCCAACCTTTGATAAAGAAGCCAGTTTTGCATCTATTAAATCATTTCAGCATTGCTTTTTTGCCTATATATGTGTCTTCTCTTTGGCTTCTCCTTTGAGCCAGTTTTGTTGTTTTGGTTTTTTTTTTTCCCAACCCTGCTGCTCAGAGCTCCTACTCTTTTTTTTTCAAAGATTTTATTGGGGAGTTGGGAGAGGGGAACAGCTTTGGGGAATCAAGGAAGGGGAATAGACAAGTTGCTATCCCTTTATTCTTCAGCCTAGTTGTGGAGGACATTGCTTCACTGGCCCATGTGGGTATTATTGTGCTCTTCCCAGGTAAGGCAGATCTGTCACCTGCCACTGGACGGCTGCTCGAGGCAGCTATTGGCAGCTCACACTGGCTGCCAGCCACTTATAGTAGCTTTACGGCAGCCCACTGCATCCCCACTGCAGCCTACACCATCATTGGCGACTCATGGCAGCCCAGCTCCACGTGGAGCTGTTGTTTACCATCTTAGCTGTAGATGGCACAGCATCACTGGCCTGCATATGGGTTCTGAAATGGTCCCCTACTGCTCAGAGCTGGCGACCCAAGCCAACTTTTAACCAACATGCCACTCAGCCGGCCCTTGAGCCAGTTTTTAATGCCTTTTAATTTACATTATAATTAATAACATAATATTTTATGCATGTTCATTTTGAATTTGTGTGTACAGTTGTGGTTTTGCTATACATTTAAAATATTATCTTGTAACATACCTTTTTTTTAAAACTAATGTATTGTTTCCTCTTGAGAACATCTAAATTGAGTCCAATGGTGATGGTGGTAGAGGTTGTGTGTGTTGGATAGTCACTCAGCGTCAACTTACTGTGGACCAATAGATAAATGACATTTCAGAAAGGGTAAATTAAATGAATGGTTTGCACAAAGGAATGACATACTTGGTTCTTACTCTACATCAGTAATTACAGCTTGAGTAAAGAGACAGAGTTCAATTGTTTTGCCCTTTGTTTGCTTTTAAACATAAAAGAGTAACTTTGTGAATGTATGTATTGTATGTATAATAAGTTTGCTGTAAGACGCAGAACTGATTCAACGAGGAAAAGTGCAATTAAGTGGTTGATTGGCTCTTGATAAAGTGTGTAATTTTGGATTAGATCTTAGCTACATTCACCAAGCTAATCCTATTTTAAAATGCTGCTTTTATCATAGAACATTGGGTGCTTCACTTTCAATTTTATCTCAAGTGGAAGCTTATTTCAGGTTTCTTTTTTTCCCCAAATTAAGGACAATGAGCCAAGATGATTCATTTTACTTTTTACCTTCCGTGAGTCATGCTGAGATGCGTAAGCTTCCTTCGTCATATGACACAGCCTCAGCTGCAGGCTGCTGGAGTCGAAACCTAAGTATTGTCTGTTGAAGTGCTACTGAAAAAGATATGTTGAACTTTCTGCAAATGTGAGTTTAGGCTGCCATTACTAGTTCTAAAATGATGAGCTTTTTACATCCATGTCATTATGATAAGCATATTATTAACTGGTTTATGATTGATTTAACTCAATTAGGTATTTACTTAAAATACTCAAGTTTCCTTTCCTTTGTGAAATCTTCCACATTTTAAGGTAACATGTGACTGTACCTTGTATTATAGATTAAGTAACACATTGATTAGAACATCATTTGCCTTTACATAATAGTATAATCTAATTTTCTTTAATGACATTTTGGGGGTTGGAGAGTGATTTTCTTCTTAGCTCCACCTTCATTTACCATAAGCAAAGAGATCTCCACTTCTCTCCAAAGACTGAAAATATTGAATAGAATCCTTGTTTCTATTCTGATTGCTGATTTACTATAAGGTTGAAAGAACAACTAATCTAACTGGTAATGGCGTGTAATATCTATGAGGTCTGTTTAGCAGTTGGTAACATTACTGGGTTTCAAAAGTAAGAGCTGTTCAACTCTCTCTTGCACTGTCTCATGCATTGTTATGACAAGCCAAGGCCTCCTCCTCTCCATGTCTCCATTCAGAGGCAAGCCTAGACACCCAATATGTTCTCTTATATACCTTATTCTGATAGTGACTGGGTTTCTGAGGGAGCTTGCAACAAGCCCTGGTTAGGTATAAACATATGTAGATATAGTCTTCTTTGAAAAGTCATCTCTTCCCATAAATGGATATCAAAGTGTGGATTTGCAATACAGAGTAGCAGGTCGTCTCCCCTTGGTCTCAGATCCCAGACATGCTCTCCAATCTAGATTTTTCAGAAAGCTGTGTACTTTAGATAATTAATGGACAGCTATTTACAAAATCCATACATTGATATTTATTTGGCATCTTAATCTACATCTTCATAAAAGAACCTAAAGAAGAAGAGGGGAGATGATTGGTAGCCAGGCAGAAATATCTGAAAGATTTAAACAAATTTCTGGAACCTTAAAAAGAAACGGGAGTATTATAGGATGAATCAATCAAGGAAGGCACTGTTTACAAAAATGCCATGGGGACTATGGAGCTGATCAATAGGGTAGAAACACAGAGTCAGATCAGGATTGCCTGCCATGACTCCTGGGCCAAATCTACTCTACTGTCTGTTTTTGTAAACAAAGTTTTATTAGAGCACAGCTACATCTATTCATTTTGATATTTTCTTTGGGTGCTTTCATGACATAATGGCAGAGTGGTAAATAATTGCAATGAAGACCTTTTGGCCTTCAAAATCTGAAATGTTTCCCATCTGGCCCTTTACAGAAAGAGTCTGCTGACCCCCTGCTCTAGCCTCAGAAATATAATATTGTATAGATGACCTGCGAGAAAGATGAGATTTATTATCTGTGATAATGTTACCTATGATAATAGCTGCCTTCCTGGAGGAGGTCCTCTATCTAAGTTCTTTTAGGCAAGTAGGGGGAAGGGCAAAGTTTTTTTCTCAGCCTTTTGTTTCTTGAAAAAAACTCAGTTTAAAATAATCAATATCCCACAAGGCATATTTTGAGGTGACAAACTCTACTGCCCCCGACATTCAAGATCATGTAGCGGTTGTAAAATGCTATAACAACTCTTTCTTGGGCTGACTAATGCTTATGAACGATGGTCCTCACCCACTTTACAATTTCATTTATTATGGGGATATTAGATGGCTAAATCTCACTCTCCTTATGACTGCCCCCAGTGCCTAGTTAATTCCCCTTGTAATCCTGCCTCAGAAAAAGCAACCAATCCAGAACTGATTCCTACCTCCCTTAGTTCCTCTTCAGAGCCCGGCAGTGAAAAAACAAACCTTACAAAAGACACTTCCCTCCTCCTTTTTGCCTAGCAGAATTCCTCTGAAGCATACTCCTTTGTTGAGAATCAAGAAATCTTTTTTTTGTCAGACCATAGACTTGTTCCTGGTCATCTGTAGCCAATGAAGTTAATAGCTTCATTATAGCTGGAGTTAATAGCGGTTAACGTATAATGTTCAAAAAGGTGAGAACATGACTCTCATACAAATATAAAATGAACACATGTCAAAGATATTTAACTCAATGAGGGAACCATTGAAGTTATAGGGAAGCAATTTAATAAAAAAAATACGGTAGGGTAGCAGTGCTAGGTTAGATACAAAGCTGGTTAATGTCCAGCCAACACATAAACTATAGTCTCTAGGACTGTCTGTCCTACTGGACAGAAATTATTTGCATCTCTACTAAATAAAAATCTGAAAATTAACCTCTGTCCCTAATCATTGTAAAATAACACGTATGATAATATATAAATCCTAGGACTGCACTAAAAGAATATTTAACAGTGTCTTCTGCTTTTAAAAAAGTTTCAAGTAATTTCCCTTATAATGCAAATCACAATGAGCATAAATTATCTCCTTCTGACAGACAAAATATCAGTAGTTTATTTTTATTTTTATTTTTATTTTAATAAGCTAGAAAAAGTAACTGGGGAGAATGATGGAAGCTCTTTTGCTACCAACATCCCAGAGTCAGCCCCACTCAGACTTTCTGGTACTTGTACGACTTAACCCAAAATGCGTTGATCTTGACTGATAACCCTAAAACAAAGTTGACAGGTGATAAACTGCTCATATATGCGAAGATTTCAATCAGCATCCTTATGTGTTGTAAAGATAAATAAATTATCAGCCCTCACCAGATATTATAAAAAATGTCTTCAGAATAAAAGAGAAGTATAAATAAAAGTATATAAATATATATATATTATATATAGTTCTTTTAACCAGGGGGAAATATTATTAAACGAAAGTCTTTGAGGCTGAAAGTTGTCCTGAAAGAAAGGGTTTATTAAGCCATATTCTGGCCAGAAAAAAGACCAGGTCCTGGGGCATCGAGCTGAAACCACCAGCAGCAGGACTAGATGGAGCAAACAAACATGTTCACCATCCTGGGATTGATGAGGCTCTTTTATTACAATGGCTTTGGAAAGGAGAGATGTGAACTGTTTTGAAAGAATTCACACTGGCCGTAGATAACAGGGTTAGGAAAAGGTGAAGTGGGGCTAGGCCTGTGATACGTGTACATGTCCATAAGGAAGCAGTATTTGCTGCTTTTGGATTGGTTGTGGGCAACAGTCCAAAAAGTTCATGCAGAAGCAGGATGCGGTGGCATCTGGTGGTGGGCTCTTCTCTCTGGATTGAGGGGTAAAAAATAGCCACCCGGAAGTTGATTCAAAATGTCAACATACCTCCTGGAATGTGAGTTGTATTTTGTTTTTGGCCCACAGCTCTGTTAATTAACTTCCCTTGTCTCCCCCACTCTCTAGCCAGCTGTAATTTAGGACATCTCAGAACTTTTCTTGTCGGTATCTAACTTTAAGAAACAAAATATGTGCTCTCAGGGAGATTCAAAAAGATTCTATACTATAAAGTAAAAACTGGATAGTAAGAAAAAGGGACATAAAAAAAGGAAGTTCTTAGACATTTAAAATATATTGCTGATCTGACTAGAGTGGGGTTGTATCTCGTTGTGGTTTTCATTTGCATTTCTCTATTAAGTAGTGAGGTTGAGCATTTTTCATATGTCTGTTGGCTGTCTGTGTGCCCTCTTTGATGTGGAGTAGACCATAGGGAACAGACTCAATGGAATTGTAACATCTATATACGATGTCAGAGGGGTAGTATATTGGGGGGGGTGAGTTTTCACTTTGTGAGGGGTGTAAATGTCTATTACATTGTTTTGTACATCTGAAACTAATATAAATAAATAAATAAAATATTGCCAAAACAAGATACAACAGAAAATTTGAAGAAAATGATAAATATCTAAAAATGTAGAACAAAATTTTAAAGAATAAATTAATTTAGTTTGCCAGCCCCTGTTGGCAGATGCCTGTTTTGTGAAAAACGCATGACAAATAATTCAACATCAATTGGTGATTTGTGGGTCATCTCCTTGAAGTGTTTGGAAACAGATACATATTTTGTCAATTTCAATTCCTAGCACTGAATTGTATATTTGGAAGTTGATAAAAGAGTGTACTCAAAAGTTCTTATCAAAAAAAAATTGTAATTATAAAAAATACATACATGTACACATGCATACATACCTACATCCACACGTACCTAGTGAGTCAAAAACAATTATTGATTACTTACTCCTTGCATGAGTTCTGCCTGAGTTGCTCTGTGTGTGGGGAGGTGGGGGTGGGAGGGAGTGTTAATATAAAAAAATTAAATTATAAAGCATCAGAAACCTCTAAACACAGGCATAATTTGTGATCTACATAACTGACCTCTATACAGAAATATCTCTTTTTAAACCAACAAAATCAATTTCAGGAAAATTGAAACAAAATTATTTCCTACTCTTGCCTTAAGTCCTGTAAACACTTGGAAGAACCCACAATGAGCCTGAGACACTGACAATGATGCCCTCTAGTCTTCAGGGCCTCTGACAATGATGAATGATCAATCTTTAAATAAATGAGCCTTGGCATGTGTATTGCGGGCAGTCTTATTGGTCACGCATGTAGCTTCTTTTCCTCAAAAAGATAAAAAGGCAGTTTGTGAAGATATTTTGCTCCAAAATCCATTGATGTTTCTAAAAAGCCTTATGGACAAGGACATGGCTGTAAAATTGATACTCAAAGATAAACCTCGGTGAAATGTCATCATTGCGAGATGCAGTACAAAACCCAAGGCTTTTTTCCACTCTTAGAACTCATACAAAGGGCACTTAATGAGCATGCCTCGGTTATAGATCTCTTAATCACCATTACTCTCAGGTTAAATTAAAATTGACAACACTATGCTATTGCTCATGAGTCAAAGAATCCAGCCTGTAACCCACAAAACTGTAACCAACAAAAAGAAATAAAAACAGCAAAAGAACAGAAATGGGTGGCTTGAGGATTCATGGCACATGTTTATGTGTTATCATTTTCCAGTCTCTAGCACCCTCCTGATTGCTTTTCTTTAGAGGGCTCATGGATATTTTTCTTCCTATTCTTAGTATGTGGCATCTGAAGCTGTATCTTCCTTTTAGAGAGCACCACAAAAGAAGGTTCTGGGAACATGCTAATCACTCTACTATTGGAGAGAGTATTTACTGACTCTCAGCAGTGCTCTACCAAAATTAAGCCAAAGACAGAACCAGCACCAACTTCCATAATTTTAATTTTGTTTCCTAAAAGTACAATATGTTTATTCCATTAATAAAATATTACTAAACTTGGAAAGGAGATAAAAGATAAATGCAGAGAAATTCATCCCTTTGAGGACTTAAATTTAAATAGTAATCTAGAGTCTAATAAATGAGTGTGATAAATTTTGGATCATTAGAATGTGGTGCCTAATACCTTTTAGTCAGATAGTTCTATGAAAACCTAATGAAAAATAATGAACTATTACTCCAAACAAAACTCACTAGGGAAAATAATACCAAATTTGATTACATAAATAAATTTGGGAGGTTTAGGAGCCCACTAAACAAATTTATAGAACAGTTAAGAATATTTGGTTAAAACAAAATATCTTCTGTGACTGAAAGAATAGTCATAGATTCTTGAGTGTGATTATACTGGTTAAGTGGTACTGTTGGGAAAAGAGCTGAATGCTAAGGAAAACAATTTTTACTAAACAAAAGTTTCAAATTTGTTTTGTATAATTCAGTATTCCAAGATAATTACTCAGGTTTTTGTTTTGTTTTGTTTTTTATATTTTGTTTTTACTATGTTTCCTGTTCTGGTGTTTACAGCTGAGAGAAAAAAATGATCAATTCTTTTAATCAAATCTGTCATCACTGAGGTTCTTTGCCATATCTAGGCATTTCTTGGAGATACTGTGGGGTCGGTTCCAAACCACCTCAATAAAGCCCATATCACAATAAAGTCAGTCGTAATCATTTTGCTGGTGGAAGATGTTGCTTTCAATTTATAAAAAAAAAAAAAAATGCAACATCTGTGATGCACAGTAAAGCAAAGTGCAATAAAATAAGGCATGCCTGTATATAGTTTACAAAAGTGCTCACAGTGGAGATTTCCTTCACCAAAACAAAACGCCTTATTTTTTTAGTATAGTTTTTATTTTTCAATTAGTTGACATACAACATTATATTACTGTACAACACAGTGATTAGACATTTATATAACCTGTGAAGTGATCACCCCAATAAATCTAGTACCCACCTGACACCATACATAGTTATTACAATATTATTGACTATATTTCTTATGCTGTATCCTACATCCTCATGACTATTTTGTAACCATCAATTTGTACTTCTTAATTCCTTTCCCTTTTTTCACTCATCCTCCCACTCTCCCATCTGACAATCATCAAAGTGTTCTCTGTATCTATGAGTTTGCTTCTGTTTTATGTGTTTACTTTGTTCTTCAGATTCCACATGTAAGTGAAATCATATGGCATTTGTCTTTCTCTGTCTGACATACTCCACTCAGCACAGTACCCTCTAGGTCCATCCATGTTGCTGCAGATGGCAAGATTTCATTCCTTCATAGGGCTGAGTATATTCTGTTGTATATATGTACCACCTCTTCTGTATGCATTCCTCCATTGATGGACACAGGTTGTCCCTGTATCTTGGCTATTGTAAATAACACTGTAATGAACATATGGATGCTCATGTCTCTCTGAAGTAGCATTTTGGGTTTCTTCAGATAAATACCCAGCAGGGGTGTTATTGGTTCTTTCTTTGTCTCTTGTTATAGCATTTGTTTAAAATTTTATTTTGTTTGGTATAGTATTATCCCAGTTTTTGTTTATTTGTTTTCATTTTCATGAACTATCTTATTCCATTCCTTTGCTTTCAGTCTGTGTGTGTCTTTCAATCTGAAGTGAGTCTCTTGTAGCCAACATATGTAAGGGTCTTGTTTTCTCTTCTTTTCATTCTTTCTGTCTTTCTTTTTTTTTTTTTTTTTTTTTAGAATGAGATATATTTAACTACATTGTCTAAAATGACTTATAGTTGCAATTTAGAACCCAAACATGGGCCAAGAACCAGAGCTCGTATGAGCTGGTCTTGACAATTTAATTTACAGCACAAATAGGAAGCTTCCGTTTGAATTAGAGGGAAATTACAGACCATAACGTCTCTTCAGTTATATCAGAGGTGGGAATATTTTCTAATGCAGACTGAAGTGATTCTTCACATGGAGCGCCCCTCTGTTTGAAGGGGTGGCAGGCAGGATGTGAGACCCCATTGTGCAGGGCAAGGGACTGGCGGCCCCCGGCTAATGTTCCCTGGCCCTCTCACCATAGCTGTATGGCAGTGCCACCTGTTCTTCTGAGAGAACAGCAGTTTTCACCATCTAAGAGAAAGTCCAAGGCATCTCCTGGATCAACATCAACAAACAGGTTCTGAGAAGCTACCAGCCCATCTGATACGTCTGTAGGGTGCTGGGCCTGGGCTCACAGCTGCCTTTCCTGTTGTGGTGACCCTTCCCATGCCGTCCTGAGCATCAGCATGTGGCTCTGGAAGCTGAGCTGGACCTGTGTGTAACTCTTCCCAGGGCCACCTGGCCACCCCCAGGCCTGGGTCAGGCCCTGCTCTCACTGCAGAGCAGGGCCTTGTTTTCTTAGCCATTCAGCCATACTGTCTTTTGACTGGAGCATTTGATCCATTTATATTTCAAGTAATTGTTGATAGATATGTAGTTATCGCCATTTTATTATTCATTTTTTCATATTCTTCTTCTTCTTAAGGAAGTTCTTTCAACACTTCTTGTAATATTGGTTTAGTGGTGATGAACTCCTTTAGCTTTTTTTTTTTGTCTGGGAAGCTCTTTATCCATCCTTTGATTCTAAATGATAGCTTTGCTGGGTAAAGGAGTCTTGGTTGTAGGTCCTTTCTTTTCATCACTTGAATATTTTGTACCCATCCTTTCTGGCCTGCAACGTTTCCATTGAGAAATCAGCTGCTAGACTTATGGGAGCTCCCTTGTGGGTAACTAACCACTTTTTGCTTGTGCTTTTAAGATTCTCTTTTCATATTTAACATTTGGCATTCTTAATTATGATGTGTCTTGGTGTGGGCCTCTTTGGGTTCATCTTGTTTCGTTAGATTTTTTTTTTTTGAGGGCAGTGTCACTGGCCCTCATATGTGGGACCGAACCAGGGCTGCTGGCTTCCCAAGCCAGCACTTAACCACCGCGCCACTCAGCCGGCCCGGGTTCATTTTGTTTTGGACACTATGCTTTCTGGGTCTGTATGTCTATATCCTTCACCCAGTAAGGGAAGTTTTCTGTCATTTTTTTCTTCAAATAGGTTTTCAACTCCTTGCTCTCTCTCTTTTTTCCTTCTGGTACCCCGATGATGTGAATGTTGGTGTGCTTGATGCTGTCCCAGTTGCCCCTTAATTGTCCTTCTTTTTTTTTCTGTTTTGATTGGGTGTTTTCTGCTACCTTAACTTATAAATTACTGATCCAATCCTCTGTTTTATCTAATCTACTGTTGCTACCTTGTAATATATCCTTCATTTCAGTTATTGTATTCTTCATTTCTGACTGGTTCTGTTTTGCATTTTCTATTTCCATTTTTATGTTTCCTATCTGTTGAATTTCTCGCTGAGATCACTGAGCATCCTTATAACCAGTATTTTGAACTCTGTGTCTGGTAGATTGCTTGTCTCCATTTTGTTTAGTTCTTTTTCTGGAGCTTTGTTCTCCTTTTTCATTTGGGGCATATTTTTTGTCTCCCATTTTTGATTACCTCCTTCTCTTTGTTTCTACATATTAGGAAGGGCTTCTGTGTCGTCTGGTCTTTGTAGAATGTAGTAGGTGTCTTTGAGGCCCAGTGACACAGTCTCCCTGGTCACCTGAGCTGGGTTCTTCATTTGTGGTCCTTGTATGGTTTGTGTGTATCCTCCTGTTGTAGTTGAGTCTGTTTCCTGTTTGCACATAAGTGGAAGATATTGACCCTGAACCTAATTGGTTGTGAGGACTGATCATGACTACAGTGGAGGAGAAGTTGTGCAGGGGCTAATTCTATGGAGCAGAATTTGCTTTAGCAGGACTCTGGTGCCTGCCCAGTCACCCTTTGGGTCTGTGGCCCAAGGAGGCAGCTGGGTGGTGCTCCAGCTTTGTCAGAAACTTTTCCCCATGGCCTCCTGGGAGTGGCCTCATCACAAGCTAAGTTCAGCTGATACTTCTGCCTTGCCCAGAACCACCTGGCATGAGCCACAAAATGAATCCCTGGTGGCTTCCACCTACACTGCACTTGGAGGTGTCTGGGAACAGCCAAGCCATGAACTGAGGCTGGCTACCCCTAATGCTGGTCTTGGGGCTGCTCACCGAAAGGTATGGGGCATGTCAATGCAAGATGCTACTTGTCTGAGTTTTGTAAACTTTTGAGAGATTTCAGGAAAGTCCATAGTAGGAGCCAAGACAGGACATTGTTATAGAAAAACCACTTGAAGTGGCCTGTGTGGGTTGAAAGTTGAGTGGGGTGGGATCTCAGGGAATCACCAGGGCAAGTGGAACAGTGTTAGCCAGTTGGATGGTGACTCAGATATGGTGGCTGCCTGCATCTGCACACCAGGAGTGGGGAGGGCTCAGAAAAAAATAATTTTGCATCACTTTTTTCTTGGAGAAAGCTGCCCCTCCTGCCCTCATTCTGGGGCCAGATAATTCAGTTCCTCCCTATATGTTCCTGGCAACTTTAGATCTGCTACCCCAGTGCTGCAGCTCAGTGTGAGTGAGTCCATTGGTGAGTAAGCCCATGCCCAGTCCCTTTAAATGGAGCACCTGATACTCCAGCAATCCTCTGTCTCATTCAGTCACAATCTCTGCTAGTTTCCATAGCCAGAACCTGTGGGGACTTCTGTTCCCATCACTGGAAACCTGGGCTGGGAAGCCTGGTATGGGGCTGGGACCACTTGCTCCTCAGCGGGGTACCTTTACCCTTACATGAAGATGCTGCAGTATTTCATTCTCTGCCCCCACCATTCCTACCAGTCTCAAGGTGGTTTCTTCTGTATATCTTTAGTTGTAAGACTTTTAGACAGCTAGACTTCAGGCAATTAATTCTCATCAATGGTTGTTCTGTAGTTTAATTATAATTTTGATGTGGTTGTGGGAGTACACAAGCACAGCATTTACCAATTCCGCAATCTTGACCAGAAATACCACCAGTGCCTTTTCTTTCTTCCTAATTAATAGCAAGGCTCATAGGCCATAGAAATAAAATAAATAATTAGCGAAGAAGATCTAATTTTGCATTTTGTTCAATTGTTACATAGCAAAACCAAAATCTCATCAAACTAAAGTGATCATAAGGCTTGTATGTCTACCACTCTGGTTGATTGGATATTACTTTGGCAAATAAATCAGAGCTTTTTTTTGTTCCTGTTTTGTGAATTTCTTAGGTGAAAAATAGTATTAAACTATAAAAATTGAATCACATTTAGATGCACATAGTTTGCACATTTAGCAACAGATTTAATAAACTGCTTTATGATAAAAGAGTAGTTGAAATCAGGGCTGTTTGAGAGAACCCCATATTTGTCCCCTATTATTAGCAATCATATAAACTATTATTTCTTAACCAGGTCCCACTCCCAGAAATTCTGATGTAATTAGTCTGCAATGTAGTCAGGGCATCAAGATTTTTAAAGTTCTGTGAGTAAATCAGATATGAAGCAAAGTTTAAGAATCACTGATATAAATAAGTTATTTTAAATGAGAATATGCTGGGCTTATGTGAAGTAGGTCTATCCATAGCTGGATTTTTCCTCATTATGATATAAATCAATGTTTACTATCCTGCTGATATCATGGTATACTTAGGAAATTGTGACATTTTGTGTGGTTCCCTGGAGGCAAATAGAGATGGCTATATGTAGCAGAAGTAACCAGCCTGGAAATCTCAGCTGCCTGTTGGAGCTGGCTGCCCCAGGGTCAAAGGAGATCAGAGGTCAGTATCAAAGTAGTCCAGTAACCTAATCTTTGCAACTCAAAGATTGATATATTCTGCCTAATTGCACTAATATTTAGAGTCAATGAATATCAAAAGGAAATTTAAAAAAAACTATAAATAAAACTATTTGGTTTTATTTTTTACCCTGTTCTTAGATTCTAGTTGAGTTTGAAACTCATTTAAAAAAGGATTTTTATGAACTGGAATTGGCCTGTGGTGCTTAGGCAATCTCAGGAGACTTCTGGAGTCCCACCTGACAGAAATGCATCCTTCATTCTTAATTCATGGGAGACATAAACCAATTTTTAGCTCACATCCAATGTCAGTCCAGGGCAAGTCCCACCAACATTATTCTGGGCCTTCTTGCCCAAGAATAGATAAGGTTAGGAATTGTCATTCTCTTTATCTTACCCAAGGCTTTACTGTGAAAAAAAGAATGGTGAACTTAATAATCACTAGCACCTGAACCTAATAATAATGGATTTAATAGCTATAAAACCATAGCAGTGCAGAAAGGAACAAAAGTCAATGTTTTATTAAAACCACATCTTTTTAATAGGAAAATAGAACATAGCATATGGGATGGGAATACGAAGTAAGACAGAAGAGTCTGAACGTAATTATGCTTAATTAAAAATTGTGCATGTGGGACTATGACAAAGCAAAGCATATTTGGCTTCAGTTATTGTTGCTGAATACAGGTAGGATGAAATGCAGCCTTTAGAATATGAAATTAAATCATGAGAGAGAGGTTGTGCTGTGGTAAATGTCACATTTTAAACCTTTTGCATGTGGGAAAGAAATTTAAATATGCAATAACAATGTTCAAAGGTTTTACTTAAGTGATTTCAAAATCAAGCGTCAGAGTTTAAGAGGAGTAACTTGTGTATCTTTCTCCCCTAAATATTTATGAAGCATTATCTATAGGCAGTGAACACTTGTATCTATTATACAATGAAACTTAATTCAAGACAAAGCTATATTAATAGAATGGGAGAGAGGAGAAAGAAAAGAAAGCATGCTGAAAATTATTTACTGCCTGAAGTCAAATTATTTACTTCAAAGATGTCATAATCTCTAAAACCTTTATGTTTTGGAGAAAGTACTAACTTTCTGAAGCTGTATTTACAAAGTGTATATAAGAGTTCCAACCCAGTGGACTCTCCATAGAAAATGACATAATGGTATATTAGACCCCTTAAACAATGCTGGGCACAGAGTAGGTATGTGGCTGAATACTCTCAACACCTCTCATCTGAGCATGTTTAAAGCTGAATTCAGTTTTTTACCCCTCCACTAAAGCAACCTCCCCAGTGTAATCTCCTACTTCTATTCTACCTGTCCCATATTTCTCAAAGGTATAAATTTCTTTCCCTTCTCACCATCAGCTCCTTAATTAGTACTTCGGTACTTCACACTGTAGTTATTGTAATGTCTCCCTAATTGACTTTTTTTTTCCTTTCACATGTTCTTTTTTGGAAATGGAATAGTTGCAGATTTAGTTAGTTAAGAAGAGGTCATACTGGAGTAGTGTGGGACCTAGACCCAATATGAATGGTGTTCTTATACAAAGAGGGACATTTGAACACAGAGACAGAGACACACAGAGAGGGGAATGTCATATGAAGACACAGAGAGAAGATGGAATATAGAGACCCTGGAGACAGAGGACTGAGTGATGCTGCCACAATCTAAGGAACACCCAGGGCAGCCAGAAGCTGGAGGAGACAAGGAAGGAGGGGTTCCACTAGAGGCTGCGGAGGGAGCAAGGCCCTACTGACACCTCAATTTCAACACCTAAGGCTGAAGAATACTGAATGTCCACTATAATTAATATATATACCGGGGGTGCCAAAAAATGTATCCATATTTTAAGAGATGTTATCTATGCTCAAGCAGCAGTTTGCTGTAATCAGAAGTGCCTGGATGCTGATGGCAACCACTTTGAGTACCTCTTATAATTACAGAAGTCAAACATGACTTGTATTCATCTATCAGTATATATTGAGTATTACAATTTTAATACAGTTTTTTTTTTCCTTTCTTAAAATGTGTATACATTTTTTTGGCACCCTCTGTATCTATAGTCACAGGATGTGGAGTACAGCATGGGGAATATAGTCAATGGAATTGTAATAGCAATATACAGTGTCAGAGGGGCAGTAGATTGGAGCATGGGGGTTTTCACTTTGTGTGGGGTGTAAGTGTCTAACTATTACATTGTTTTGTACACCTAAAACTACACACACACACACACACACACACACACACACAAACACACACACACACACACCTTAATTTCAGACTTCTAGCATCCAGAATTGCAAGAGAATAAATTTCTGTTGTTTTTAGCAACATAGTTGGTGGTGCTTTGTTTCAACAGCCCTAGGAAATTAATGCACCCTCTGAATGGAGGTCTTTTGATAGAGATTGCAGCCAGCTACATATTTTAAGGGTCTATGATGAGCGTATCTCTAAGCAAGGGAAGGAGTGAACTGTGAAAGCTCTCAACCATCCTCTTAGCACATCTCTTTTTCCTCCCTGCTATTGCTGTGTCAACCAGCTCCACACAGATGTACTCCTACAGCACCTCACCTGCATGTTTTTTGCTTTCTGTCCTGGACTCTTTTGTTACTCAACATGGGGAACTGAAAGTGCCCATTTAGCCAACCTGTATATGGTATTCCTGGAAGTGCAACAGAGTCAGTATCCCCTTGGGCAGTATCCCCTCTGACCAATGAGGAGTTAGGGGCCAATGGCTACAACCCCTCACTGCCATGTCTAGGGCAGGCAATTCTGAGGTGCTTCTGCATGTACTTCAGAGGGCCCACAGTGTAACCAGCTCAATAATGCATCCTTGACTTGCTTTTCTTTCATGCCCTGTTTTGTTCCTCTCCGCTCTCCCACTCAAGTTTCTGAGGATCTTGTCCTAAACTACCACTAAGCAAGCAGGCTTTGTTGTCAGAAAGAACACGCTATAACTGAACTATAGAGTTTTCCCCCAGAAATTTGTGTCTGATTTTCTTTATTACTGTAAATCAAGCACCTAGCATACTGTTTTGCACATAGTAGGTGTTCAATAAATACCAGAGGTGCCAAAAAATGTATACACATGACTTGTATTCATCTTTTGTTATCAGTAATATTGCGTATTACAATTTTAATGCAGTTTTTTTTTCTTAAAATGTGTATGCATTTTTTTGGGCAACCTCAGTGTATATTTTTTGAATGAATGAATGCAAGATTACATCAATCCACTAATTAGTGCATGTTGTAGACACCGTAGTTGACAGTGTATTCCATCCACGAAGATAATATATTGGTAGTGATCCCATCTGCATTTATTTGTCTTGCCTACATTAAAATTATAAGACACATTGTTTAAAGTAATCAAGATAAGCTATGCACCTGGACAGTTGCTCATTTATAACGCTAATAACATTATTGAAGACAAAATCAGGTTAGTACTCCTCTTCTCAGGCAACCATGCAGATTCCAGGTACTCACGTCCACAAATAACCCTTTATATGGGTCCATGTGTCTGTATGCAGTTTTTCTTCCTTTGCAATCTAATATCCATGACTTCTCAGAGGTTACTAGAGATGAGTCTATGAAACAATTATATCCACGAGGCTCTTTCAGGACCCCGAGATTAATATCTCCGGCCCTGTCTACTTGAATTCAGAGAACAGTAAAACCTAATGTGTATATACTCTAACTTAAATGCCAGCTTCTACCAGGATTCCATCCAATGAAGCCTTAACAAGTGGGATCCTAATCTGGCTCTCTAACGTTCTAGACAGATGGAATACCTGAGAAAGTGTATCAGATGATCAATGCTATAGGCGGCCTTCCTGTCTCTGTCCTACTTGAATCCATTACTTTATTCCATGCCACCCTAACTCTCTGTCCTGATGATGATGAACATTTGCAGCCTCTTCATGTAGAACGTGAGAGGAAATTCTGTTTTGGGGCTCTCTAAGAAAGAAGCACTCTCAGATTACAGGAATAGTTACCTAGTTTTCTAACTGATAGCAGCATTGCGTTAACCAAGAAGGAAAAAAGAATCTTCCTATTTATTTTCAGGCTCATGTAGCACATGTGCGCTTCGAATTTCATCAAATGGGCTGCATATCTGAGAAGGATGTTCAATGGTAAAATAGGAGAAAAAATATAAAGCTACAATAACTTAAGCTTTTTTTCCCCTAATTTAATAATGACTAAAGGAAAATTATAAACCATCCAAAATTATGAAAATATACTAGAATACAAAGGGAAGGGCAAACAGTGAGGGGCTATCTCTATTAAAGATTGTGATAGGATAATTTTATTCATAGGCTAACTTATCTTTCACAAATGAACATGGAGAAAAGCATCCTAAGATATGCAACAGTGCAAAATGTGTACTTGTGGACATAACATAGCCATGTGAAAGAAAATAAAATGGGACAGATTTGACAAACTGTCCTATGGCTATAACAAATTGTCAGGGGCTGGCCGAGTGGTGCGGTGGTTAAGCGCTGGCTTGGGAAGCCAGCAGCCCTGGTTCAATCCCACATGTGAGAGCCAGTGACAATGCACTCAAATAAATAAATAAATAAATAAATAAATAAATAAATAAATAAATAAAAATTGTCAGAGCTACTAGTTAATCACAGGATCCTGCAAACCACACCATTATTCATGTCACAATGTGGGGAGCAAAGGGCATTGTTTTATAATTTGTTTGAATGACTTTTAAAGCAGAATTATGTTCCTCATTATGGGGAACATCTACCCATTGGACCTAAGAAATTACCTGTACCATTTAAAGATGGAACATTCTATTCTATCTTCCAGGTCAATATGTTTTCCTGTTCTCTAAGAGGGCAATTCAGATCTCCACTTCTTTGGAACCTCTTCACCTCTCTTGGACTGAACAGATTATCTTGCTTTGTATTTCACAGAAAAATACAGAAGCCAGTAAGATGCATTCAATGTCTGATACCAAATCTACTGAACCATATGCACCTGGATCAACACTTCCGCCATCTAGAAGTCTCTTCCTTCTCTACTCAAGGGAAGTCATTCTTGCCATCATAAGAATGCACCTATCTCCTACCCTGGTGATCTTGCATCTTACCTCTCTCTCCTCTTACCCACTCTACTTACTGGAATGGATTGACCTGGTTTTGTTTGTTTGTTTGTTTGTTTGTTTGTTTTTGATGTCTGCAAACATGCTAAGCTCTTTCCTACCTCAGCACCTTTATAATTATTCTTCCTTTGCCTGAAATATTCTTCTTCCTGCTTCTTTCTCATTCAGAGCTCAGCTTAAATGTCAACAATTGAGAGAAGCCTTCTATGGCAACCATTTTTCAAAGTGGGTGCCCTCAACCTCCACATCTAATTCATCTCATTGATTTTATCTATTTCTCTTTTTCTTTAATACCCTGACCTTAGCTAAAGTAGGACAAGTTACTGTTACCACTTTCTTTAACTTCTATGAAAATGTCCTTAATTATCCGCCTGGGAAGGAGTTACATTAAAAATATTTACAGCCTCTACTGAACAGGTGTCAACTAGTAAGAGCTGATGATGGCTGTAGTGCTAGAATAGCATTCTGGAAGCCCACCACTGCACCAGGTGTTAACTATTTGGTTGCTTGATTCTGACAGGAGGTAGCACTGCCCAAATGGCAGGCAGGCTCTCAGGCACAGGGTATCAGCTACTTCTAACAAGAATCAAATTATGTCCATTTTTAAACAAGCTGTATGGTTGCACTGTTGCAAACTGACTTACTTGTACTGGTGTACACTAGTCAATAACATATTTGCCCAATCATTCACATCTATACAAAAGGGATCTTTAATGAACATGTCACACACACACACACACACACACACACACACACACACACACGCTTTAAATTCTATTGTGCCTGCTCACTTCTTAAATATGACCCATGGTTCTTGGATCATTTGGCCCTTGACTAGATTATCTTTAATCTTTAATATCGCATTGCATCATGATTCCACTGGCTCTCCCCCAGAAAAACTACTAGGAAACTGAACTGTAGGATGTGTTCATACCCCAGAGTGTATGCAGGACCCCAACAGAAGGTAATTTTCATTCATGACCAGCTCCAACATCAAAATTACAAAGCACATGAAAACTCCAGTGCCATATGACATAGTTAGAAATGAGGGACTAGACTCTATTTTTATCACATTGGAAAAGCAAATTGTCAAAATATACTAAAAGTAAATAAAACACAAATAACATTTGACTTAGCAATTCCAATGCTAGAAATTCATTTTAAAAAAAGAAAAGTACACAACATTTTGCACACGTATGTTAATTACAATATCATCTATAATAAATATCACAGGACTAACAATAGATGATTAGTAAAATACGGTATGTCTCAACTATACATGATGCAGTAGGCAGCCATTAAAAATGTTTGAGAAGTATATTTAAAAGCATGGCAAATGTTTATTGTACATTCCCAAGTGAGAAAATCAAGTTATGCAGTAGAAGGTACAGTGTGTTTCTATAGAGCTAGTTTCTAACCAGACCAACTGGTTAAGTTAGGTGATGAGATCAAAAATAAGGTTCTTTTTCTTTATGCTTTATGAACTTTCCAAATGTGTTTCAGAAGACTGGAATTGCCTTTTTAATAGGAGGGAAAGCTAATACATTTAATAAAAACTAGCAGTATGTTATTTTTGAAAGAAGTATACCAACATGCTTTGTTGATATTGTGGTCTATTGCAGACAGCAGACCCAGACGTCTAAGTGTCTATAATCCATAGGTGATAAAAGATATTTTGCCGAATAGAGCCAATAGCACTTCCTGGGCTTCTGGTTTTTTCTGTGACTTTTTATGATGCTTTAAGATGACGCAGCAGGCCTTTTTTCTAAGACCCAAAGGCAATTTTTCTTGAAGACGATTTTAGGCAAATAACTTTTACAAACTAAAAGACTGAAATAGAATCAAAACTTATAAAACCAGGCAAAATGAAAGGGAAATTTTGAAACAGATTCAAATAGTCCTGTTCTAATTTTCAAAAGAGCGCTGTGTTCCCTTATTGCTTGTCTCCATTAAAAAGACCTATGTGCTTAGCTTCTCAAAGACGTTTTGAATTTGGTGTAAATTAAAAGGTTTGAGATGACATCTGAGGATGGTGTCAAGCTGAAACAACTTCTATTATACACCAGCCAAAAAATTGTAAGCCCATTTCGTAAAATAAAGCTGAAGTGTTTTGCGTCAAGGAAATTTTAGTCCAAATTCCTTGCTCATTTATTTTATTTTCAGTGTCAATTTACTACATCCCCATCCTAACTGATAAAACCCTCTGTAGTGACTGCATGAGGACTGCCTGTCAAAATTGAAGTCAGCATAGCATTTGATTATTCAAATTCAAAAAACTTTCCTTTAAATTGATTTTGTATTACTGAAGTCTGTTTTCGAACTTAACAAAAATTACAAGTGCAATTTGTAAAGTCTCTTAAAATTTCTTGAGTGCTTTTCCCGACATGATAAACCTTCTGTTAAGTGAAAGGAATTATGGAAAACCTTCAATATATGTTTGATTCCTTCTTCTTCATCTTCATTGCCATATTTTATGCATTGCTTCAATTGCCTCACTATTTATCTTGTCACAGATAACATTTTGTCCTCCAATATGTCCTACTAGATGAGTCTTCTAGAACTCCAGTTTTATATCATCTTTTTTTCTTGCATCTGCAATGACAACTTATCGACCAATAACTCAAATCAGTACAACCCAGTCTAGCATTAATGTGCCTCCATGAGGCTACTGCATGTACCCAAACCCACCTAAACTACTTCCCAAACAGATATCCTCTAATCTGTGCAGACTGCTCATTTTTGCTACATAGCATGTTATTCTTTCCTTTTATGTCATTCCTCGTGCTTGTATCCCCATCTAAAATATTTTTCTGGACCACTCCCCTTGTCCTCTTCTCAACCAAATTAATATCCTCTTAAATCTTTAAATACTTTGACAATCACTTTTCATTTCCTCACCACTTCACCTATATTACTTTTCATTATAGCATCCAGAATATGATTGCTAGATTTAGAACTGCTTTCTAAAGGCACAAATTTAGCCAATTACCCATAAAAGTGTGTGAAAGGAGTGGCTTGGAGATGGGAAAAGATATCCGAGCTCATTCATTTCTTAAACAAATCTTCATTTCACACCTCTTCTTTATCATGCACTAGATGCACTTTGATAAATAGAATTCAATGCCAAAGTGTTTATGGAAGTTACAATCAAATTGAAATAAAAGATCCTATACAACATTTATCTGTAAAGAGATATGTGCTCCAATGTTTATTGCAGCTTTATTTACAGTGGCCAAGACATGGAAACAACCAAAGTGTCCTTCAATAGATGACTGGATAAAGAAGATGTGATGTATATACACAATGGAATACTATTCTGCCATAAGAAAAGATGAAATAGTGCCAGTTGTGACAACATGGATGGATCTTGAGATTATTATGCTAAGCAAAAAAGTCAGACAGAAAATGTCAAGAGCCATATGACTTCACTCATATGTGGAATATACAACTGAAAGCAACAAATGAACAAGACAAACAAACAGAGAAACAAAAACTTATAGACACAGACAACAGTTTAGTGGTTACCAGAGGGAAAGGGGGGAGGGAGTGAGAAGAGCGAAAAGGGGTCAAATATGTGGTGATGGAAGGAGAACTGACTCTGGGTGGTGAACACACCAGGTGATATATAGATGATGTATTATAGAACTGTACATCTGAAACCTATGTAATTTTACTAACTGTTGTCATGCCAATAAATTTAATAATAAAAAAGATACTATGCAGGTTATCAGACACATGCATCTAATTTATAAATTATTGTAAGTGCTGTGACATAAACAAGATGCAGTGATGGTGAAGAGAGGGTAAAGTACAATTTAGAACAGCTAAGGCAGTGACCTTGCTAGAGAGATGACACTTATATAGGGACCCAGCATAGAAGAGAAGGTGTGGGACTTTTTCAGTTCTGGAAACAGTATATGAAAAGGCTTAAAAGTGGGGACAAAAGAAAACAAAATAGGTAGCTTTGAAGCATAAAAGAGAAGCCAGCAAGGTGAAGGCAGAGTAGCAGTAGACAAGGATGGAGATGTTGCCATTGTAAAAAAACGTGGATCTTATTTGAACTAAAATGTGAGATAATTTGTTCTTTAAGTTCAGCTATACGACTATGTGGAAGACAGATTAGAGAATATCCAATAGGACAAAATGTTTATGCTTTTTTTTGCAAAAGCTATGTCATTTATTGAATCCTTTCACCTCAGATAATGGAAAATAATAATGTCAACCTAAAGTTAGATTTTTAAAATTTTTACAATTGGTTATTAAGCAATTGTAAGGTCTTTCTTGGTTTTGTTTTGTTTTTTGGGTTTTTTGTTTTCGTTAATGGAAGTTGTTTCGTTAGTCCTAGAGGTCCTTGGCATTTTATTTATGTTTCGGTGGTGATTAAAAACAAAAATGCCTTTAGTTCAGCTTCACTAAACTTCTTTTTCATTTATACTATGCAGAAATGGTTTTCTTTTTTGGTCATCTATGTCTATTCAGGGTATTATGAGACCTTTATGTCTCATAGATGACTGGCTAATTGTCTATCTGTTTATAGTCAACCCAAGACTGGAATTCTCTGATGAAAGTTATTTCTCAGTAATGTTTGATGCTGCCAAATTCAAAAGCATCTTTTGCCACTGTTTAACTAAGATTAAAACTAGTTTGAATCACTTTATTCTTATATTTAATATAGTTAATGTCTTTCCTCATCTATTACCTTAAACTTCATTTGTCAGCTACTATTTTTCTAAGCATCTCAAGGAGTGGCTCAGACGTGCAAGATTGTGTTTCTGTGGAGTTGGACCTTTCAGAGGAAAGAAAAGGCTTGTATCTGTATCTCTTAATCTGTAATATCCTTTCTAATTCATGATACAAAATGACCTAAATCAACCAAATTAGCAGAAAATATGTAGGAGTTTAGCTTATATGGCCCTTATGTGATTGCCATTGTGAAATCATGAAATACATCCAATTTTAAACTAATCTGGAGTGAGATGAGTAGATGTTAAATAATCATCTATTTCCTCTCAACATGTTTAACCGACAAATTCCATTTTAAACAGTTACATGATTACAAGCTCTGAAATTAAATTTCATGATGAATAACTAAGCACCACTCTTCAGAATCCCTGGGAGAAATCATATTCTTGCAGCACAAACACTTAGAATAATCGATTGGGAGTCAATTGGCAAAGTACTTCAGATTTAATTTGCAGCTCTGAAGGATCCTCCTTCACTTCAGCTCTTAGAAAATGTGCTGCAGTCCCTCCTTGTCCCATTTTGGTGAAGAGAAAAAGCAGTGCTTTATCTTGCTTTGGTACTGTTTCACACTATGATATATGATACTGCACTTGGTTTTAAAAGATATTCATGCCTCTTTTCCTTGAAAAGATGGTGGGGTACAACTTGGCTACTCGTGTCGTGCACTTTTTGGATTGGCATTAAATCTTTCCATTGCTTGAGTTTCTCTCATAAAGGAGATACATAACGAAAAAAGAATTATTACAAGGGAAATTGGATCTTCTTAGTGATACCAACATGGTAGACTTTCCTATGGTTGTATACAAAAACCTTCATTCTCATGATATTCCTCATGTTTTGGGAGAAACAAGAACGACAGTTCTTGCACAGCTGAAACAACTTCAGGCAGAAACAGAAGCATTTGTCAAGATGTTTGAAGACCCAGAAACTACAAGGCAAACAAAGTAAACCAGGATGGTCAGATACTGTTGGACCACCTCAGAGACAAGCATAGTTTTTGGCAAGAATATTTAGGTTCTCTTTGTAGATATGCAAAGTTCCAATATGAATGAAGGAATTACTCTGGAACACCAGGATACATTTACTTTTTTAGAGTGTTGGTTCTAGCAACAGATAGAAATGCTTTGAGTTCACTCTGGGGAAAACTGACCTTTGAAATTTTAACGCAGATTTGGGATGCAGCCATGGAAGACCTTACGCGGTTAAGAGACTGTACATAATGTGAGTTCTCCACTGCAGTCTCTGCAGCAGCGAACATGGCTCATTCACTGGTCTCTGTTTTCTTCAACCACCCCAAAGGGCATGATAACATTGTTGATGTCTTCCTTTACCAGCCACAATGTCTTAATGCAATTCAGACAATGTGTCCACATCTTCTTTGCCATTTGACTGCAGTAGTCATAACACATAAAGATGTTCACAAACGCCAGCAGATGCTAAAATATCTGGTCCAAGTTATTCTACAGGTGTCTTCACATATAAAGATCCAATTAGAGTGTGTCGAATGCTTATGTTAACTTTGACTTTGGTAGGGCTCAGAAAAACCCAAGTGATTGTGAATCTGTGCTTGTGAATGGCTTCTTGGCAGCTTGTCTTGAGGGTTTCGTTGAAAATGCCCATCTCTTCATATTTGAGACTTTTTGTTGCATCCATCAGTGTATCAGCATTAACATGTTGGCAGATAAACTAAACATGACCCCAGAAGAGGCTGAAAGGTGGATTGTAAATTTGATTAGAAATGCACAGCTAGATGCCAAGATTGATTCTGAATTATTAGGTTGTGTGGTTATGGGTAACCATGCCATCTCACTCTGTCAGCAAGTGATTGAAATGACCAAAATCCTTTCATTTAGAAGCCAGATGTTGGCCATGAATATTGAGAAGAAACTTAATCCAAATAATACGTCAGAGGCTTCTAACTGGGCAACTCAAGACTTTGCCTTCTACTAAAGAACTATAAAGAAAACATGAAAAGACTATAAAAGAAAGATGAAATAATAAAGCCATTATATAAAGGGTGACATTTTAGAAGCAATTAACATATTGAGTATAAATTTGGAGAATTTGAATAAAATTAGCTGTTTCAAAAAAATAAAAATAAAAGATACTCATACAAGAATTACTATTTATTTAAACTTTTTTTTTTTCAGAGCCACCAGAGGAAACAATGAAAAACATGATTAAAACTATTTTGTTTGCTATTTTTTATTCTGGAGTTCAGAAAATGGCTGATATTGAGAATGTTGTATAGACAAAGGGGTCTTTGTTTTTAGGGGGAAAAAACTAGATTCCAACCACTTGGTGGGGATCTGGAGAAAACTGGTTAAATTCTCTGTGCCTCAGTTGCTTTATCTGTAAAATGGGTGTAATAATATTCCTCAAAGATGTTGTTAAGAGTAAATGAAATTATAAATGAAAGAACCCTCACACAGAGCTTTGCCAGAGTAGAAAGTCCTCCTTGTGGATAACGTCTGGATCATTCCTTGTTCACCGACTGACGAAGGTTACGAGAATGGTATTTGATATGATTTCTATTAAAACAAAAAATTTTTTTTATCTCCCTTGACAACATTTAAACATTGAGTGAAACATTGGTCTCCCTAAAATCACTGCCACTTCCTCAGCCCATCATAGCCTGGCTGTACTATGCCACTGAGGATGAGGGTGGATACTGGCATGGTGAAAAGCAGGGGTCAGCACACTTTCTGTAAGGACCAGATCATGGGCAATACGTCCATATATTATCCACGTATTTAGTCTGTGTCCTGATAACTAAACTCTGCTGTCATTGAGAGAAGATGGCCATTGACAGTATGTAAATAAACACACTGCTTTACAACAAAAATTTAGTTACGGACACTTAAATTTTAATTTTATGTATTTTTTTTATTTTACGCAAAATATATTTTGTAAAACTTTTCATGTAAAATCCACTGTTAGCTCATAGGTGGTACAAAAACAGATGGTTGGCTCAACTTGTTCAGTGAATGTGGAGAAGAGAGCCTACGCTGAGAGCCCTACAATCCAGAATCTAGACCAATACCCAGATCATTGCTATAAATAACCATGCCACCCAAAACCAGTTACGTGTTTCCTTTGGGCCTCAGTTTTATCATCTGTAAATAGAAGAATGAATTTGATCATGTTTAAGTTTTCTTTCAGCTCTAAATTCTCTCTCTCTGATTCTGAGTATAATTAATTGCTTCTAAGAAAGCAAAGGCACAGCCATCTGCCCTCTCCAGCTGTGGTCAGCTGCTTTTTCTAGCCCCGGAACTCCTGATGTTGACAAACAGACTTGTGCTTTATTATAAGAAGTAATATTGGCCTGTTCCCAGAAAATCCTGAGGTTCTTTTAGGGGAACCTGAGAAGACTGCCGTCTGAAGACTTTTTCTTCAATTGCCTACCTTTTTCCTCTGTTACTGAGGAATAAATTAGAAGATATATGTACTGAGACAACCATAAACAATATGTACACAAATGAGCACACCGTTTTCCAAGAAAATGTTATTTATAGACACTGAAATTTGATTCTACTATAATTTTCATTTTTCACAAAACATGACAGTTCTTCTGAATTTTTCCAATCATTTAAAAATGTAAATGTATTTTAAAAGGAGAAAAGTTATGTGGTTTCACTCTTGTCAAAAAGGTAAAAGGTAAGGACTTCTGCAGAAAAATAAGGCATGAAAGATCTGATGGGAGGGAGATAGACGTTTGGGGATAAAGTGGGAGTTTTAGTCAGACAGAACTGGATTTGAATTCTATTTTTTTTCCCCTTCATTGGCCCTGTGACTTTAAATGCAAGGTTGCTGAACATCTCTCTCCCTCAATTTTCTCATTTGTAAAACAGTGATAAAAATACCTACCTGATTGGGCTATTGTAAGGACTAAATGAATTATTCTAAATAATTAATGGTTCTTGTATACAGAAGGTACTTAATAAATGCCATGTGACTAATTTTAGTGGTAGGCTGCATAATGGCCTCCTAAAATTGCTCTGTCTTGATCATAGGAACCTGTGAATAGAAAGGCTATAAGACAAAGAGGAATTAAGGTTGCAGATGGATTTAAGGTTGTTAATTAGCTAACCTCAGATGAGGAATATTATCCTGGATTATCCAGGTGGGCCAGGGTAATCACAAGGGTTCTTATAGGCAGAAGAGGAAGACAGAGAGAGATCTCCAGAGAGATGGCAGTGAAGAGGGGGATGTGGCCCAACATTACTGGCTTTCAAGATGGAAGGGAGCCGTAAACCAAGGAATGCCAGCAGCCTCTAGAAGTTGGAAAAGGTAAGAAAATGGATTTCTTTTTCTACAACCACCAAAAAGAACTGTAGCCCTGCCATCACCTTGGTTTTAGTTTGGTGAGATTCATTTTAGTCTCTGACTTCCAGAACTGTAACATAATAAATAAGCTACTGAGTTCATGGTAATTTGTTACAGCAGCAATAACAAACTGATATTATTTATTATCATTATTATTATCTATGCAAGAAAAGTTAGCTGTCCACAAAAATATGTGCTTCCCCTTTCATAGTGCAGAGATTTTTGCTAAAAATTGCTGCTGTAAAAAATCCAGAAATAACTAATTAAAACCACTAAATCAATAAATAGTATTTATAAGAGTTTATTATGCATATAAGAACAATTCTTAAATTGGGAGCTTTCAAATTCAAGGACTGACGCAAAGCTCAGGGGCATGATGTTACAGGACGGCTTATAAAGTGAAAATGAGGAAACTGTTAAGCTTTACAACGATTGGTTATCATATGGGGATTTCCAGATGGCAGGGAACTGGTTAAAAGTGATTATCTTATACCATTTGTAGGAGGATAACTTGAGTTTTTTCATGATGGTTGGATGCATTTATCAGAAATAACCTGTTCAGCGGCCCCGGATCGGTCCCACATATGAGGGCCAATGACACTGCCCTCAAAAAAAAAAAAAAAGAAAAAAGAAATAACCTGTTAAGTTTCTCGTAGGGTCATGAAATAAGAGATTTAGTGTAGTTTTACTTAAGTGGCTTAAATGGTTTTGTCTACTCAGGGAATTCTCAAGTCTGGTCTCCATTTTGTATTAAATTTTAACAATGGCCCTCTTTTTGGTCATTCTCTCAGCAAGCTGAGAGTGTGACCAACTAGTATAGTGTTGCTCTCAGATTCTGCTGTTGACATAGCCAGGCTGAAAAGTCACATATACGCTCTCTCCACGGGTTGAGTAACAATAGAGGGTCATGTAATCACTGTTACCAGCAGTTGAGTTGTACTCATAGGAAGTCAAATCCTTGAGTTCCTCAAGTTGACTAATCCTGATGAGTATCGTTTGCTGTGTGAGTGGCTGTCAAAAGCCACTTAAAACCCTTGAGAACATACAATGCCCTAGAGAGGTTAATATGATGACTACAAGGAGAATAATAGCCAAGGATTGAAAAACATCCCAGAGCAGGGATTCCCAGGAGCCAAGATTTAACTAATTAAATAAATCAAATGGTTATAATAAAATTCAGGTTTTACTTTTGTAAATCAATCTACATTTGGAGGTGCATAGTGTGTAACTGGGTTTCGTTTTTTTCAGAGTTCTTTATATAGGCACAATATGATGTGTTAGCAATTACATATCCTCATGATTACTTAATACAAGATGACATGAGGATGTTTGATTTCAGGAAGTGGTGTTGCAGGGGAGTTTCCACCTAAATTAGGCCTCTATGATGTGAGCAATTAGGTAGCTTCATGAGAGGCATTTCTATGGAAACAAATGAAAAAGCAAAGGTTAGTTTTAAACAAAGATTGAAAGGTTAGCAAAGGTTAAAGTTCAAGCAAATTATAAACTTAGTTTCTAAGTTTGGAGAGTAACCAGCTGAGAACATTTCTAGATTTGAGTTGGAAGCATCTTGAGATGATGGAATAAGGATGGCAGTTTCAACCTGATTTTCCTGGTTTGCAGTTTGACTGTCTTTGACGTTACTGGGTGTTCTAGTGAACTCTCTTGAGTGGCCCATACAATAGGGCATGAAGGTTGTCCATAGGTGATCTTTCATGGTGGTTTCTCTGATGTTTACAAGTAAATAAAAAATTTTCAAATATAATTAACAGGACTAGACTCTGATAATCAGTAGACTACAGTTTTCTATTGAAATATATTTTTAATAGTCATCCATTTTTATCAAAGATATTTACAGTGAAACTAATTTCTAAGATAAATCTAGTCTTATTAAACTTGGTTTGATTATTTAGATAAATGTAGTAAGAATAGTGATTCTATGAATTCTCAAATGTACCATTCAAAGCTCTAAAAAATAGCAGATCCAAATTGTGTTTTTTGTCAGATGGACTAAGTTAAAGTTACCTGCGTAGACAGCAATTTTTTTTTTCCTAAAGATTTATTATTTGTGTGTGGTAAGGATCCTTTTTGGAGCTATTTTTGAAGTCATTTTGACTTTTAGACGGTTCTAAATGCATACCAACTAATGTGTTCCGTTGTCTCTGAGAGGCTTAGGATCCTCTTTTCAAGAAGGCCCCTTAAGATGGCTTATGTTACCTAAGGTAAAAGTTTCTCAAAGTGGCCATTACTATTCAAAACTATGTAAAAGTTCATCCATTTTGCTTATATAGCTTAAATGGTTTTGTCTACTCAAAGATTCTGAAGTCAGGTATCCATTTGAATTTAATTTTTTTTTTTTAAAGTTTACAGCAGAGGATAGTTTATTAAAGTAGAAAGTAACAGCTCTCAAAACGAGATGGGTCCCAACTGGGTTGCCCCTGAATTTAATTTTAATACTTCCTAAACAGAACCTCCATTTTCCAGCCTTTTGCATCTAGTGGAGCCATATAACCAATTTGTACCAATTACATAGCTTCTTGACCAAAGCATTTAAGTAGGAGGTATCCCTTTTCTTTCTGGGTCTAGCTGCAAAGGACACCAAACTACAAAACTGAGAAATTTTGGTACCTGAATCACCATCTGGATAGACACAAATTATCTGCTGACTGGTACACCTGCGTTGGACTGTTACATAACCAAGAAAAAAATGTATCATTTGAGACACTGACATTTTAGGATTTATTTGTTAAAATAGCTACTATTATTTTGGCAGAGATATTATTTACCATTAAATTCCTATTCATTGTATTTCATTGGAAAACTGGCCAGAAACATCCTACCCTTTTGCAATCCTTTCATCTCTCCAGGAAATTGCAAGTGTTTCCTTAAATCTATTTGTGAAGTAACTCTGGTAGTTATTCTTTAAATATCCTTTAATCTTCCTGTTGATGTAATCTCTAAAGTCCCAAATATAGCAGGGAACTCCATTACTAAACTCTGAGACTGCTAAACTCCGAGATATTTCGGATCTTTGCCTTGGGACATTGGCAAAGACAGTATTATAAAATCATAGAAGATTTGAGGAGAATGTGACATTGTTCTCACTTCCTCTGTGTTCAGACACAAATTTCCAAGACTATAATTATATCAGGCCTGGCTTTCTGGTCTCATCTAACACCCAGAGCCATATTCTTGCACCATGCTACTCAGTCTTACTCATTCTGGATGTTTTAGAAAGTGTGTGAATGTGTGCATTCATTAAGTGGCTAAATTGTGACTGGGAGACAACTGTACAGGAGATTGTGATTGAAACATTCAGTGTAAAACAAAAAGACAGCCTCAAAGCAAGCTGAGTCAGCTAATGAGATCTTATAGCTAGAGCGATCTGCAAAGTTATAGGAGACCAGACTCAACTTGCTCTCCTTTAGAGCCAGTGTGCATACAGGATAATGGTGGGAGATAAAGGAAGAAAGACAGGTTCTGTGATCAACTAAGTTTGAGAAATCCTGAATTAAACAACTTAAATATATGTGTTTTCTTACATTGTTAGAACTTTTGTTACATAATTCAAAGTGAGTACTATAGTATGCAAGTTTCCCAAATATTTACGGTCATGGACTTACATATATGTGGAATATGAAACTAACATGCCCTAAAGGCGTTTTGTAAATTACCATTTTTGAGGTGCTGATTGTTAAGAGCTAAATTTCCTGCTGGTTTATTATTCACCTTGCCTTTTCTCCTCCTTTACTGAATGGTTTCTACCTAATAGCTTATATATTCTCCAGATATTGTCAGTGAAAGGGAAGATAGAAAAACTGAGAACTTTTCCAAGTTTACTGCTTTAGCTTGTCCAGGGTTCCAAAGAATATTCTGAATTTAAAGACAATCATACCCATGTTTTCGTGAGTTTGGTTTGTTCATGCAGAACTTAGGGGAGAAAAATCAGAAATCTGGCAGTGGGGAGGACCTTTTGGAGAGAAGAAAGGTGTCTAAAGGGATGATGTTAAAGAGAACTTTTCCCACTATGTCCTTATTAAATGATAAATAAGAAATCTATTCTTGATTTGTCATAGTGCAAGGTGATGTAACAGAAATATTACAGATTGGTTGAATGACTTAAACAATAGAAATATATTCCTCACAGTTCTGAAGGCTGGCAAGTTCAACATCAAAATGCTGGCCAATTGGATTCCTAGTTTACAAACGGATATCTTTTTGTTGTATCCTCACATGGCTGAGAGAGAGACAGGAAGTGACCACTCCCATGTCCCATTATGGGGGCTGCATCCTCATAACATTAGGGATTTGAGTTTCAACATATGAATCTTGGGGAAACACAAACACTCAGTCCATAACAAAAGTGGGTAATAAAGGTACACCTATTTTGGCTCTATGATGGTGTGATGATTTGTGATACAGGATTAACAGAGACCACACAGAAAGTCTCACATATGGGTATCACAATATAGATGGAGAGTACATTAAAGAATGAGTCAGGAGCTGGGAGTTTTAGTTTATGTTCTATCAACTGGACATGCTCGGTGACTCTTCCATGTCTTGAGATCAGCTTTCTATAATCATGCAAGAGTTCTCTGATACAAAGGTAAATGTTTGGGGAAAATCTTTGAGAAGGAAACTGATATTAACATGAGTATAAGACCCATGACATATGATATATGCCGTTCACTGGCAATCACAGCTTCATCACAAAGATGGCCTATTCTACTGAAACTCTAAAAATCCTGAGTCATGCAGTCTGCACAGTTGCCAAAAGAACTCTTCAGAAAGAGTAGCCATGGAAACAGCACACCACATGTCTCAAGGGGTATATAAAATCATTTGAAAACTAACAGTCACAAGAAGTGCTTGGCAAACACTCGGAAAGGGAAAAATCTGTGCTTACCTTGTGAGTGTAACAAGTTTTTTGATATTGCCTCTCTGAGAGGTCTAAGCATACCATCTAAAAGCAAAATTACTAACCTCAGAGCCAGCTCTGTGGTAACTGACTTCACAGTTGACATGTGTGTTCTACTCTGTAGGGATCCTGTAATGACCAAAACTCTTTACTCTAAGTTTATGTATAGTAACATCTCATACAGCCTTGGTGGTATAAAATGCTCTGTTGCCATCAATTCTGATATTTTATTTATTTATTTATTTATTTATTTATTTATTTATTTATCTTTTTTTTTTTTTTTTTTTGAGGGCAGTGTCACTGGCCATCATGTGTGGGATCCAAACCGGGGCCACTGGCGTCCCAAGCCAGCTCTTATCCACCGTGCCACTCGGCTGGATCTCAATTCTGATATTTGATGGTGAATCTCCTTATTTAATAAAACTCCAAGGAGAGTGTGGCTCTGCATAGGATGAAAGAAACTGTAAACATTGTTATTCACAAGAAACCACAATACTGTCCTTACTACCCAGTTATTTTATTTTGCTTTATTACAAGATTATAATTTTATTTATTTTTTTATTTTTTTAAAGATTTTTATTAAAATATAGCTAACATACAATATTTTATTAGTTCAGGTGTACACCATAGTTATTCAACATTTATATACCTAAAGAAGCGACCACCATGATAAGTCCAGCAACCATCTAACACCACATTATCATAATATTCTTTTTTTTTTTTTTTTTTGAGGGCAGTGTCACTGGCCCTCATATGTAGGACCCGAACCAAGGCTGCTGGCTTCCCAAGCCAGTGCTTAACCACCGCGCCACTTGGCCGGCCCTATCACAATATTCTTGACTATATTCCCCATGCTGTACATTATATCTCTATGACTTATTTGTTTTATACCTGGAAATTTGGACCTCTTATGCCCTGTATCTCTAAGCATTCCCAAGCCTAGCACTGGCAGCAGCCAGCTTCAGTTGGACTTGGCCTGTCCCGGGCACCTCCAAACCCAGTGCGAGTGGGAGCCATCTGCAAATCACTGTGTAGCTCATGCCAAGCAGGGCACAGGCAGCAGCTAAAACTGTCCTGTGATGGAGCCCCTCCCAGAAGGACCCAGGGCCAGCTTCATCCTGGTGGCCAGCTTCAGACCTTGCCAGAGGACCATTCGGCTACCACCTCTACAGATGACACACCCATAGGACAGACTGGGCAGGCACCAGGCCCTGCTAAAGTGAACCCTGCTCTGTAGCGTCAGCCTGTGCACAACAGCTCCTCCACTCTAATCACAGCCAGTCCTCACAACAAGTGAGTCCCTCCCACTGATGTGCAAACAGCAATCAAGGCTCAACTACAACAGGAGGGCAAGCACAACTCAAAAAAGTAACACACCTACAGCACTCAACTCAGGTGTCCAGTGAGACTGCATCACTAGGCCCCAGAGAATACTACATAAGGCCACTCGACTAAAAACAGGAGGAATAACAGCCCTACCTAATACATAGAAACAAACACAGGGAGACAGCCAAAATGGGAAGACAAAGAAATATGTCCCAAATGAGAGAACACTAAGTTCCAGAAAAAGAACTAAACAAAATAGAAACAATCAACCAGATATAGAGCTCAAAACACTGGTTATAAGGATGCTCAATGATCTCAGTGAGAACTTCAACAAAGAGATAGGAAACATACAAATGCAGATCAAAACAAAAAAAGAACCACTCACTAGTTAAGAATACAATAACTGAAATGAAGAATACATTAGAGGGAATCAGTAGTTGATTGGATGAAACAGGATTGAACCAGTGATTTAGAAGATAAGGTAGTAGAAAACACCCAGTCAGAACAGCAAAAAGAAAAAGAATCCAAAAAAGTGAGGAGAGTTTAAGGGACCTCTGGGACAACATCAGGCATACCAACATTCGCATCAGGGTATCAGAAGGAGAACAGAAAGAGCAGGAATTGAAAGACAATTTAAAGAAATAATGATGAAAAACTTCTCTAACTTGGTGAAGGAAATAGATTTACAAGCCCAGGAGGCTCAGAGTCCCAAACAAGATTAATTCAAATAGGCCACACTAAGACACATCTTAATTAAAATACCAAAGGTTAAAGACAAAGAAAGGTCTTAAAAGCAGCAAGACAAAAGGAGTTATTTACCTATGTACAAGAGAGCTCTCATCAGACTATTAGCTGATTTCTCAGCAGAAACTTTGCAGGTCAGAAGGGATTGGCACAAAATATGCAAAGTGATGAAAAGCAAGAACCTACAACCAAGATTATTCTATTCGGCAAGGTTATCTTTTTTTTTTTTAATTAAATTTATTGGGGTGACATTGGTTAGTAAAATTATATAGGTTTCAAGTACACATTTCTATAATATATTTCCATATATTTGATCCCCTTTTCCCTCTTCTACCATCCCCCTCTTTACCTTATGGTAACCACTGAACTGTTGTCTGTCTTTATGAGTTTTTGTTTCTTGCTTTATTTGTCTTGTTCCTTCATTACTTTCAGTTTTATATGAGATTGGACAATTAGGTTCGTGAACTTGTTGCATCGATGTTGCTAACCTTTTTTTTATATCAGAGGGATTATACATTATGAATTTGTACCAAAAACTGTTAACCAAGTTTATTATTTGGAACTGCTGAAAAGTTTGCATGAAAAAGTTAGACAAAACTGAACTTTTCGCTAACAATTCAGGGCTCTTGCATCACAACAATGCACCAGCTCACATGGCACTGTCTGTGAGGGAGTTTTAGCCAGTAAACAAATAACTGTATTAGAACACCCTCCCTACTCACCTGATCTGACCCCCAATGACTTCTTTTTTTACCTGAAGATAAAGGAAATTTTGAAAGGGAGACGTTTTGATGACATTCAGGACATCAAGGGTAATACAATCACAGCTCTGATGGCCATTCCAGAAAAAGAGTTCTGAAATTGCTTTGAAGGGTGGAGTAGGCACTGGTGTTGGTGCATAGCTTCTCAAGGGGAGTGCTTTGAAGGTGACCACAGTGATATTCAGCAATGAGATATGTAACACTTTTTCTAGGATGAGATAGTGAACTTAATTTTCAGGCCTCATATCCTGAATTTGAGTGAAATCATATCGTTCTTGAATTATTCTGTCTGCCTTAGTTCATTTAGTATAATAATCTCAAAATCCATCCATGTTGTTACAAACTGCAATATTTCATCTTTTCTTATGGCAGAGTAGTATTCCATTGTGTATATGTAGCACATCTTTTTATCCAATCATCTATCGAAAGATACTTTGGTTGTTTACTTGTCTTGGTCACTATGACTAATGCTGCAGTGAACATTGGGAGATTATATATATATATATTTTTATGGATACATGTTTTCAGATTTTTGGGGGTAGATACCAGGAGAGGGATTGCTGGGTCATATGGAAATTCTTTTCTTTTTTTTTTTTTTTTGAGGAACCTCCATACTGTTTTCCATAAGCTATACCACTTTACATTCCCACCAACAGGGTATGAGGGTCCCTTTTCTCTACAGCCTCTCCAACACTTGTTATTGTCTTCTAATTATAGGCATTCTAATAGGTATGAGGTGGTATCCCATTGTGGTTTTGATTTGCATTTCCCTAATAACTAGTGAAGTTGATATATTTTTTCATATATCTGTTGGTCATTTGTATGTCTTCTTGGGAGAGGCGTCTCTGCAGGCTCTCTGCCCATTTTTAAATTGGATTATTTGTTTTTTTGTTGTTGAGTTGTATGAATCTTTATATATTTTGGATATTAGCCCGCTAAAGGAGGTGTTGTTTGTAAATAGCTTTTCCCATTTAGTGGTTGGCCTCTTTGTTTTGTTGATGGTTTCTTTTGTTGTGCAGAAGCTTTTTAGTTTGATATCATCACATTCATTGATTTCTGTTTTTATTGGGTTGTCAGAAAAGTCATGATGCATTTTTGCAATAAAAAACATAGAAAAAATATGTCATGACTTTTCTGACAACTCAATACTTCACTTACCTTCATTTACCTTTTAGGTCAAATTCATAAAATCCTGTTTCAACTCAAGGTCTATAAGTTTAGTACCTATGCTTTCTTCTATGCAATTGTTTCAGATCTTATATTTAGGTCTTTGATCCATTTTGAGTTAATTTTGGTATATGGTAACAGCTATCATTTAGAATTAAACAACAGATAAAGAGCTTCCCAGATAAGAAAAAGCTAAAGGAGTTCATCACACTAAACAAGTATTGCAAGAAATCTTAAAGAGACTTCTTTAAGAAGAAGAAGAAAAAAAAAAGATCAAAGGTATGAATAATAAAATGGCAATAACTATATATCTATCAACAATTAACTATCAACTTTAAATATAAATGGATTAAATGCTCCAATCAAAAGATAGGGTGGTTTGGCCTGCGAGTGTCTCAGTTGGTTAAGAGTTAGCTTAAGAACACTTGCTCTGAGTAATAGGGCCACTGGTTCGATTCCCACATGGGCCAGTGAAACTGCGCCCAACCTGAGCTGCAGCTGAGCTGTTAACAGGTGGCAGGATGACTCAGCTGGTGAGAGCATGTGCTCCTAACAACAAGATTGCCTGTTTGATGGTGGGCTATGCTACCCCGCAACTAAGATTGAACTCAGAACCTTGAGCTGAGCTGCTACCTGGATGGCTCAGTGGATAGAGCATGTGCTCTTAACAACAAGGCTGCTGGTTCGACTCTTGCATGGGATGGTGGCTATGTCTACCTGCAACTAAGATTGTAACATATCACCTTGAGCTTAGAGGCTACGAGATACCTATAGGCAGTCAAATGGCAACTGGCGCCCTCTACAACTAAGATTGAAGAACAACAACTTGGCTGGTCCCTTTCCCCAATTCCCCAACACTGGTTCTCCTCCCTCCAATTCCCCAATTAAAAAAAAAAAGAAAGATAGCATGGCTGAATGGATTAGAAGACACTTATATACGTATGCTGCCTATAAGAGACTCACTTCAGTTTGAAAGAAACACTCATGAAAATGGAAACAAACAAAAAGTTGGGGTAGCAATACTTATACCAGACAAAGACTTTATAACAAAGGCTATAACAAGAGACAAAGAAGGATCCAGTAATCAGACTTCTGTCTATTTATCTGAACAATTCCCAAACTTTCCTACAAGGGGACTTGTGTATTCATATGTTCATTGCAGCATTGTTTACAATGGACAAAATATGGAGGCAAACTGGGTCCCTATCACTAGATGCATGAATATAAAAGAAGTGGTACATGTGTAGAATGAAATATTACTCAGCCCTACGAAGAAATGAAATCTTGCCATGTTCGGCAACATGGATGGACCTAGAGGGTACTGTGCTGAGTGGAGTAAGTCAAACAGAGAAAGACAAATGCCACATGATTTCACTTATATGTGGAATCTACAGTACAAAATAAATGAACAAATAAAACAGAAACAAACTCATAGATACAGAGAACATTTTCATGGTTTCTAGATTGTGGGGAGGGGGCAGCGGGAGATGAGTGAAAAAGGGGAAAGGATTAAGAAGTACAAATTGGAAGTTACAAAATAGTCAAGGGGATGTAAAGTACAGCATAGGGAATATAGTCAATAATATTGTAATGAATATGTATGGTGTCAAATATATTAGGGTGATCACTTTATAAGTTATATAAATGTCTAATCACTATGTTGTACACTTGAAACTAATATAATATTGTATGTCAACTGTAATTGAAAAAAATTAAATTATTTTTTAAAAAGAATGAGTATATAAGTGTATATTTGTAGCTGCTGGGCCAGCTCCAGTTTCTTGCTCTTGTCCTGTTTGGAAACTGAGTATTGTAGTTGTGCCGCATGAAACCTGGTGGAAATAACTTGGAGAAGTGAGATCATAGTCACTAAAACTGACTTCAAAAATTTTAATTCTTAGAAAATGTTTAACCAAGGTTGTTAAAATGAAACATGGAATTTGGGGGTATGTTAGTTTCAATTTTCACAGGGCTTCAATTGAATTCAACAGCAGTTAAAATTTTATACCTTGAAAATATTTGCATATTTCACAGTATATATTCATCTCTGGATGGCATAAAGCAGACTTGCTAGATGCATTTATCTTCTCATAAAAGAAAGCAAAAAAAAAATCAAATAAAATTTTTGCTGAGTTTTAATCATCATCAAGCATGCTTGTTCAATACAGTTTTTTTCCAGGTGTTAAATCCCTTCTCCCATAATGCCAATACAGCAAGAATAGTCTTAAAGTATGTTAATTATTTATATTAATTATTCAAATATGCTCCACATCCTAAATATTAATTGCCAAGTATTAGAGCATTTATTTTGGATTTTCTGCTGCATATAAATCAGTGCATGAATGATTTAATTCCAATACATTTAACTTCTAGATAATATTCATAAATAGTGAGAAGTTCTCAATGCAAATTTTTTTAAAATTCTGATATAGAGAAGTTGGATGCATAACTAATAAAAGCACAATGCAAACTTAACATTGAGTGCTAAAGGGAATTTGTGCTGTGGTGCTGGCTGATTTTTGGTGCCTCAGAAAAATAGCCATGTCATCGTCTGAGATTCTCTCACTCTTAGCTCTCATATCTTGGGGTACAGAGTCTAAACTGCCCTAGGGCTCTTAATCCTTGCCAGTGATACTGATACTTTTAGGCCCTACTGAAAAGCAGGGGAACAAAATAAAATAACAAAACACCCTGTGCATAGCTGGGTAGATTTTTTTACTTCAGTTTCAGCCATAAGCCATCTGGCTGGAGGTCTAATCAGAATACAAACAAGAAACCTTTCAAGCCAATCATTTGTACTATGCAAATAACCTCCGGTGTCCAGAAATTTCACTACAAGTTCCCAAATCTGGGAAGTCATTACTTTCCCAAATCCCCACCCCCAACAGCATGTGCCCTCAATGGTAAAAAATAAAGCAGTCTCTCTTCTGTAATCCAGGAATCACCAAAGACCAGGTTGATCTATGAAAAATGTAAATCTGATCCTATTCCTGCTTCCCTTAAAGCTATACATTGTGTTTAGAGAAAAGTATTAACTCCTTAGCTGTATCATAAGCACCTCCACTAATCAGGTCTCTCCAGTTCCAGCCTCATCTCATCCCACTGTCTTCTTTTTTTGGAGGGCAGTGTCACTGGCCCTCATATGTGGGACCCGAACCGGGGCCGCTGGCTTCCTAAGCCAGCAGTTAACCACCGCGCCACTCGACCGGCCCAGCTTTGACTCCTTTTACCCATTTTACCCTCCCCCACCATTCTTCCCTTCTGGTAACCAATCTGTTGTCTATATCTATGACTTTGTTTTTGTTTTGTTTGTTCATTTGTTTCTTTTTTTTCATATTCCACATACCCCATTTGACTTATTTCACTTAGCATAATATACTGAAGATGAGGAGGTGCAGCCCGCACCCGTGGCTGCAGAGGCACCGAGCTTCAGAGAACAGATGGTGAGTGTTCCCACTGCTCACTCCCTGTGCCCCGCCCACCTAGAGTACAGCAAGAGCACAACGATCTGCAGCCTGAGGAAGAAGCCTCAGGCCGAGCAAGAGGGAGAGGAGAGAGAGGAGACGTGGAGCTGCACCCACAGCTCCCCAACTCCCCCAAAAACAGGGTGCAGAGCCCGGCAGTGAGAGGGCAAGATCAATTCCCGCCCGGTTCAGGGATCAGTCTCTGCGCCCACCGGGTCCCACCTAGCGCAGCAAGAGCACCTCAGCGCGCAGATGCTGAGGCAGAAGCCTGAAACCGGGCAAGCAAGGGAAGAAAGAGTGCTCGCGGGGAGGGGGAGACCAGGGCCCTGAGAGAGACGGAGCGGGGATCTGAGCCACGGCAGGGTGCGCGCAGCCTCCTAAACCCCGGCAGTCCCTCCGGGAGAGCAGCAGGAATACCGAGGCGCGCACAGGCTCCGAGGCAGAAGTGTGAAACCAGACAAGCAGGGGAAGAAAGAATACTCCGTAGGGGGAGACGCAGCGAGCCCAAGCAGAGACGCAGGTCCCCGGGAAACAGACCGGAGATTTGAGCCACTGCAGGGTGCGCGCAGCCCCCTAAACCCCAGCAGTCTCTTTGGGAGAGCAGAAGGAACTCCGGAGCCTATGAGGCAAAGGTCTTAGCTCAAAACAGTGTTGTGACTGTGGGTTTTTTTTTTGTTGTATTATTTTGTTTGTTTGTTTGTTTTTCCTCCTATCTTCGACAGAAAGCAAAAAAAAAACCCATCACCACCCTCCCTCAGAAACCCTGGCCCCTGCCAAGCCAGAGTCTTAAACTGACCCCGAAATGGAGCAGTAGGGGCAGACTACAGAGGCATTCCTTACCCATAGGGGGTCGAGAATTTCCACCCCAGAGGAGGCTGCAGAGTGAGACTACCTACCCTGCCCCCACCTTTCCGGTAAGGCTTGGGAGGCAGGGCAGGTTCAGCTGCTGAGGCACTATTTAACATACTCTTAGCAGCAGGCTTTTGGCAGTGAAGAGCTCTTTCATTCTCCACGTTGGGCTTTCAACGGAAAGGGTGCCCAAAGACACTCATTGAGCCTGCAGGGTGTACAGCCTGCCTTGGGACAGTCAAAAGCAGAACCGGTAGTGACTTTGTAAAAACTACCAATCACACGTCACAACCACACTCAAGTATAGCAAACCTGCAGTGCCAGGATCACACTAGGCGTCAGGTGGCCGTCTTTGTTCCCACAAGATGCAGAAGAATATTGGTACAGCAGAGGACAAACTGAAGAGAGCTTGGTGGACTTTAGCCAAAACTGGCAACGGAGACACAAGAATCATCATACCCACAGGCCAACTTTAGATAAAACCAGAGCATTTCTGGGTTTGACATACAGGAGTCACACCCAAAAGGAAGTTGCTACAGGTGCAAGTGTCAAAGGGTCCAAGCCTCACACAGCAACTCATAAACTGCGGACACTGCTGATCCTCACAGCTGATCAGCCTGGAAGTCAATCCCACCTACTGACAAGCCAAAAGTAATCAAAGCTAAACTTCAACAGGTAAAGACACACAACACAAGGAACACCTCAGATATACACACACAAGAGAATAGGGAGATTGAGTAATTCAAGTATAAGGGACACACACAGTATAAGTTTACCCAGAAAAGACTGAGAGACCTAGGGGATCTATCTGTTATATTGAAGCAAGCACAAAGATTAAACCAGAATGGGGAGACAAAGAAATACAACCCAAATAAAAGAACAGAAGAAACCCCCTGAATCAGTGGAATTAGAGGAAATAGAGGTAAACAACCTATCGGAGACAGAGTTCAGAACACTGATTATTAGAATGTTCAAGGAAATTAATGAAAATATAAAGGATAGAGAAATCATGAAAAGCAACCAGCTAGAACTTAAGAATGCAATTACTGAATTAAATAACAAATTCGATGGAATCACTAGCAGATTGGACGAAGCAGAAAATCTAATCAGTGACTTAGAAGAAAAGATACCAGAGATCATCCAAGCAGAACCAGAGATCATCCAAGCAGAACAACAAAAAGAAAAAAGAATGAAAAACATTGAAAATAGTTTAAGAGAGCTGGGGGACAACATCAAACACAATAACCTCCAGATCATCGGAGTACCAGAAGGAGAAAAGAAGGAGCAAGGGATTGAGAACGTATTTGAAGTAATAATGTCTGAAAACTTCCCTAACCTGGCAAAGGACATTGAAATACAATCCCAGGAAATGCAGAGAGTTCCAACCAGGATGATCCCAAACAGGCCCACACCAAGACACATTATAGTGAAAATGGCAAGGGTTAAGGACAAAGACAGAATCCTTAAAGCAGCAAGGGAAAGGCAGCAAGTTACTTACAAGGGCACCCTCATAAGGTTATCAGCCAACTTTTCTACAGAAACTTTGCAGGCCAGAAGGGAGTGGCAGGAAGTTTTCCAAGTGATGATAAATAAAGGCCTACAACCCAGATTGCTGTATCCAGAAAGGCTATCATTTAAAATTGAAGGAGAGATAAAGAGCTTCCCAGAAAAGAACAAGTTAAGGGAATTCATTACCACCAAGCCAGCTTTGCAAGAAATGTTAATAGGGCTTCTTTAAGCAGAAGAGAAAAACAACCTAACTAAGGAAGACTAGGAACACAAATAACAAAATGGCAATAAATATGCACCTATCAATAATCACGTTAAATGTAAATGGAGTAAATGCTCCAATCAAAAGACATAGGGTGGCTGAATGGATAAGAAAGCAAGACCCCAGCATATGCTGTATACAAGAGACACACCTCAGATCAAAAGACACATACAGGCTGAAAGTAAAGGGATAGATTAAAGTATTTCATGCAAATGGAACTGAGAAAAAAGCTGGAGTAGTGATACTTGTATCAGATAAAATGGACTTTAAATTGAAGAATATAATAAAGGACAAAGAAGGACACTTTATAATAATAAAGGGATTGATCCAACAAGAGAACATAACCCTAGTAAACATCTATGCACCTAACATAGGAGCTCCTAAATATATAAAACAGATATTGTCGGACATAAAAACGGAGATCAACAGTAACACTATCATTGTAGGGTACTTCAACACCCCACTGTCATCAATGGACAGATCCTCCAGACAGAAAATAAATGCGGAAACAGTCACCTTAAATGACGCATTAGACCAGCTGGATTTAACAGACATTTTCAGAGCATTTCACCCCAAAGCTATAGAATATACATTCTTCTCAAGTGCACATGGAACATTTTCTAAGATAGACCACATGTTAGGCCACAAAACAAGTCTGAATAAATTTAAGAAGATTGAAATCATTTAAGTGTCTTCTCTGACCACAATGCTATGAAACTAGAAATCAATTATTAGAAGAACCCTGGAAAGCTGTCAAATAAATGGAGGCTAAATAACATGCTACTAAATAGCAAGTGGGTCACAAATGAGATCAAGGAGGAAATCAAAAGGTACCTCGAGACAAACGAAAATGAAAACACCACGACCCAAAATCTCTGGGATGCTGCTAAAGCAGTCCTAAGAGGGAAGTTTATAGTAGTGCAGACCTACCTAAAGAAGGAAGAAAAATCTCAAATCAATAGGTTATCTTTACACCTAAGGGAACTGGAAAAAGAACAGCAAAAGAAGCCCAAGGAGAGTACAGGAAAGGAGATAATAAAGACCAGAGCGGAAATAAACAATATAGAGAACAGAAAAACAATACAAAAGATCAATGAAACCAAGAGTTGGTTTTTAGAGAAGATAAACAAAATTGACAAACCTCTAGCCAGGCTCATCAGAAAAAAAATAAATAAATAAGAGAGAGGACTCAAATTAGTAAAATCAGGAACAAAAGAGGGAAAATGACTACAGACATCACAGAAATACAAAAAATTCTAAGAAATTACTATGAGCAATTATATGCCAACAAATTTGACAATCTGGAAGAAATGGATAATTTTCTAGAAGCATACAACCTTCCAAAGCTAACGCAAGAAGAAAGAGAAAATCTAAATACCCTGATTACTACCAAGGAAATTGAATCAGTAATTGACAAGCTCCCAAAAAACAAAAGCCCTGGACCAGATGGCTTCACAAGTGAATTTTATCAAACATTCAAAAAAGAACTATCACCAATTCTTCTCAAACTATTCCAAAAAATCCAGAAGGAGGGAAGGCTCCCAAACTCTTTTTATGAAGCCACTATCACCCTGATTCCAAAACCAGATAAAGACAGCACAAAAAAGGAAAAGTTCAGGCCAATCTCCCTGATGAATATAGATGCAAAAATTCTCAATAAAATATTAGCAAACAGAATTCAGCAATATATTAAGAAGATCATACATCATGATCAAGTGGTTTCATCCCTAGTATGCAAGCCTGGTTCAATATCCGTAAATCAATTAATGTGATACACCACATCAACAAAATGAAGGATAAAAATCACCTGGTGATTTATTTCAATAGATGCAGAAAAAGCATTTGACAAAATCCAACAGCCATTTATGTTAAAAACCCTTTGCAAAGTGGGAATACAGGGATCATATCTCAACATAATAAAAACCATATATGATAAACCTACAGCTAACATCATACTCAATGGGGAAATGCTAAAACCATTCCCCTGAAGATCAGGAATAAGACAAGGCTGTCCACTTTCTCCTCTTTTATCCAACATAGTTCTGGAAGTTCTAGCCACAGCAATCAGACAAGGAAAAGAAATAAAAGGCATCCAAATTGGCAAGGAAGAAGTGAAATTGTCATTATATGCAGATGATACCGTATATAGAGAATCGCAAAGACTCCATCAAAAAACTATTGGAACTCATAGACGAATTCAGTAAAGTAGCAGGATATAAATCAATGTTCAGAAATCAGTGGCATTTGCATATACCAATAATAAACTAATGGAAGGAGAAATTAAGAAAACTATTCCATTTACAATTGCTTCAAGAACTATAAAATACCTACGAATAAATTTAACCAAAGAAGTAAAAGATCTGTACTCAGAAAATTATAAGACACTGAAGAAAGCAAATTTTATTTGTTTTTTTTGTTTTTTGTTTTTGTTTTTTGTTTTTTAGCTGAGCTATCCTGCCACCTGTTGGCAGCTCAACAGCAACTCAGCTCGGGCTGGCATCGAGCTGCTGTTGCAGCTCAGAGCTCAGCTTGCACTCTTGAGCAAGCTCTTAACCAACTGAGCCACTCAGCTGGCCCATAAGACACTGAAGAAAGAAATCAAAGAAGATACAAACAAATGGAAACACCTACCATGCTCATGGATAGGAAGAATTAATATAGTTAAAATGTCCATACTGCCTAAAGCAATATATAGATTCTGTGCAATTCCTATCAAACTACCAAGGACATTTTGCACAGAAATAGAAAATATAATCTTAAAATTTATATGGAACCATAAAAGGCCCCAAACAGCCTCGGCAATCCTGAGAAATAAGAACAAAGTTGGGGGGAATCACACTACCAGACATCAAATCATACTACAAGCCTACAGTAATCAAGACAGTATGGTATTGGCATAAAAACAGGCACAGAGATCAGTGGAACAGAACAGAGAGCCCAGAAATAAATCCAGGCATTTACGGACAGTTAATCTATGACAATGGAAGCAAGAATTTACATTGGAGTAAAGATAGTCTATTCAATAAATGGTGCTGGGAAAATTGGACTGACACATGCAAAAAAATGAAACTGGACCACCTCCTTACGCCATATACAAGAACAAATTCAAAATGGATTAAAGACTTAAATGTAAGACTGAAACTGTAAAACTCCTAAAAGAAAATATAGGGAATACATTTGCAGACATTACCCGGAGCAATATTTTTACTGATACATCCCTGCGGGCAAGGGAAGTAAAAGAAAAAAATGAACATATGGGATTATATCAGATTTAAAAGTTTTTTCACAACAAAGGAAACCATCAATAAAACAAAAAGGAAGCCTACTGAATGGGAGAATATATTTGTCAACGATATATCTGATAAGGGGTTAATATCCAAAATTTATAAAACACTCATGAAACTCAACGCCAAAAAAACAAACAACCCAACTAAAAAATGGGCAGAAGATATGAAAAGACATTTCTCCAAAGAGGACATACAGATGGCCAACAGGCATATGAAAAAATTTTCAACCTAACTGGTCATTAGGGAAATGCAAATAAAAACCACAATGAGATACCACCTCACTCCAGTCAGAATGGCTATCATCAATAAATCAACAAACAACAAGTGCTGGCGGGGCTGTGGGGAAAAGGGGACCGTGCTGCACTGTTGGTGGGATTGCAGATTGGTGCAGCCACTATGGAAGTAAGTATGGAGCTATCTCAAATAACTGGAAATGGAACTACCTTTTGACCCAGCAATTCCATTCCTAGGTATTTATCCTGAAAAACTCAAGACACTTATTCAAAAAAATTTATGCACCCCTGTGTTCATTGCAGCGCTATTTACAATAGCCAAGACTTGGAAACAACCAAAATGCCCTTCGGTAGATGACTGGATTAAGAAACTGTGGTGTATTTATACAATGGAGTATTACTCCACTATAAAGAAGAATGAATCGTACCATTTACAATGATATGGATGGACCTAGAGACCATTAAGTGAAATAAGTCAGAGAAAGACAAATGCCATATGATCTCACTCATATGTGGAATCTGAGAAACTGAATGAATGAGCAATGTAAACAGAAACTGTCTCATAGATATAGAGGAAAAACACGGTTGCTAATTGGGAATGGGGGATGAGGGAGAAGGGGAAGGGATTAGACAGCAAATATAGGCAACTACAATATTGCCAAATGGATTTGAAAGACAGTTTGGGGAATATAATTAATAATGTTGTAAATATTTTGTGGGGTGTCAGATAGTCATATGTCTTGTTAGGGAGACCATTTCGTGGATGGAGTAGAGGCTTGATCACTGCACTGTACACCTGCAGCTGAGGTTGTATAATATTGTATACCAACTGTAATTGAATATATAGATAGTCACGGGATGTGGATTATAATGTGGAAGGGAGTCAGAGGAAATGTGATATATATGATATGGGGGGGAGGAGTGGGGTGGCTAAATGGGAGAGGGGGTTGTCACTTTGAGGGGTAAAAAGTATAACTATTGCACTGTGTTGTACACCTGAAACTAATTTAAAAAAATACAAAAAAAATACATGCTAATAAACCAAAGGATAGGAAACTATATATATATATATGCAATCAAGCTGAGAACCAATGATTCCATCAACAATTCCCATTTTGACATGAATAAGAATCACTTAGGTCTTATTAAAGCAATTTTCTTGGAAAAAAGAAAAACCACTGTGGTTTATCCTCAGCTGTGATTGTTCAGTTTTGGGCTCTGACCTCATAACGCACCAGTGTGATGTAATGGCAGTCATTTGTATATAAGGTCCTAGCTGGGCTGATTGTTTAGTCTGTATAAGCCCAGGAAGCTGATTAGTGGTGACCTGTTGGACTGGACTAACTAGTTTGTTTTCTCCTTTTATCCCACATTTATATTACTATAGTTATTGTTTATTAGCATCGCTAATAATTTTGTTGATATAGTTAGTATACTTAGTTAGCTAGTTAGTTATTGTTTATTAGCATAGTTAGTATTGTCAATGAGTGTAGTCAGCTGGCCACCATGGCACACAAACATCCAGGCACTTCTGCTGACCAGGAGCTCCTTGATGGGTGTTACAAGCTCTTGAAAACTATTAATGAGGGCAGCTATACCAAGGTGAAGCTGGCTGAGCATCTTCCCACTGGGACCCCGGTGGCTATTAAAATTGTGACACTGAGGGACTCTGCCAACCTCCACAGACATCTCATGCGAGAAATCCAGTGCATGAAAACTCTGCAGCACCCGAACATCGTGCAGCTGTATAAGGTTATTGAAACCGAGTTCTCCCTCTTTCTTGTAATGGAATATTTGGGCGGCTGCAGTATGATGGACTATCTGACAGCTCATGGTCGAATGAAGGAGAGGGAGGCCCACATCATCTTCCGGAAGCTTTTGTCAGCTGTTTACTATTTCCATCAGCGCAGATTCGCACACCGTGTTATAAAGCCCCAGAACAGAACATTTTGTGTGATTGTAACAGGAATCCTAAAATTGCCGATTTTGGACTTACCACGAATTGACGGACAACAAATTAACCACAAGGTGTGGCACCCCTTCCTATGCAGCTCCAGAACTGTTTCGGCGTGTAGCTTATGAAGGACCGGCGGTCGATGTATGGAGCCTGGGCGTCACATTATACAGGATGGTGGCAGGAACCCTCCTGTTCAAGGCTCTGAGTTGGAGAAAGCTGGGACAACAGATAATACGGGAGAAGTACACCGTACCTTACTTTTTCTCATTTGAACTAGAGACTTTCCTTCAGAAAATGCTCTAGGTGAACCCGACGGAGAGAGAAGATTTACTTGATATCATGTCAGATCCTTGGATCCATTATTCGCCTTATTCATGTCAAGGCCTACAATCCCACTGAGCAGTGGCCTGCTCCAGGTCGGGAGGAGCAGCCAGGGACCTCTACTATGCCACCGGTTGAGCAGTACGACGATGACGAGTTGGGGCAGAGGGGCAACAAGCCTGCGGCTCCCCCAGCCCTCCAGAAGGTGAAGGTTGTCATTACTGAGCCCAGCAGGAAGCCGAGCACTGTCACTTGTGAGCCCATCACAGAGCCAACTCCCATCACTCCGGGACCCCCCACCCATCAGCCCCAAATCTATCCTGAAGTGCAGCACTGTCTCTGCTGAAGTCAGCCCGGAGTTCAGGCCCGCCAGCCACAAGCTGAGGCCATGGTGGAAGAGGGAGACCCCCACCGAGGGCTTCAAGAGTAGTAGCTCTGAGGACTCCTCTGACATCACCTATAGGACCAGCACCACCAGCATCGGACCATCCCTGGAAACCTATCACAGATGGCGGAGGGTTGCCATGGCATGCAGCAACTGCCTCACCATGTTCTGTTGTACACTGTTGAAAAAGAGGCAGTCAAGACAGAAAAAAGTCAAGCCCTTTTAGATATACTAATATGCTGTATGCCAATGTTAACTGAAAAATAAAGAAAACATTATTAAAAATAAAAAATAAAAAATAATATACTGAAGATCTATGTTGTTTTATATATATATACATATATATAATAAATATATAATATATCTATTGTATACATTATACATATAGATCACATCCTTATATATCTATTGATGGACACTTAGCTTGTTTCCATATCTTGACTACTGTAAACAATGCTGCAATGAATATAGGGTTACAAATATTTAGAAGAGCAATTGCTGGATCATATTGTAGTTCTATTTTTAATTTGGGGGGAATCTCCATACTGTTCTCCTTAGTGGCTGCACCAGTCTACATTCCCACCAACAGTGCATGAGGGTTCCCTTTTCTCCAAATATTTTCCAATACCTGTTATTTTTTGTCTTTTTGATAATTGCCATTCTAGCAGGTGTGAGATGATATCACGTTTTGGTTTTGCATTTCTCTGATGATTAATGATGTTGAGTATCTTTTCATGCCCTGTTGGTCACCTGTATGTCTTAAAGGATGACTCCCCTGTCTAAGAAAGATATTCTTGGGTTGTGAAGCTGCCAAGAGGCTGGGAGAAAATTTACATTTCATAGGGGCAGGAAAAGAATTTACAAGTGTTCTAAAGTAAATGATTCACCGAGTTTATCTTCCATCACTAGAAGTGCATTTATTTACTAAGACTAATGGCATGCTAGCTACCTCTTGTTCATCTGTCTAATCAGCATGATGTCATTGATTTAATGGATTGATGTATAATGGATCTGGGGGACTCAGTCCAAATCTATTCAGTATTATGACAGTAGGCAGGTAACTTAACACAGCTCTGAATGAAAAGCATAAATGAATGTGTTTATTCCAGTCACGTAAATGCAAACTATTTCTGATCCTCTTCTCTGATGGGAATAGGAAAGAATGCATTCACTCAATCAGTGGCTTCATACCATGGGAGCAGAGGCATATTATAAATCTATTCTAGCAATGACTTCATCTAACACAGCAGCTGTGGAAAGGGTTACTCCTTGTTTGAGCAGCAGTGGTCTATACACTAGTCATTCTACAGGATCCATGCATTTCTTCAGGGGCCAGCCTGGCAAATTAAACAGATAAGCTAGGGCCAAACACCCCAGCATCTTCTACGTCTAGATTTGGAATGGAAACATTAATCTCCCAGTCCCCATCTGAGAATTATATGATGAGGAAGAAAATGATTTATAGCAATTACAGGAAAAAGAAACAGTAAAGTGCCGACTCATCAGGGAGGTAGTAGAATATAGGGAGAAAAATATAGGTCAGAAATACCAAGATTTGAATGTTTTAGCCACATGGCCTGATTACTCTCTGCATAACCAATTATAACTTATTTAATTCTCTGAGTTCTGAGTTTCAATTTATCTGTTCATAGGCTTAGTAATATTTACCTGCAATCTGTCTCATATGGAAAACTATTAAATAAATAAATGAATATAGAATGTTTACTTAATAATGGTAGATACTTAGTGCTGTAGACGTATATTGGGAAGGCTACCAAACATTGCACAAGAAACATAAGCAATTCTGTAGGAATGTATAGGGTTTACTACTGATATTTTTCTGTTTGTTTGTATGAACTCCTGAGAGAATAGTGTTCAGATCCCCAGCCAGGTGATTCTGGATATTTCTTTTTCTCCTTATAATCTGTCAGTCTTTGCTTTATATATTTTGAGACTATGTTATTAGATACATGCACACTTAACACTGCTTTACCTAGATAAAGTACCAGCCAATCAAAGATCCCAGGAAAGAACATTTTCTATAGAGGGAAGAACAAATACAAAGAAATTCCTCATGGCAGTAAAGCACTAGCCCTAGTCTTGTAATAGGTCTAAGGTATGCTAGGAAGGAGGGGTAAGTATTAAGGGCAGTGTGGCTAGGGATGAGTTCAGAGCCAGATAGGAAATAGATTGTGCAGGACCATGTAAATCAGGATCAGCAAACATTTTCTGTAAAGGGTCAGTTAGTAAATATTATAGGCTTTGCAGAGGCCAATTTTTTCCTGTTGCAATGAATCAATTTGGCATTTAGTGCAAAAGCAATCATAAATAATATGTAAGCAAATGGGCATGACTGTTTCAATAGAGTCTGTTACAAAAACTGCAGTGGACTCAATGTGGCTGTAGGCTATATAGTACACCAGCCCCTGGTGTAAACCATGGTAATGATTTGGATTAGTCTGAATGCACTGGTGAGTTTTTAAAGAGGTATTTTTCTTGTTGATATCTTTTTTGTTTCCTTGTTTGATTGTTTAGCAAGAGAGTCTGGCATATATTTTCAATTGATCACTCTGGTGCTTTGTGGAAATTGGGTAGTAGGGGGACAAGAGTAAAAGCAGAAAACACAGGGAATTATACAGTGCTCCCTCAAGATGTAAGATCCCTTGAGCCGAGTAACTTAGAGTGGACCTAAAAATACAGCATATAAATTGATGGAAGGAGAGAAAGGACTTGGTGATGGGTTGCATTTTAGAGATGAGGAAAATGCATAAATCACAGATGACTCAGGGAGTGGCATTCAATGACATAGGTAAAACTTGGAATTAAGCAAGATGGATAGATACAAAAATTCTATTTTGGATATGTTTTATGTTTGAGATGCCCATTAGACATCCAATGGAGATGTCAGGTAAACACTTGGATATGGAGCTCGGAGAAGAGATTCAGGTTAGGAATGTTAGGTTGAATAAAAAAAACTGCTGATATTTACCTGATTTTCATTTACAGAGACATCAGTTCCTCATGACTCTATCTAAGGTACCTTTTCTAATCAGGCAAGGAGAAAGTTTAGGTGAGGGAAATAAGAATAACAAGTACAGAGGCCTGCCTGAGGTACACCAACATTTAAAGGTAAAAATAGAGGCGATGTCAGTTAAAGAGACTGAGAAGTCCGAACAAAACCTGGAGAGTGTCATGTAAGCCCAGGGAAGAGAAGGCTGCAACAAAAACTACTTTAAATGCTGCTGAAAGGTAGAATAATATGAGGAGTGAGCAACGGCCAATGGGCTTCATAGAGGTTATTGACAAGAGAACTGGAGGAAATAGCAACAGTTTGGAATACAGTGAAATTTGAATGAGAGGTGAAGAAATTAGCACAACATGTAGCAACAATTCTTGTTGAGCTGTTTTACTGTGATGTTCTGAAGCTATAGGATGATGAGGGTTTTATGTTTGATTATTTTAAGATCAAAGATGCAAAAACATAGCTTAATGCCCACAGAAATCCCCTATTAAAGTAATGTGGGTGATGCAAGGGCAGCCAGGTACCTGAAGTGGGAAGGGTTAAGTAGGTGAAAATTGTGGACCTAGAGCACCAGCTCAGCAGGAACAAGCACACTGCGGTTATCCATCCTCTAAAATCTGGGTTTTAGTTCTTAACCTTCCAGCCCTGGCCGATGACATTAGATATGCCATCTATCAACAGAAGAATAAGGCAGTATATTTCCAATCTAGAAAGTAAAAAAAAAAAAAAGAAATTATAATTCTGAAAGAGATTAAAATAAGACCAGAGAACACAGATTTTGAAATGTATTGTGAATTTTTTTCCTGTAAAAAAATTCCAAGATGAAATAATCAGAGTTCAATGTGTTCTGCTCAGTAAAGCTAGACAGGGAAGAATTGCTCTACATCTTTGAGACAATAATATGAATGTGTTGTTACTAAACAAAACAATATTTCACTTGTGACAAAAGAGGAGAAGGAGACAAATAATAAGAGAATTTGGGGGGTCTGGAATCCCATTTAGACCACTAATGTAAGGTGCTACCAAGTAAGAATCTTTAGCCAAGACACATTGGTAGGGTCCTAAATAAAACTTTAAATATTTAAATGATGTCATACACATTGATAAACAAGTCCTGCCTGAAATTTCTCTAGAATTCTCCCACCTACCCTGGCCCCTTTCCTAGTACCCTGTACCTCCCCAAAGACTAAGGGTTAATGCTTAGAATCTCTGAGCCTGCTATCTCTACCTTACTTTTCCTCTCTTTTAGCCTTCCTCTCAACCCACCACTGCAAACTAAGCAGAATAACACTAAGATAAAGAAAAATAGCTCCCTCTTCTGGATGTCTTCCAAACACCTCCCTTCAATTACAAAATTTCTCCAAAGGTCTACCTAATGCCTTGATTTAAATGCAGGCAGGCATATACCTCCCAGTTGGAGAAACCAGAGCTGGTGGCAAGCTGGGCAGTGTGGAAGGTGGTGGTGGGAGGGGGAAGGACAGCAATGGCTGTGCACAACAAAGGAATCTAACTTAGAATGGAAGGAATAGGAATATGATTGGAGAATAGGAATATGATTGGAGAACTACAAAGTAGTCCAGCTTGACAGGAGCACGGATTAGATATAAAGCACCAGGAGGTGATGGCCAGGGCAAGAGAGGGCAAAGAGAAATTAAGACTCTTACATAGGGAATCTGGTGCCATATCACCTGGTTTAGAATCCCAGTCTCTCTGTGAGAGCTTAGGCAAGTTATTCAACCTTCTGTGCCTCAGTTTACTCATCTGGAAAAAAATAGAGTAATGATATCTTCTCACTAGGGTTATTTAGAGGATTGAATGAGTTAGTGGGTGAAACATGCTCAGAAAAGTGCCTGACCACAGTGAATATTTAGTAAAAGTTAGCTGCTATTATTGGTGGAGAGTATCTTATTTTGGTAATAGAGAGTGTTGTGACTGGTTCTATGGGCAAATATTTGCATTTTAGTGACTAAATGTAAATATTTCTGATGTCATCAAATCATAAAGGGTGCATACTCCAAAAACTATTCCAAAATGGTCCATGAGTCTTTTAAACAGCAGTGGGAGGCTTGGCTGAGTCACAGGAAATACAACAAATTAAGGCCCTAAAAAGAAGTTCATTAGCATCCAGCTGGCCCAGCATGATTATGTAATAGGACAGTTTATATATGCTTTATGACTGCTTGACACTGTTTGGAAAGATCAGCCATTGGATTTCTTAATTTCCTATTGCAAATCCCCTAGAACAATATTTGAGATGCAATTCAACCAATACTTAAATTTTGCTGCTTAAAAAAATAAATTAAAAGTTCTTAGGTAGTATAGGCACTTTAATAGAAATGAAATTTGCCAGTTGATACAGAATATTGGTCTAGAATATTATTCTAGAGACGCAGGCATGGCACACCCTTTTCAGTAGCACTTGGTTCTTTTAACCCCAAAGATGGTCCAGTGACAAGAGTTTCATATTGAAATTTCTTCAATGTTAGAACTTGAATCAACAAATAGTGACCTAGGCTCTTTAGAAAAAAAATGCAATGCAATACATACAGACACCACATAAAATTTAATTCCATAGAAGATCCAAAAGCCAGAAATCAGCTAGTCAATTTGTTTATTGGCACCAAATGAAACAAAACAGAAATTGATATAATATTTTTGTCACTTTAACCCATGTCTTATTTTATAATTTATTGCAATAAGAAATTAGTTTTAAATTATTTTCTAATTAACTTACCGCAATACACCACTTATTAAGTTTATGTATTTAAAATGTTGAAGTGGCACACCTAAACACTTATCTAGTAACAGTCAAACAATGTCTCCAAAATTTTCTAAGACAGAAGGAAAAAGATAAACAAATATCTATTTACCAGATTTTTAAGAATCGTGAAAGCAATATTTTGACATTCAAAGAAATGTATAAAATGAAAAATAAAAACCTATAAGTCTATCACTCTTTTAGTTGACTGCATACTTTCCTTTTTTTTTCTTAATTGTTATCAAGTCCTGTGCAGGTCTTGCACCATCTTAGCTATTGACGCCCCTGACTCATACCTTCCTCTGGCCCTTCGCTGAATCCCACAGGGGCAAAGGAAGAGGGCTATGAGGGGCTTCCAAGGCCCTGGGCAGTAGTATTTAGAAGCTCGTCTACTGCTCTGTACTCAAGGATTCCGCACCTCTTAGCATTCTGTAATTTCATTAATTTACACTTTCTAGAAATTACTCCAGTCCAAGGCTCAGCTTCCTATCTGGTCTGACCGCATCCCCATCAACCATGTCCACTTCTGCTGGAATCTCTTAGGTATCTAGGGTTTCACAGTGCTTCCCAGTCTTTAACACCCTCTGAACCAGCTGGCTAGCATTTGTTCTATCCTCCATCCAACCAGGAGTCAGCATCAGGTTTCAATCCTCCTTGACTTTTCTCCAGTTGATATTCCAGGAAAATTCTTCCTTCTGTCTCTGGCCCTCCCTCCAACTCCATTTCACACTCTGAAACCAAGCACTCTCCTCCGTCTTTCAGTTCAAGTGTCTTTCAAGCAGGAAGCCTAGGCAGCATAGGATGGGTATAGTATTGGCGCAGCTCCTAGGACTGCCTGTGAGAATTGCTGTCCTCTCTGTTGCCAGTAGGGCTTGGTAGGTGGCTAGCTCCTTTTATTCCCTCTTTTTCTTACCTCAATCCTTCTCAACCCTTGTGTGCATGTAGTTGGCTATGTATGGTCATTTATATTAAGTCTCTCATGAGAGTCCTCTTTATATTATTTTATCATGTAGCATAATTTTTAAAAGTCCACATTGCTTCAACTCTCCATAATAGTTAATTTTTGTGGCTGTATAATATTATTTCCAGTTAAAATAAACATTTACATAACCATTTCCCTATTGCTAAGTTGCAGGCTATTCCCTCTACTTGTGTGGCTATGTAATATAATGGTAGAGTACAAAAATTATAATCTGATACTTGCTGCATGGTGGTAAGTTACTTAAGCACTTTGTACCTTGGTTTCCATATCTGTAAGATGAGAAGACGGCATGTGAGAATTGAATAAGTATGTAAAGCATCTGCAATATGCCCAGCACAGAATAAGTACTATATAAATGTTGGCTGCTGTGACTATTTTTTCACTTTCAATACATATAAAATGTTCAGTGAACATCTTCATATATCTTTTGCTTAAAAAAATATTTTTTTAAAGAATACTTTCCACAAATTTCATTTGCTAGATCAGTGGAAGAGAAATTATTTGACTTTTGAACTATAGCTAAATTGATTCTCAAAAAGGCTATACTAATTTCCAATGTCATAAAATTATACTAATATATAGCTTTGAAACGATTGTCAAAACTATTACCATTTTTACTCTGCTATTGATAAATTTAAAAAAAATTATTTTTTATTATTAGCAAGTATTAGTTTTCCAAGTATGTTTGCTATATGATTATGTTTTCCTCTATTTAATCCTATCTGAAGTCTTTTAAACAATTGCATAATCAATGGATCCCACTTTTTGTAATACAGAAGTAAACTTACAATTCAAGAAATGCGATGAGATTGGCAAACTCATCAAAAACAGTAGGTATTTTTGGAGGGTCTCTAGTATAGAATTATAGGATACATGTTTTCAAGGAGCCCACTGAAGGTTAGCACATATGTAACTGTGTAACTTCCTCTGATTCAGTTAAATTCAAGCCGGTGGCTTGACAGATCAATTAATTGCCTTTACAACAGAAGAGCAGAATGATTTGCCACAGTAAATGAATGGAAAGCCACGGTAAATTCCATTCATTATCAAAAATAAGAATTATTTATAATATTTTGTGCTCTGAAATTAAAACTTGTTTCAAACTTTATTAGTTAATTTTCATAAAAATGACCCATGATGATTATTATGAGGGTGATTGATGACAATGAAACACTGTTAATTATCTAGTATCAAATATGTACCAGACATTTCACTAGATATTTGACATTCATTATCCCTAATCCTCATGAATACTCCACAAACAATTTGCAGATGAGGCAATTTTAAGTGACTTGCCCAACACTGAATAAATAGTAAGTGTGTATAGAATAATTAATTCTGCAGTAGGAGATGCCATTTTTTAAGGCAACCTCCAGAAGTTCATGTCATATAAAATACGAAATGATCAGAAACGCTATCTTGCTACTGAGGATGACTGTAGTCGATTTTCTGACTCTTTAGATATGTGAGGGTATTTATACTAGACAAAATAGAGGCCTTTCTATTTTTTCACTGTATGAAAAAAATTCCTTCTTTGGAATTTTGTTTATTTATTTATTTTTTAATTTTTACATTGAATAAGACAACTAAAAGTTAATTTTCATCACTACCTTTTCTCTGTGTACCTTCAAAATTTGCCAACTTAATGACACGTTGGAGAATTTATTTTTTTCTCGTAGCTTCATCATTAGGCTTGATGTATGGGACAACTGAAAGTGTTGCTTTGGACATATTTGCTTTAGACAAAGTGATCCCTAAGAATTACTGACTAATTTTCTTAGATAAACATCAAGATTCCGAAAATGAACATATGTTATCTGTGGAGACACATGGAGAACCTCACAGGACCTTAGAGCTGGCCAAAAATCATTTTCTTCCTTCCTTCCTTCCTTCCTTCCTTCCTTCCTTCCTTCCTTCCTTCCTTCCTTCCTTCCTTCCTTCCTTCCTTCCTAAGCATGTATTAAATGCCCCCTATGTGCAAGTAGTACACTGGGCTTTATAAAGGAAATACAATAAACAGAAATAGCCCTACTTTTGTTAAGACAGAAGTAAACCTACAGTTCAAGAACTATGGTAAGATTGTGTTGTCATGGAAGCCATGAGGAAAGAAACAGCCCAGCCCTGGTTACAACCATGGTTTGTCTCCCATGGCCTAAGACAGAATCACAAGGGGAGAGAAAGCTTCCAAATTACACGAGGGACATCTTCATTTTTCCCCAAACAGTGAGCAGTGTGTTGAGAAATAAGAATACAAAGCTAAACAAGGCATAAAGAGCCACTGCCCAGCAGTGCGTATTCTCGTGGGGAATGCATATATACAAGCGTCTGCTGTATAATGCGGTGAATCTAATGATAAAGGCATATCCCAGGCCACTGCTCCTCAGGGTTTAATAACTCACTTGGGAGAAATTTATCTTTTGCCAAATGTCAATTCTTTATGAAGAGTACATCTTGATTTTATCTTGTTATCTGAACTTCTGACAGAAAAGTTGCTTACCATCCCTTACTCACTTGAACACAACTCTATAGTTATAAATAGGGAAACAAAAACGTAGAATTTAAGATTCTGGGGATGAAACTAACATCTACACATGATGAGTTTAATGGATATGATCATTTAAGATGTGGAACGCGAACATAGCTTGAAGCTCAGTGGAATACAGAGGACTTTCTGCCTTAGATTATTTACTTGGCTTCTCTACATTGAAACTTTCCTATTGAATCAGTGTGTTAACATCAACCAATTAATAATTCTTTTGAGCACCTGTAATGCTTACTGTATTCTTCTAAATATTCTGAGAAAAAGTCAAAGTCCAGGTTATAATATAATTTAGGAGGTTATAAATATATAAGTATTTTTATATGTATTTGGAGTTAGATATGGAGGTACAGGTTATCCATCTTATGATACTCTGTGGTGTGTATGAGATATATAAAATAAATGGAGGAAGAGACATAATGTATTTTTTTAAATTTTAAATAATTCTATTTATAGAATTTGATTTGCACATAACTTTTTAGAACTATATTATCTATAATATTCTATGTATTTCTGTATATGCTTTTTCTCTTCAACATCAATGACTAAAACAGCACCTGATATTTAATAGGTATTTATTCAATATTTTAGAATGGATTGATAAATATTTTTCTAACTGAACATCAGTGAAAACTGACAGCAATAAACAAGTCCACCTATTCTATTTTTTTCATATTCCTAGAAGTTGAAAACATTCAGAGGAAAATATGGATGAATGTTTTTGTAGACTCCTAATATGCAATTTTTGAAATTGAGCATAAAACCCTAACATCACAGAATTGACAAGCATATGATTGCCAAAGGAAATGCTAGCTTGTCTACAATGGAGATATGAAGTCTTCATTGCTTTACAAATGGTGCAAAATTGACGAAATTGAAAGATATATCACTTATGTCACTGCCGAAACCCAAAAGAGAATCTCTTCTCATAATTGACTAATCTTTCCTGTTTCTCTGGGACTATCTAAGGAGGCTAATCTCACATTATGCCCGTTGGTATCATTTTTCAAATTTGCCCTTGAAATATTGGGAGATTTAAAACCAGTCAGGAAAAAAAGAAAGAAAAAGAATAAGAAAAACTTTTTTCCAGAAACATTTTAGTAGTTTTTTCCTTCTTAAATATAGAAAACAAACCAAAAAAAATCTATTGGAATCTATATTTTATCACCTCAAGACAGATTGAGACTTTTTTTATAAGCAGCCTCCGAACCCATCCTGAAATATGCTTAGACCTAGTGAGAGCACTGGTCTGTTATTCGAATTTACCAATTTGTTTGTTTTGTTGTTTTCAGATATTGAAGGAGGAAATAAGCCTCTGATGAGTTAGCATGTTTTCACAGGCAGCTGTAACGCTTCCTCACACATTGCCTCTGAGCATATCATACTTAATCTCTGGGCAGAGAACCAACATCTCATGCTGTTGAGCAGCAATCTATAGGTCTGATTAAAGAATGATCTGACAGCTCCCATAGCGATTTCTGTCCAATTTCTTTCAGCTTCCATGTTGGTGGATTTAGGTGAAAAAGCATAATAACAAAGAACGGGGCTGTTTTTGGGGACATAGAAAAACATTGCAGAATGATCAGAGGTCTGAGGGAAATACCATGAGGCATTCTTTTCCCAGCACAGAAAATAAATGTGAACCTTGATTTTCTGTAACAGGCGGCAGGAGTTTTTGGAGTAGAGGAGGCAGTATTTACAATAGAGAACCTAGACTGCTCCATGGCTATAAGGACTGGGAATTTAAGTGAACTTTGTCACTATTGCCAGTTTCCTGAGAGAAAGACATTCCTGGTGGAGCACAGATGGCATGTTTGAATGAGAAGCAGATTCTGCCAAGAGGTTAGTATGCCTGAGAGCACTGCTTATTGATCTGTGAGTAGGAAGGACTGCAGGAGAACTAGCTATGAATATTGATCTGTTACTAGGATGCAGGAGAGCTAGCTATGAAGAGGAAGGCCTAACTCTCTAAAGCACCTGAGAGAATCCAAGCAGCTTGAAATACACATCTAATATTGGAATTATTTTAATTCCCTCGGCCTCTACTGTGCTCTGTCTTATAAATAACTAGAAGGAATCTCATCTGTTGAAAATGCGGTATACAAAATTACAAACATGGAACATTAGAAACCATTGTTTAGTTAAGAAACATTTGCATGCAGAATTAAGAAAAAATATGTAGGAAGCACAGGAATAGCAAGGAAAGAAAACCCAAAAAAGCTAAGGCCAGATTTGCATCAGGAGCAAAATAAAACTGTGCTACTTTAAGTATGGGCTTTCACAGAGCTCACTTCCCTTAAATGAGCGCCTCTATTTTTAGAAGTATTGGGACAGTTTTCATTCTGTCTTCTTCCGTAGCTGATGGAGACTCAATACAAAGGTTAAAAAGCACCTTCCCTGGGACTCTGTCATCTCTTCCTAAAGTTCTGATATTCTCCAGGAAGCAATATGAGGCTATCTTTCTATCAACACACCTAACTTGGAAGGCGTGAACTTTACTAATACAAAATACTTGGGTTTCTTGAAGCTGAGCTTTGCTAACGCCCATAAACATTTTTAGATTTCTTATCATTAGTAATTAACATTCATTTAGCAATTCTGGATATATTGTTATATAAAGTAAATTTAAAATGCAAATGCTTAATCACATCTATAGTAAAATCTGAGAAGAGATAAAATCTGACCCAGAAAAATTTGAGAAATTTCATTCAAAGCTACTTACAGGAAAAGTTTTGCTGACCTAACTTTCAAATGTATGATAAGTTGGGATATGTACATTTATATTCCTAAAATATTTTCAAATATTATTTTTCATTCAAATTTTCCCATTTTTCAGAAACAATTTCCCTTTTATTGACTCAAATGAAACATAAATGTCAAAACCGTGGAGCTGTGATTAGATAAACTGTGGCTATCCAATGGAGAGAAGTGTGCTAAAATCTTTCACTCTGATTGTGCTTTGTCAATTTCTTCATTTAGTTCTGCCAGGGTTTTGTTTTATAAATTGCGAGGCTATTTTATTGATTGCAAACGAATTGGGAATTTTATGTCTATCTAGAGAATTAACCATTTTATTATGAAATATAATAGAATATGAAATTGAAATATCTATCTTTATTAATGCTTCTTGCCTTAGAAACCATTTTAAAATATATGTTATAGCATAGCTACATGAGTTTCCTGTTGGTTAGTAATTGCATAGTATGGTATATCTTTTTCATCTTTCTGCTTTTAACTTCTGTGTCCTTATATTTGAGGTGTATCTCTTGTAAACAGCATATCCTTGAGTTTTATAGTTGTTTTGTTTCTGTTTTTAAATCCAATCTCTGCCTTTTAATTTAATATTTAATGAGTAGCTACAGGCTAATGACTGGCACATTTGAATTTAATTCTACCATCTTATTATTTGCTTCCTGTTTGTCCAGTTGCTTTTGGTTCTTTTTCTTTTTTTCTTTTTTTGCCGTCTTTCTGATTAATCAAATTTTGAATTTTATTATTTAATTTTAGCTTGATTAGATTATTGATTATACATTGTTTTATTACCTTTCCGTGGTTATCCTAGATATTATTACAAATATCTCTGACTTTTTATAATCTATCACAAATGAATAATTTTACCATTTTTCAAAAAGGACCTTAGAAAATGTTTTCTCTATTTACCCTTCCCACCTTTTGGCGATATTGCTAAGTTTCTTAATTCTTTTATTTATTTATTTTTTTTGAGGGCAGTGTCACTGGCCCTCATATGTGGGAACCGAACCGGGGCCGCTGGCTTCCCAAGCCAGTGCTTAACCACCGCGCCACTGGGCTGGCCCCCTAAGTACCTTAATTCTTCATTTGTCAAACTTACAAGTCATTATTACTATGGTTTTATGAGGTTAATATTCATTTAACTTTAATCGCATGTTTATCATTTTAGGTGCTCTTCACATATTTAAATTTTGTGTCTGTAACTAGATTTTATGACCCTATGCAAGGCGTATTGGTCTCCTTCATAATATTACCCCTACCTCTCTCCTCAGTCTCATCTCTCAGCAGTGCCCTCAACAACTTAAGCTCCACCCGTATCAAACACTTATTCCCAACTCCTGGCCCATCAATTAACAGACTAGCTATTGTTTGGTATCTGCAGATGTTACTCCTTTTCCTTCCCCACCTCGTCGTCTCTGTCCATTCGTTTTCTAAGTCATACTGTGTCTTCATAATTAGCTCTGATATTTGTGCCTCAAAGGCATGATGCTCCATGCCCTGATCAGTTCTGGACTGCATGTTGCTCTCTGGCATGAATTTGATCGGCTGTGCAATGATTAAAAGTTTGCAGGACTATCTCTCTACTAAACTTTGGATTTCTTGGTACCCGAACAGCACTTTTTATACCTCTGAATGTCTTGCCCTATGACCTGTGCTGGCCACATGTTTTAGTGTTCTAGGGTTACTATGACAAAATACCACAAACTAGGTGGTTTATGCAACAACAGAAATTTATTGTCTTGTGGTTCTTGAGGCCAGAAGTTCTGAATCAGAGTGTTTTCAGGGTGAGTTCATTCTGAGGGTTGTGAGAGAAGGATCTGTTCCATGCCTCTCTCCTTGGCTTGTAGATGGCCACCTTCATGTTCACATGGCATTCTTTCTGTATATATCATTCTGTTTCCAAATTTTTCCTCTTCATAAGGAAACCAGTAATATTGGATTAGAGCCCATCTGTAATGATGTCATTTTAGCTTGATAAAGCCTTATCCCCAAATAGGGTCAAGGTACTGAAGACGAAGACTTCAATACATGAATTTCAGAGGGACACAATTCAACCCATAACAGTATGTAATAGGTATTTAATTACTGCATGTGGAAAGATGGATTGATTTGGGGAATGAAGAATTTGTGTCGCTTATGTGGGCATAGAGGTTATGATTGGCTAATTTGCTATATTTGTAACAAAGGAGCCCATCTTTCGTTTTATAAATAAAAATTCTAGACAATATATAAATTGACAGAAAGATTAGATAAATGATATGTTAGATGCCTGTAATGGAATTATTATATATATATATATATATATATATATATATATAACAAAAAGTTTCCCCAGCTTATAACACAAGTTTTATTTGTAATACTTTAATTAAATTCATCATGCTGAGAAATGTTTAAAAAGAATTTGTAATTCTCAAAGTACCATATTTTGCCATGTATAAAGCATACTTTTTTGCCCAAATTTGTGAGGGAAAAGTAAGGATGTGCATTATACATGGGTAGTACTAATTCTGCATCTATATAAATATTTTTAATTCTTCTATTTAAGCTTATGAGTTGAAAGTGTAACTCTAGAAATCATTAGTGATATCCATATGCAAAATAATACCCTGGAATATGATAATTGGTTTTGTTGAACTTACGAGGAACTTGCAACAATAGAGAGTTCTTGGCCTTCTATGATGTATAAATATCATAAATTTGTTACCAGTACATAAAATTTCCTTTACCTTATATCTGTTCTTGTATTTTGTAATTATTGGTTATATAAAATTTCTTGTACTATAATATGTTAAAAATAAATAACTAAAATTCCTTTATAATACAAAAACCAAGTACCTAAATGTAAACAAACAAAAATTTGAATAAAAAATTAAAACGAAAGATTTTTCACTGAAAGTTTGGGCCAAAAATGTCAGTGTGCATTATACATGGTAAAGTACGGTACTTATTTTTTACTAAATACATTTCTCTGAACATTTAAAAACAAGTGATTTTTATAATACAAAGATTTGAATGTAGTCACCAGAGGGAGCTATATGTCACTACATAGTGACTTAAAGAGCAGATGTCAATATTTGGAAAATTATAAACATTAATAGAAAGTAAACTTACAAAGCAAGAAAATCAGGAATAGAAGTGCCATAAGAATAACTCAGATTTGAACAAATTCACTTAATTGACGTTTATAGAACACTCTGCACAACAATGGCAGAGTGTGCATTTACAAGTGCCCATAGAACAATCACCAAGATAGACCATATTCTGGGTTGTTAAATAAGTCTCATAAAATTTAGAAGAATTCAAGAAGTACAAAGTATGCTCTCTAACCACAACAAAACAGAATCAAAAACAGAAAGATTCCTAGAAAAATCCCTACTAAATACCTGTAAGCTAACTAACAACCTGCAAAATTACAAAAATAAATCAAAAAGGAAATTGCAAAGTATTTTAAATGGATGAAAATGAAAACACTGCATATGAAAATCTATGCAGTGCTAATAAAGTAGTACATAGTAGGAAACATATAGAACTAACAGCTTTTATTTAAAAAAGAACAAATTTCTCAAATCAATGACCTCAGCTTCCACCATAAAAACTAAAAAGATAGAAGAGCAAATTAAACCCAAAATAAACAGAAAATAATGAAATTATAAAAGCCAAACTGAAATCTAGGAAATTTAAAAAATATATAGAAAATCAATGAAATTCAAAGCTTCTTATTTGCACAGATCAATAAACTTGATAAACCTCTAACTAGACTGATTATATGATCAGAAAAGAAAAGAGGAAAGACACAAATGACCAAGATGGGAATGGGAGTGATGATACCACTACAGACTATTTACAATTGTTGTTAATCTACAGCAAGGAATCAAATTTTTCTAACCCATGGATTAAGAAAAGAGTATCTTTGATAACTGGTCTTTCCCATCCTGACCTCTGTAGACAGGTCTGAGTCTCTTTCTTTGGGACCTCTATAGCATTTTTCTAGTTTCCCCATCATATTTTAAATGATCTCTGTATGTATCTGACTCCCCTGCCCTAGACAAAGAGCTTCGCAGACAGGTGCTAAAAAATTTCTTGAACATATGAAGGTGGTACTCTAGATTGTATAAGGCATAACAGACAGAATAGGAGCAAACATTAGCAGAGTTAGAAGCACGTTCTGGGGTTCTCAGCAGCACAGCCTCGTGGCCCCCCTGAAAGAAAAGACCTGGGAGCAGAAGGGAGCAGCTGGATGTCGTTCTTGCCTGTCACTCTAATATATATTTTTTCTGACTATTCATGAGATTGGGTACCTTTTAGTATGTTTTGGCTACCTGTATTTCCTCTTTGAAAAATAAAATTTATATGACTTTTGTCCTTTTTTATTATTTTTATTGGTTTTGCTTCAAAAATTCATAAAAATACATATAATTTGGATTTTAAACTTTTAAATATATGCATAGCAAATGTTTTTTTTGTAAGATAATATTTTACTATTTCTGATAGTGTCTTTTACTGTTATATATTATTGTTTATATTTTAGATACTCAAGTGTCATGTTTCATTTTTCTGAATTTTCCTCTTAATAAAGGAAAAGGTAGCCAATTTTAAAAATACACAATCTACTAAATTTTCTTGTAACATTGTATTGTTTTGCACTATAGGGCTAAATTCTTAATCTATCTGGAATATTTTTGTGTGTGTGTGACATGAGATGGAATCTACCTCTGTTTTTTTCCAGATTAAATGTCACTTATGCCACCACCTTTTAAAATAAACCATCATATTTCCTGCAGAATTGAAATGCCAGCTTTGCTATCCACTGAATTTCCATATATGTTTAAGAATATATTTTAAGACTCTATTCTTCTACTAATATTTTGGTTTATTCCAATACAAATACCGTTCTGTAGAGTTTATAATGAATTAACAAGTTCCTCACCAATTTTTGAATTAATTTTATTGGTTATGTTAGGTTTCCTGGGTATATAATTATATCATCTACAAATACATAAAAGTTGCATTTCTCCTTTTCCAGTAATTAAAACTTTTTTTCTTGTCTTATTGCATTTGCCAGGATCACTTTCAATATTAAAACATAGAGGTGATTTTTGTTATTCATTTCTTATTCCTGATGTCAGTGAAAATGGTTTTATCATTCACTATTTGGTATAATATTTGCTTTCAGTTTCTTAGCAAATAGCCTTATTATGTTTAAACATTGGCTTGTATTATTTTTAATTTTAATATATATACTTATATATGGCATATATATGTATATATGTATTGAAATTCATGAAAAGATATTGAGAAGAGCACAACTATTGTAAATATACTAATCAATCAAAATTAATTATGGGTGATATTCAATTTTTATTATAGTCAGAGTTTTCATTTGGACATATACTCAACTTTGTTAAAGCCTTTCTATTATCAACTTATATAAGCATGAAATCTCTCTCTACAATTTGTGAATATACTTAATTGCGAATGATGGTTATATATTTCTTTCCTTTTTTTTTTTTAAGGGCAGTGTCACTGGCCCTCATATGTGGGAATGTGGGACCCGAACCGGGACTCCTGGCTTCCTAAGCCAACGCTTAACTACCACGCCACTCGGACGGCCCAATTTCTTAATGTTGATTTAAATTTATATTTTTGGAATAAGCCCTATTTGATCATATTGAATTAATCTCAACTCATAAGAATTTAATTTGTGAAAATTCAAGATTTTACATATTTATAAATGAAGTTGATCTATGTTTTCTTTCCCAGAGAAATTTTAACATATTTGTATTATGTTCATGGTTCATAACCATTTCATTCTTTTGTCTAAAATAGTTTAAATGCCATAAGAAGTGTATTCTCTTTAAAAATTAGGTCAAACTTTGCTACAAAACCAGGCTTACATCTTCTTAAAATGGTGACTTTTCAATTATCTTTGCAAGCTCTTTTATAGTGATTGACCCATTTAAAGGATGCTGTGGCCCTCCTTGGGTTAATTTCTTATAACATTTTCAATGGAAATTATTTTCTCTAGATGTTTCAATTCTTTGCCATATGTTCTTTTTTAAGTTACAGACATTTCCATAAAATAATCTCTCACAATTCTAAAATTTCTTCTATATCTGTGGTTATATGCTTCCTCAATCCTTTTTTTTTAAAGATTTTATTAGGGAATTGGGGGAGGGGAACAGACAGGTTGCTGTCTTTTTGTTTTTCAGTCTAGTTGTGGAGGATGTCGCTTCACTGGCCCATGTTGGCACCATCACTGCGATCTTTCACCATCTTAGCTGTAGAGGGCAGTGTCACTGGCCCTCATATGTAGGATCCGAACCGGAGCCCTGCTTCTCAGAGCTGGTGTCCCAAGCCAGCTCGTAATCAATGTGCCACTCAGCTGGTCCTCACTCAATCTTTTTTTTTTTTTAATTAGAGTTTATTGGGGTGACAATTGTTAGTAAAGTTACATAGATTTCAGGTGTATAATTCTGTAATATATCATCTATATATCACCTTGGTTGTTCACCACCCAGAATCAGTTCTCCTTCCATCACCATATATTTGATCCCCTTTACCTTCATCTAGTACCCGCCTTCCCGCTTACTGTCTGGTAACCACTAAACTATTGTGTGTCTATGAGTTTTTGTTTCTTCATTCATTTATCTTGTTCTTTTGTTGTTTTCAGTTTTATATCCCACACATCAGTGAAACCATATGGTTCTCAACGTCTTCTATCTGATTTATTTCACTTAACATAATAATCTCAAGATCCATCCATGTTGTCGCTAATAGTACTAGTTCATCTTATGGCAGAATAGTATTCCATTGTGTATATATACCACATCTTCTTGATCCAATCATCTATCAAAGGACACTTTGGTTGTTTCCATGTCTTGGCCACTGTAACTAAAGCTGCAATAAACATTGGAGCGCATATGTCTTTACAGATAAATGTTTTCAGATTTTGGGGTAGATATCCAGGAGAGGGATTTCTGGGTCATATGGTAATTCTGTTCTTAATTTTTTGAGGAACCTCCACACTGCCTTCCATAGCAGCTGCACCAATCTGCATTCCCACCAACAGTGCATGAGGGCTCCTTTTTCTCCACAGCCTCTCCAACACTTGTCATATTTGTCTTGTTGATAATAGCCATTTTAACTGGTGTGAGGTGATATCTCATTGTGGTTTTGATTCTCATTTCTCTGATGATTAATGATGTTCAACATTTTTTCATATGTCCTTTGGCTATTTGTATGTCCTCTTTGGAGAAATGTCTATTCCGGTCCTCTGCCCATTTTTTAATTGGATTATTTGTCTTTTTGTTTTTGAATTTTATGAGTTCCTTATATATTTTGGTTATTAACCCCTTATCAGAGGCATTGTTTGTAAAAATCTTCTCCCATTTGGTTGGTTGCCTCTTTGTTTTATCGATGGTTTTTTTTGCTGTGCAGAAGCTTTTAGTTTGATATAGTCCCATTCATTTATTTTAGCTTTTACTTCCCTTGCCTTTGAAGTCAAATTCATAAAATGCTCTTTGAACCCAAGATCTGTAAGTTTAGTACATATGCTTTCTACTCAGCAGTTTATTGTATCAGGTCTTATGTTTAGGTCTTTGATCCATTTTGAGTTAATTTTGGTACATGGTGACAAATAGTCTAGTTTCATTCTTTTGCACATGTCTTTCCAATTCTCCCAGCACCATTGATTAAAAAGGCTGTCTTTTCTCCATTGTATGTTTTTGTTTCTTTGTCAAAAATTATCTGTCCACATTTATGTTGATTTATTTCTGGGTTCTCAATTTTATTCCATTGGTCTGTGTGTCTGTTTTCTGCCAATACCATACTGTTTTGATTATCATTGCCCTGTAGTACAAGCTGAAGTCAGGAAGTGTGATACCTCCAGCATCATTTTTTTTTTTCCTTAGGATTGCTTTGGCTATTCGGGGTCTTTTTTTCCTTAGGATTGCTTTGGCTATTCGGGGTCCATAGAAATCTGATGATTTTTTGGTTCTATTTCTTTTTTAAAAAATCCATTGGAATTTGATGGGGATTGCATTAAATCTGTATATTGCTTTAGATAATATAGCCATTTTAACTATGTTGATTCTTCCAGTCCATGAACACGGAATGTCTTTCCATTTTTTTGTGTTATCTTCAATTTCTTTTAAAAATATCTTATAGTTTTCAGTATATAAGTCTTTCATATCCTTTATTCTTTTTGTTGCAATTGCAAAGGAATTTTTTAAAATTTTTTTTTCTGAGATTACATTGTTAGTATATTGAAATGCAATAGACTTTTATAAGTTGATTTTGTAGCCGGCAACTTTACTGTATTCATTTATTGTTTCTAATAGCTTTTTGGTGGAGTCTTTAGGGTTTTCCATACATAGCATCATGTCATCTGCAAAAAGTGACAATTTAACTTCTTTATTCCCAATTTGGATGCCTTTTATTTCTTTCTCTTGCCTGACTGCTCTGGCTAGGACTTCCAATACTATGTTGAAAAGCAGAGGTGATAGGGGACAGCCCTGTCGTGTTTCTGAACACAAAGCGAAGGGCTTCAATTTTTCAGTTAATTATGATATTAGCTGAGGGTTTGTCATGTATGGCCTTTATTATGTTAAGGTATTTTCCTTCTATATCCATTTTAGTAAGTGTTTTAATCATAAATGGATGTTGTATCTTGTCAAATTCTTTTTCTGCATCTATTGATATGATTTTATATGATTTTTGTCCTTTATTATGTGGTATATCACACTGATTGATTTGTGTATGTTGACCCATCTTTGTGCCCCTGGGATAAACCCCACTTGGTTTGATGTATAATCTTTTTAATGCATTATTGCATTTGATTTGCTAGAATTTTGTTTAGGATTTTTGCATCTGTGTTCATCAGAGATATTGGTCTGTAATTTCCGTTTTTTGTGTTATCCTTACCAGATTGTTTCCTCCATCTTAATGTTGAAGATTTTTGCTTTCTCTCTATTTTCTTATCTGATTGCATTACTTTATGTATTTTATTGAAACCTTCATAGTCTAGCTATTAGATTTATTTACCCTTCCTACTACTTTTTGTTTGTTTTCACTTGTCAACCTGGGCTTTAAAATAAGTCTTAAAATAATAACCTTTATGTTTTTAACAAGGCTCTTAATCAAAGATTAGCTTGAGGCCTAAAATGTTGATGTGTCACTATAAAAGAAAAGGCTAAAGTCTCACAGAGGAATCATCTACTTATTAAATATTTTCTTTATACATGATACCTACCAGTGCTGATTATTCCTAGTTACCCTACAAAGCTGAAATAACCACGAAGAGTGAGGTGAATAAGTTAAAGGAACACATAGGCCTGTTGGCTATGTCAACACCCCATACCTTTTTTGTAGCTTCCCATGGCGTCATTAGATTGTTTCACTCAAAGTTGAAATTGAGGAAGATAGACAAAAGCAATCCCCAGCTTTTAGTGGTGAAAAGAAACACATCTGTGAAGAATTTAGGCATAGCCAAAGTGAAGTAAGAATCAATCTCTTAGCTCTAAAAGAATCTTGCCTCTTGCCTCTTTTCACATACTTTGTTTTACTCTCAGTAATATTTTTAAAAAGTATTTATTCTAAACATCACTATAATTTACATTAAACTTATGGCAACCACTGTGGTAGTCTGAAAAAAAAAATGCCCCTCTTCTCCAATGATATATTTACTTCCTAACCCCTGGAAGCTATGAATTTACCTTATATGTCAATTGAGTAAATAATACTTTCATTGGAAACAGTGTTTATAGATATGATTAAGGATTTGAGATGAGGAGATCATCTTGGGCCCTAAGCGCTATCACAAGTGTTTTTATGAGAGAGAGGCAAAGGGGGATTACATACATACACCCCCCCACACACACACACACACACGCGCGCACGAAAGGAAAGAAAGACAGAGACTGAAGTGATGCAACCACAAACCAAGAAACACCTGTGAGCAAGGAACAGCTTCTCCCCTTAGAGTGGTGTAGATACTTTGATTTCAGAGTCTGGCCTTCAGAACTCAGAGAATTAATTTCTATTGTTTGAAACCACCAACTTTGTGGTAATTTGTTATGGCAGCCCTGGGAAACTACTTAAACTGCTTATGTCTTAAATTCAAACTCTATTTTAATATGTCCAAGATAAACTTTGGAAATCTATTTATAGTCATATTTTATCATTTAGAGTAAGAACTGAATTTCTTGTTTAATTCACAAAGATTTGTTTTGAACAGCCATCTTTCGACAAGGCAAAGAATTGCTGAAGGCAAATTATTAAAGATGATATGATTCAAATCCTAAACCCTAGAGTAATTCCTGTTCAACTCTGTATTGACTATCAACCAACAAAGTCAGTTTTCATTGAAATCCATTAATGGAGACATTTATTAGTCTCACTGACTTCAGTTGCATGGGATGCCTTTTAATTTATTTTATACATCCACAAGTTAAAGCAGTAGTTGATTAGAGAGAAATCACAATTTAAAAAAATCCCACTGAAATAAAATTTCATTTACCTCCACCTTCAATTTTTTTATTCATACTGGAAATATATATATATATATCTCCACACTTTACATTGGTAAATCAGATTCCATTGTAATAAATTTCCAATAATTATCCTGTGTTAATAATAATAGCTAGTTTGAGCAATTATCATAAGATTATTTATAGACATTATCTCCAATCTTTACAATGGTTTTAAAAAGTAGATTTTAGTATTTCCATTTTAGCAATGAGGAGAATGAGAATTAGAAGGTTTAAGTTACTTGCTGAAGGTTATAAAGCTAATAAGATATAAATTAAAGGTTCTCTGATTTCTTAGCCTGTGTTCTTTATACTATCCTGCATTTCCTCTTGGCTCTGATACCTGCTAGCTTGTTTTACTTGAAGAAAAAAGAACAGAATAGGGCTCTAGCTTTTTTCCTTTTTTCTTTTTTTTATCCAATTTCTTCTTCACCTTCTCCTCTCTCTCTTCCTCATCAAAACGGTCTTTGAGTTAGTCTAGCCACATAATCAAAATTATTTTGTTTCTATTATGAAACACATACTGAATTCCTATATCTGGGATGACATGATTAGTAATGAAATTGATGAGAGCACCAAATTTTCTTGTAATTCATGTATTGTGCTCTGCTGCATTGCAAGTTGTTTTGTTGTAAAACTTTCATAAACATCACATTTACTTCCAGAAATAGACACATAAAACTATAATCAACTGATCTTTGACAAAGGCGCAAAGACAATACAATGGAGCAAAGATAGTCTTTTCAATAAGAGGTGCTGAAACAACTAGACACCCACATGAAACAAAAATTCATCTAAAATCAGACCTTAAACCCTTTACAAAATGGATCACAAACATAAATTCAAAATACAAAACTATAAAAACCCTAGAAAATAGCACAGGAGAAAACCTAGATGACCCTGGGTATGGTTATCGCTTTATAAATATAATATTCAAGACATAATCCATGAAAGAAATAATTGAAAAGCTAGACTTCATTAAAATTTAAAACTTTTGCTCTGCAAAAGACAATACCAAGAGAATGAGAAGACGAGGCACAGACTGGAGAAACTATTTGCAGAAGATACATCTGATAAAAGACAAAATATACAAAAATTCTTAAAACTCAACAATAAGAAAACAAACAATCTGATTTTAAAAGGGGCAAAGACCAGACACCTCATCAAAGAAGATATACAGATGTCAAATAAGTATATAAAAAAAATTTTCATATCACCAATCATCAGAGAAATGTAAATTAAAACAAAAAGTAAAATACCACTACATGGGCCGGTCGAGTGGCAAGGTGGTTAAGAGCTGGCTTGGGATGCCAGCGTCCCTGGCTCGGGTCCCATATATGAGGGCCAGTGACACTGCCCTCAAAAAAAAAAAAAATACCACTACACACCTATTAGAATGGCCAAAATTGGGAACACTGACACCACCAAATGCTGGCAGCAATGTGGAGCAACAGGAACTCTCATTAATTGCTCGTGGGAATGCAAAATGAAAGAGATACTTTGAAAGACAGTGTGGCTGTTTCTTATGCTAAGAGAATGTTAAACATACTCTTCGCATAAGATCCAGCACTATTGCTCATTGGTATTTGCCCAAAGGAAATGAAAACTTATGTCCACACAAAAACCTGTGCACAGATGCTTATAGCAGCTTTATAACTAACAAAACTTGGAAGCAATCAAGATGTCCTTCAGTCAGTGAATAGAGAAATAAGCTACGGTACATAAAGACAATGAAATGTTATTCAGTCCTTAAAAAAGAGCTATCAAGCCTTGAAAAGGCATGGAAGGATGTTTTTTGTTTTGTTATTAGTTTCAGGTGTACAAAACAACATAATGATTACACATTTACACCCCTCAGAAAGGACTAACCCCACCAAGTCTACCATCCCTCTGACATTGTACATAGTTACTACAATATTATTGACTATATTCCCTACGTTGTACATTACATCCCATAAATATATATATTATATACTTTTTTAAAAATTATATTTGACATTGAATATTATTCTATATTAGTTTCAAGTGTACTGAACAGTGGCTAGACATTTGTATAATCTATGAATTGATTCCCTTGATTAATCCAGTACCTATCTGACACCATACATAGTCTTTACAGAGTTACTGATTATATTTCCTGTGCTATATTTCACATCCCCATAACTATTTCATGACTTCCAGTTTGTAATTTCTAATCCCTTCATCACCTTCTCCCTATCCTCCAACCCTCCTCCCCTCTAGCAACTATCAGTTTTTGCTCTGTATCTGAGTCTATTTCTGTTTCACTTGCTCATTTATTCTCTTCTTTAGGTTCCACAATATAAGTGAGATCATATGGTGTTTGTCTTTCTCAGCCTGACTTATTCACTTAGCATAATATTCTCTAGGTCAGGGGTTGGCAAACTGTGGCTCGCAAGCCGCACCCAAAGAGCCTTATGTGGCTTGTGAGCTGCAGTTTGCTGACCCCTACTCTAGGTCCATCCATGTTGTTGCAAATGGTAGGATTTCATTCTTTTTTATGGCAGAGTAATAGTCCATTGTATAAATGTACCACAATTTCTTTATCCAATCACCTATTGATGGACATTTCAGTTTCCATATCTTGGCTATCGTGAATAGCACTGTAGTAAACCTGGGGGGGCATATATTCTTTTGAATTAGTGTTTTGGGTTTCTTTGGATAAATATCCAGGAGTAGAATTGCTGAGTCATAAGATAGTTCTCTTTAATTTTTTTGAGGAAACTCCATACTGTTTTCCTTACTGGATGCGCCAATCTGCAATCCCACCAACAGTGCACAAAGGTTCCCTTTTCCCCACATCCTCGCCAACACTTGTTGTTTGTTGACTTATTGATGATGGCCATTCTAAGTGGTGTGAGGTGATATCTCATGGTTTTAATTTGCATTCCTCTGATGATTAGTGATGTTGAGCATCTTTTCATGTCTCTTGGCCATGTGTATGTCCTGTTGGGAGAAATGTCTCTTCATGTCCTCTGCCCTTTTCTTAATTGGGTTGTTTTAATTGGATTTTTAGTGTTGAGTTGTATGAGTATTTTATAAATTTTGGATATTAACCCTTATCAGATGTATCATTTGCAAATATCTGTTCTCATTCAGGAGGATGTTTTTTTGTCTTATTGATGGTTTCCTATGCTGTGAAAAAACTCTTTAATTTGATGTAGTCCCATTTGTTTATTTTTCTATTTTGTTTTCCTTGCCTGAGGAAATATACCAGTAAAAATATTACTAATGATAATGCCTGAGAGTTTACTTCCTATATTTTCTTCTAATAGTTTTATGGTTTGGGGTCTTATATTTAAGGCTTTAACACATAGAGGAATCTTAAATGCATATTATTAAGGTAAAGAAGCCAACCTGAGAGTGCATACTGTATGATTCCAACTATAGGCCATCCTGGAAAAAAGCAAAATTATGCAAACAGTAAAAAATTCTGTGGTTGCTAGAGGTTGAGGGAGAGAGAAGGACGAATAGGCAGAGCACATTGGATTTTTAGAGCAATGAAAATACTTTCTACCATACTATAGTGATGGATATATGTCATTACAGATAGGTTGAAACCCACGGAATGTACAACACCAAAAGTGAGTTATAATGTACCTCTGGGCCAATATGGGTTCATCAATTATAATAAATGTACCACTCTGGTGAGCTATGTTGGTAATGAGAGACTATGCATGTATGGGGCAGCAAGAAGTCTGTACCTTCCTCTTCATTTTGCTATAAATCTTAAACTGCTCTAGAAAAACAAACGAACAAACAAACAAACAAAAAAACAAAACTTAAAAAGCACATTTATTTAGGGTATTTAATCCTCCGATTTACCCCAATTTTTTATTCTCTGTCTCAGAAAATGTTATAAAATCGTTCTTTTATCACCTGAGTTACTCTTTCTTTTATCACCTGATCTCCTTTCACACCACATATAGCTGCTTGTCAAATTGTGTCTTATCTAAAAACAACAGTTCTTAAATACTGAGTGTTGGGTCATAGACCATTTGAAAATCTAATAAAAACTCACACCCAAAGACACTTATATAATAAAAAGTGCATACAGTTTCATGGAGTTCAGATATCTCAGAACCCATCCTTTGCCTCCTGACTCCAATCCATTCATTAACCAGATGCCAAGATAAACTTTCTAAAACAGATATCCAAGCATGCCAAACCCCATCAAAGGTGCCTGGAGCCAGCTCACACTGGCTTTCAAGTGCTAATAGTGTGCATGTCTTCCTACCTCTGAGTTTAATGATTTCAGGCTGGTAGTGGGAGTAATTATACTTTAAAATCAGGAAATGCTACAAATCAGGCTTTTTTTTTTTTTAGGGATGTTCATTCTTTGGTTTTTGTTTGTTTGTTTGTTTGTTTTTAATTGGGGAATTGGGGGAGGAGAACAGTGTTGGGGAATCGGGGAAGGGGAACAGACAAGTTGCTGTCTTTTTGTTCTTCAGTCTAGTTGCAGAGGATGTTGCTTCACTGGCCCATGTTGGTATCGTCATTGCGCTCTTCCCGGGTGAGGCAGATCAGTCGCCGGCCTCTGGATGTCGCTCATCGCTGCTATTGGCAGCCCACGCTGGCTGCCAGCTGCTCACACTGGCTGCTGGCCACTCACTGTAGCCTATGGCAGCCCACTGCAGCAGGGGCTGCAGCCTACACCGTTGCCGGGCTCGCGCAGCCCAGCTCCAGGTGGAGCTGTTGTTAGCTGTAAAGGGCAGTGTCACTGGCCCTCATATGTGGGATCCAGCCCAGTGGCGCATTGGTTAAGAGCTGGTTTTGGGATTCCAGAGACCCTGGTTAGGCTTTTTCTTTTAGAGAGTAGGTTTACTAGCATAATACTGTCTCTGTTTTCAAAGTTTGGTGTTTCCCATTGCCTGAGGTTCAAGCTCTTTGGCATATAATCTGGCCTCAGACTTCCTTTCTAATTTGTGTACCACTACTCTCCATGGCCTTTATATAATAATCTCCAGTAACAGTAAGCTGCTCACAGCTCCTTGATTATATTAAATGATTTCCCACATTTGTATCTGGAACATGCCAGTCTCAATACCAAGATCCCTTTTCTCAAAAGCCAAATCTGCTTTGTTCAAAGTGAATCATAAACATTGTCCTTTTAGTTAAGTCTCCCCTAAGACTTCCACTAAAATCAGTCCCTATTCTGTGCTCCAATGCCAGTCCTTCTCCCCTCCCATGACACTGAACAATAAACATTGTTTAACAAACATTAATTGAGTGCCCTCTAGGCAATGGCAATATAGTTCTATCTGTTCTAAATTTATTGTAAGTTCCTTCTAGGTAAAGATTATATTATTTATCATCTTGATTCCCCAAATTGACCCCCATGGTCAGTATAGAACTTTATCTATACTTGTAGATGTGATATACAATAAAATTTTGTTGAATTTATTGAGAATGCTTTATGGTTCCAGTACAATTCAACATCTCATTTAATTTTTATTAGAGTCCCCAGGTGGTGAGTTTAGAATAAATTTCATATATATATATATATATATATATATATATATATATATATATATATATATTTCAGAAAAGTTGAAAATGGAAATGGATATCAAGGTGCACAGAAGATTACTTCTGGGTAATTAATTCCTTGTCCTTAAGGTTAATTTGTAACTTACCTTTATAGCATTATTTGACTATGTGCTGTGAACCCCTATTGAGGACAGTAAAACTACTCTTAGGAGCAGATTTGAGAATCTACTGTTTTGCCTAGGTTTGGTGGATATTAACTGAGCTAGATGTTACGTCTTTCCTATGACTCATTTCTCACAGCAGGAAGAATGAATATTTCTATTCCTAAATTCCCAAAGAGGAAAGTAAGGCAAAAGAAGACTGTGTGGTTTGTTCAGATTTAGCATGAAATGTGAATAGCATATGCACTGACACAAAGCAACCAGACAGCATTTTAATTGCTCATCTAACCTCCAGAAAGAATCACCATCTGTTGAAATTCTGAAGATTAAAAGATATAAAACCTGACAGAAAACTGAAAGCTCATAATAAGCCATATAGCCGAGTCATAGATTTTGGAAAACATCCATAGCAAAATGTAAGCTATCTACAAATAAAAGAATAATACCAACAATTAAGAGAGGGGGCTGAGAAGCATTTAGATGGGGCTAGAACACAAAATGAAATAATGTTTTAACCTATGAAAGACAGTCCATCATGAAAGCCTTGTTATTTGTGGTTAAGATAAGACCTCTCCCACCTTCCCCCAAATCAAACCTTGTCCCTGAACAACCTGTATTTTTATCCCGGAGATTAATTTTAATCAAAATATGAAAGGCTAGATGACATTTGTCCATTGTCACAGAGCCTAGCTATTTATCTCTGGAAATGTCAAAGTTTTGCCACAGGTCAGTTATTAATTTAATATAAATTTTTTTAAATCTCATTTTTTAAGTAAAAATTGTAAAATCTAAAACTGAACTTCAGTCCCCCATGTACTTCTAGGTGCATGACATAGTTCTCAAAATGTCCAAAGTCTACTAGTGAAACAGATATTAATGTATTGACCTTATCTCAAAACTTTTTTCTGCTCCATGAAATCCTGACTGACTATTCAGTGGTCAGATTCAGGTGAAATTTCAACTGAACCTCTGCCTTAAGTATAACTACCACGCAATAAATATTTGTTAATGATAATCATAGCTAATACTCATTACAGCAGTCTAAGAATTTTACACTGTTAATTTCTTTAATCCTCATTATAACCTTATGAAGATCAGTGCCATTATCAGCCCCATTTTACATTTGAGGAAACTAAACTATCAAAATTACATTTTTTTTCTCTTTTTAATATGCCCTGTATCACAGCTAGTGAGTATTAAAGCTCAAATTCCAATCTAGGCAGTCTAGTGCCACCACCCACACTCTTAATCACTATTTTTAAACCTCAGGAAAAAAAGTTCTGATAAATTTTTAATAGATGATGATTACTAAAAACCCACATACATTGGAAATTTCCATCTAAAATTTATTATTTTTTTTATGGCTGACAGCATTCACAGTGTTCTTAAACAAGACATTAATTTTTAATTAATGATTATGAAATAACTACTATGTACCCGGTGCCACAAGCTGGGAGGAATCTGAAATTTAATGACATGACCCTGTCCTCCAGAATTTTAGAGTTGGGGCAGGCAGGTTCATAAAGAGAGCACAGATATATGGTGTAGGGCTAGGGCAGGACTCTATGTGAGGACAAAGGTACCATTGTCACTCAGGGGAGACTAGGGAAGGAAGCAAAGAGTAGGTAATGCATTCTTGGGGACTGTAATAGGAAGAATAATGTCTCCCAATGATGTCCATGTCTTAATTCCTGGAACCTGTGACTATGTTCCCTCTCATGCAAAACGGACTTAGCAGATGTGATTAAATTAAACATTTTGAGATGAAAAGATTACCCTGAATTATCCAGGTGGGCCCAATGTAATCGCAAAGATAATTTACCAGGGAAAAAAGGAGGCAAGGGACAGAGAAGGAGATGTGAAGATATTGAATAGAAGCAGAAGTCAGAGTGAGGTGATTGTTGACTTTGAACATGAAAGGGGGCCCCAAGTCAGGGAATGAGGGCAGCCTCTAGACACTGGAAAAGACAAGGAACAGATGCTCCCCTATGTCCCCTAAAAGGAATGCAAACTGTCACATGTTGGTTTGAGCCCCATAAAACCCATTTTCAATTTCCGACCTCCAGAACTGTGGCATAATAAATCTGTGTTCATTTAAGCCACTAAATTTGTTGTAATTTGTTAGAGCAGCACTAAGAAACTAATACAGATACCCTTTAGGCTTTAAGTCTTATATTCAATGACAACTTTGCAGATCATTGTTGACTGCTCATACACAAAGATTTTTCCTCTTATTCTATCTATTTTTATTCATAGAATTTAATGTCATTTTAACTACCATGGGTGCCAAAAAGTGTATACAAGTGGACACTTTGGTCAATGTTGCTCAAACAGTAGTTCTCCATATTCAGAAGTATCTGGATGCTGGTGGTAACCACTCTGAGCACCTCTTGTAATTGCAGAAGTCAAACGTGACTTGTATTCATCTTTTGGTTTTCCTTTCTTAAAATGTGTATACAGGGCCAGCCGAGTGGCGCGGCAGTTAAGCGCTGGCCTGGGAAGCCAGCGGCCCCAGTTCGGTCCCACATATGAGGGCCAGTGACACTGCCCTCAAAAAAAACAACAAATAAAACAAAAACAAAATGTGTATACACATTTTGGGCACCCTTTGTATATCGTTGCTGTTTTATGTATTTAATGTCTCTTCTCCATTGAGCTGTAAACTACATGAGGGCAAGAAATACGCTTTGCCTGATACAATACATAATACATGAGGAACTCTCAATGAGTATTTGTTGATGAGGGAAAGAATATATGAATGAGCTGAGCCTTGAACTACATCAGCCTTTAGGTGAAGATCTGGAGATGGATCCCTTCAGGAAACATGAAGTTGTTCAATGCATCTGTAACCTGAGGAGAGGAAAGGCTAAAAGGAAAATGAGAAGGCAAGGGTGAGAAAGTTTTGGAAAGGTTGTGCTAAGGAGCTTGGAATTCATGAGTTTATTCTGCAAGCAAAAGAGTGGCATTCCAAGATTTTTTTTCTAAGTTGGTGATTTAAGTTCTCGGATGTCTTTTATTTAAAAACTCATTCATAAGTATTGTGGAGAATAATTGGAAGGGACCAAGACTAGAAGGAGGAAAACAGAAGATTTTTGTGTTCATCCAATAAGGAAATTATGAGAGTCCAAATTGAAAGTGATAAAGAGCTGGAGAAGCAACTAATTTACACAATAAAAAGGAAGTCCCTTTTTTTCTTTTAAGAGGCATACTCTTGGTCAAAATAAAGAACACATGTTATTTTAACTAAACAATTTTGTTAGTCTTTCAATTAATATTTTTTGGCTCAATCTAAATCATTTAGATTTCTACAGAAATTACAGTCTTTAGAAGTCTAAGGACCTTTTTAACATAAAATAGTATTTAACAACTACTCAAAAACCAGGATCATAAATTTTTTTTTTGCCATAGACTTATCATCAGCATTATTGTATATGTAGCATTTCTGTTTAAAAACATTAAATCAACAATTTGAAGAAATCAGCTTCATCCTAGGCAATACAAATAAAATCACAAAGTAGCAGTTTTATTTTTCAAAAATATTACAATTAATATTTACTAATGTAAGTGTTATCTGTTTACCATGTAAAATCATTTCACCGTGTCACCATTAATGTGCCACACTGTGGTTGACATGAAGAATAACTAATCTGTGTGAATATGCCTCTCTAAAAATGGAACATAATGATTTTACTAAAGATAAACAAAACTACGAGTAAGAAAACTTTGCTTCACCTTGCATCTCCGCTATTGATTTGCTGTTAAACTTGTGAGTCAACTCTCTGAATCTAACATATTCATGTGAGAAATGATAGTAATAGCAGTGTATCTATCTAAAGGGTCATTTTCCCTTCTACCATTTTATGACTAGACCAGCTTCCAGAATTTGTTCTCAATTCCTCCAGTGGAAATTGTTTTTCTAGCACCAATGAAAATGGTAAAAATCAGAAATTACAGATTTTAAAAAAATTATTAGATTATCTATAGGCCAGTCCAAAAGAGGATGCTTTCTCTGAATAAAATCTAAATCTTCCACAACCTTCTGGGTTAGTTATATTTTCCAACAACTTTGTAAGAAGTTTTTGCTGTTGTTTTGTTTTGCTTTGCTTTATTTTACTCTTCTATGTGTTTGGTTATAACAGGAGAAAATACAACATGTCACCCAATTCACTAAGGTATTTTAGGCTCTAAAGGGTAGAATATAATATGGCAAAATGAATGTGAACTATCTTTAATCTGGGTAAGCTGAAATGTAAAACATCTCATAGACCATATTTCTCCAAATATTCCATCAAGTCAGCACAGTGTAAATTTAATTTCAAATATTGTATTCACTAGTTTTAGATGTGAAATTGTAAATTTGAAGTAAAACAAATGGAAAGTTGGCTTTACAATTTCTCCTTTCAGTCTAACTTTATTACACTGGCATTTCCTAAATATCCACATGATGATTTAACTGAATCAAGTATCCCTTTATCAAAATAACACATCCCATCACCAAGTAATGCATAATTCAGCAAAATTTCATGATTTCTGACTGTACTATTTTGAGATATGGAGTAATTCAAACAGGTTGAGCTTCAGTTTACTTTCATAGATAAATTTTTTTAAATTGTTAAAGGTCAATAAGACAAATAAGGGAATTATTTAATCTGCTTAAAAGTTAAGAATATCCAACTACTTGAGGAATTAAAAAAAACTATTTTAAATGTAGTATTTGCATAGAAGGAGTTAGTGAATGAAACTTTTTCAGCATTTATGCTCAATTACTACTTTATTTAGTTCTATATATAGGTGTTTACATGTATCAGAATTATAAGTATTTAAATACTTATAACATTTAAAATACTTAGAAAATATAAAAAATATACTTAAAATACTTATGACTGTGTGTGTGTGTGTGTGTGTGTGTGTGTGTGTGTGTGTGTGTACAATCATGAACCACTTAATGATGGGATATATTCTAAGAAATGTGTCATTAGGTGATTTTGACATTGTGTGAACTTCATAGAGTGCACTTACACAAACCTAAAGGTATACACACCTAGGCTATATGGTATAGCCTGTTGTTCTGTGGGGATGGGAAACTAATTTTCTCAATATGCTTCTGGGTTCTTGGCTAACATTTCTGTAATAAAACACAGATTATTAACAAGAGAAAAAAATCAGAAGTTTAATAATATGTATACCACCTGTATACATGGGGGAAACCCAAGAAAATTTAGGAACTCACCAAATTGGCTGATGCCACGCCTTTAATACCATCTTCAGCTGAAGACAAAAGAAAATATTTGGGGTATAAGAAGTCAGTTGTAGGTTACCAGAAAAAGCACAGTAAATAAGGGTAACGTGGTTATGCAGCTTTAATCCTGCTATCTTCTGAATTAATATGAGTTCCTAGAGATAAGGTCATCTTACTCTTCCTGTTACAGCAAAGGAGACACCGTTACAGATAAAGATTTTCCTTACAAATGTAAATGTCTTTTGCAAAGTATACCTAGTTTTCAGAACTTCTCCTATGTCTTCTGTTACTTAAAATTAACAAATATAAAATAATTACTATGCCAACTAGACATATTTGGGGGTGCAAATTCTGTTATCCTATAGCTCCTAGGCTATACAAACCTGTATAGCATGTTACTGTACTGAATACTGTAGGAAATTGTAACACAATGGTATGTATTTGTGTAGTGTTCTTTACTTGATGATGTTAAGAAGGCTCCTTATGATGGCTCTGATGGCACTAGGCAGTAGGAATTTTTCAGCTCCATTATAATTTTATGAGACCACCTTATGAGATCACATGTTTGAGGTCCCTCATTGATGGAAACATTGTTCCATAGAGCATGACTATATATATAAAATACTCTCTCATGTGCTATACTTAAAAATATTTTTTAGGGCTGGCCGAATGGCTCAGTTGGTTAAGAGCTCCCTCAAGAGTGAGAGCTGAGCTCTGAGCAACAGCAGTTCAATGCCCGGCCAGAGCTGACCTGCCGCTGAACTGCCAACAGATGGCAGGAGGGCTCAGCTTAAAAAAAAAAAAAAAAAAAAATATATATATATATATATATATATATATATATATATATATATTTTTGTGTTTTTTATAGCTCAGATTTTTCAGTATGAGAATTAACTTTCTTCCTCCAAGGAATACACATTCAGATAAATTATGAACACATACATGAATACTATTTTGCTGTTTAATACCATAAATAACATAGTTCTAAAATAGAAAGAGATGTTTCCAGAAATATAATTTAAAATTAGATACAAAACCCAAACGGGATACAATAACTACTAGATCAAAATGAAAGTAAAATGCTGATTTATACCTTTATATATACCTTATTTTACCTTTATTGGTAAATAAAACTCTTCTCATCTCCTTTGCTGGATATTGTCAATATAAGAAACGTCCAAGCCTGAAAAGAAATTTTATAAGAGTTTATTTGAGCCAAAGCTGACTAAAATTGCCAGTAAGCAAGATCTAAAATGTTCTGGAGAATGACAGTTTTGCAACTTCTTTTGTGCACTTGAAATTAGGCAGGGAATTTAAGGAAGATTACATGAAGATGGGAAAAAGCAAGGCAGGGATTGAAAGAAAAGATTGTGAGCTCTCTTGAGGGTGGTCATGCCTTCCAGTGGTATTACTTCTGGCCTTTCAAGGGTGTGTTAATCTAGATGCAAAAGGATAATGGGAAGGGCTGGCTTAAAACTTTTCCCTAAAAGTTTTAAAGCTATAAGCCTGGGTGTGACTATCCACCATGACCTGCCCAGTTAAGCACTTATGATTTATTACAGCATCCCTTTTTCACCCACAATATATTCACAGTCAGGCATATATATCTTAAACATTTTAAAAGATAAAGGCTTTGAAAAATTGTTAAATATATTCATTTAAAAATTAATAAACTAATACTTTAATATGTGTATTATATGTGTGTTATAAACACAAATCTCATACATACCAAATTTTCTTTTTTCACATAATGAAAATATTCACTTCCTAGTTTATCATTCCTTCAAGTAAAACCCTGTCTAAACCTTAGAAAAGCCTATATAATGAAATTGACCTTTTCTGGTATTCAAGATACAACATTCTATCTTATCTACATACATCAGCTTAAACTTAATCTTTTCACTTCTACATTAAAAATAAGCTTATTATTTATGAAGACAGATTTCAGAATTATGATTTATTAAATTCCCCCTATTGCCAGTGTTTCTCTCACCACTTCTGAACTTTTTACCACTGAAGATTTTATGGCAATCCAAACTTAACATTAATAATATTTTGGAGTTGCTAGCTTATCCAGAATTTCAGCCAAGCAGACTAGAAATAAGAATGGCTTTTGAATTCTGAAGTTAATTAAAATCTTCATATACTTTTGGTAACCTGTTTTACATATTTAAAGGTTTAAAGAACATAGTGATTTAAATAACTCATAATCTCAATACAGATGAAGACATTTTTTTAAGTAAAGAGGATGAAATTAAGTTGGCTAATTTAGCCATTTCAATAAACAGCAGAAAATATTCTATGATAATACAACTTTTATCCTCCTATTTATTTAAAAATCCCTGATTAGTACAGGAATTTGTAGTCACTGGAAATAACTTAGAAACTACAGAAAATTATAATGAGGAGGAAAATAACACACAATCACTCCAAACAGAAAATGACTATTTTTATTTTGGTGTATTTCCACCTGAAGATTCACACATGTGTTGTGAAGATTCATACATAGACATACTTTTTTTTTTCTTTTATGAAACTAAGATCACAATATATACAAACTTTGCCTTTCAAATTTTATCATTTTTCTTGACAATGTCACATGCTTCTAAATTTTTCCATTGAATCATTGATTATATTTAAATCTTTTCTTTCCATCATCATCTCCACCAGTTTAGGCCAATTCACCTGTGAATGGCTGAGTCTTTTCAGGCTTCTAAGCCAAAAATTCCTCACCACTTTTGCTCACTACAATCCAAACTGCAAATAGTAGCCAGAGTGTCTTCTGAAAAGATTAATATGCTGGTGTTTTCTGCCTTATTTAAGCTATTCAATGGTTGCTCATTTTTCTCAGGATAAAACCAAGGTTCTTATACTGAAAATCCACCTACCTGCCTGCTTACTCTTCCAATCTCATCGTCAGCTGGGTTGCTCTTCTCTTACCAAGTTTCTAGTGTTAAGGAAGTCTTACTGTTCCTCTTTGGTACCAAATTGAACTCTTTACCAACACGCAACTTTCTCATGTGCTGTTCTGTTCCATCTAGAACAATTTTCTTCTCTTTCAAGCCAACTTTGTTAAATCCTTCATGTCTTATTCTAAATGCTACTTCTTTGGGGGTGGGGAATTATATATATATATATATATATATATATATATAATGTCTTTCCAGTCGCCTGAAATTCAAAATAGCTCTTACCATAAGATTAAATGTTTTATATATAGGATATTTTTTTCATTTACAAATGGTTTTTTTTTTTTTTAAGATTTTTTTATTGGGGAATTGGAGGAGGGGAACAGCATTGGGGAATTAGGGAAGGGGAACAGACAAGTTGCTGTCCTTTTGTTCTTCAGTCTAGTTGTGGAGGAGGTCGCTTCACTGGCCCATGTTGGTATTATCATTGCGCTCTTCCCTGGTGAGGCAGTCGCTCGCCAGCCATCAGATGCCCACTCACGGCGGCTCACAGCAGCTCAAGAAAGTTCATGCCAGCTGCCGGCCAGCCCCACTGCAGCCTACATTGTCACCAGCGACTCACAGCAGCCCAGCTCCAGGTGGAGATGTTGTTCACCATCTTAGCTGTAGAGGGCTCAGTGTCACTGGCCCTCATGTGGGATCCAAACTGGGGCCCTGCTGCTCAGAGCTGGTGTTCCAAGCCAGCTCCTAACCAATGCGACACATGGCCGGCCCTACAATATTATTATTATTATTTTTTATTTAGTTTAATTTTATTATTAGTTTCAGGTGGACAAAACAACATAATAATTAGACATCTACACCCCTCACAAAATGATAACCCCATTAAATCTACTACCCCTCTGACAGCATACATAGCTATTACAATACTATTGACTATATTCCCTATGCTATACTTTATATCCTGTGACTATATGTATATTTAATGATAGTTGACTTTCAATATTATTTTATATTAGTTTCAGGTGTACAGTGCAGCGGTGAGGCATTTGTATAATCTATGAAGTGATTCCCCTGATAAGTCCAATACCCATCTGACACCCTACATAGTATTTACAACATTATTGATTATATTCTCCATACTATATTTCACATCCCTGTGACTATTTTGTGACCACCAATTTATGCTTCCTAACCCCACACCTTCTTACCCATCCCTCAATTCCATGTCATCTAGCAACGATCAGTTTGTCCTCTGTATCTATGAGTCTATTCCTGTTTTTTTTTTTAATTTTTAAAATCAGTTTCAGGTGTACTAAACAACATAATGATTAGACATTTTATCATTTTGAATGAATTCAGGAAATTGAGGCAGCTACAACAGCGCAACTAAAGACACTCATGAAAGGATTCCCAGCGCTGCTTCAGAAAGTGTCAAGAATTATGGGATAAGTGTGTTCAAAGTGAGGGGGAGTATTTTGAGGAGGATTAATTGCAATGTGTTTTTTATTGTAATAGTTTTTTTTATTTAAATATTCACCATATGTTTTGATCACTCCTCGTATCTATCAACAATTACTTTAAATGTAAATAGATTAAATACGACATCAAAAGGCATAGGGTGGCTGACTGGATAAGAAAACAAAACCCTTGTATATGCTGCCTACAAGATACTCACTTCAGATCAAAAGACACACACAGACTGAAAGTTAGAGGATGGAAAAAAATATTTCATGAAAATGGAAACAAAAAAAAAATAAACAAAAAAGCTTGGACAGCAATATTTAGACCAGACAGGCTATAACAAGAGACAAAGAAGGACCCAGTAATCCCACTTCTGAGTATTTATCCAAAGAAACCCGAAATACTGCTTCAAAGGGAAATGTGCATCCATATGTTCATTGCAGCATTATTTACAATAGCCAAGATATGGAGGCAACCTGGGAGTCCATCAGTGGATGAATGGATAAAGAAGAGTGTATATATATATATATATATATATATATATACACACACACACACACACACACACACGCACACGCACATGCACACACACAGCAGGTACCAAAAATATATATATACACATTTTAAGAAAGGAAAAACTGTATTAAAATTGTAATACTCAAGATGTGCTGATAATAAAAGACATATACAAGTCATGTTTAGGCCCAGCCAAGTGGCTCAGTTGGTGAAGAGTTCAAGAGTGTGAGCTGAGCTCTGAGCAACAGCAGTTAGATGCCCAGCCTGAGCCAAGCTGCGGTTGGGCTGCCAACAGGTGGTAGGATGGCTCAGCTAAAAAAAAATAAAATAAAATAACAAGTCGGTCATGTTTGACTTCTGCAGTTACAAGAGGTGCTCGAAATGGTTACCATCAGTGTAATTTTAATAGTCTTTTCTTTTCTTAAAATGTGTATACATTTTTTTGGCACTCTATTTATATGTATGTGTATATATATTATATATGACGTGTGACAATTAAGTATGTGAACTCATCTTGAAAGAAGTACTACATACCTCATTGCTGAATATCACTATGGTCACCTTAGAAATACTGCCCTTGGGAAGCTATGCACTGATGCCAGCACCTAGTCCACTCTTCAAAACAATTTTGGAACTCTTTTTCTGGAATGGCCATCAGGGCTGTTGTTGTATTAATCTTGATGTCCTGAATGTTGCCAAATCTCTTCCTTTAAATAGTTCATCGTTGGGTAAAGAAAGAAGTCACTGGGGGCCAGATCAGGTGAGTAGGGAGGGTATTCCAATTCAGTTATTTGTTTCCTGGTTAAAAACTCCCTGTGTCAGCTGGTGCATTGTCGTGATGCAAGAACCAGGAGTTGTTAGCAAAAAGTCCAGGTCATCTAACTTTTTCACACAGCCTTTTCAGCATTTCCACATAGTAAACTTGGTTAACTGTTTGTCCAGTTGGTACAAATTTATAATGAATAATCCCTGTGACATAAAAAAAGGTTAGCAACATCATTGCAACAAGTTTACAAACCTAATTGTCCAATCTCATATATTGCCTATTTCCTTTTCATTGTTTTTCTATCAATTTGTAAAAGATTTTTGGTATATTATAGATTTCAAGTCTTCGTGTGCTATATGCAGTACAATTGTTTTTTGGAAATCAAACCTTTATGTATTGACATTGTGGTATTTTGTACCTTATAAAAGTTACAAATTTTCAGTAGTAAAGAATGTTTACCTCCTTCTTATGTGTCTCTGCTTTCTCTGTCTTAACTAAGAAAACAACTACCTCCTGATTTTACGTGCAGTCTCTAGCGTTTCTTGCTAGATGCATAATGTGTTCACATTTATCTTTTGTATTTAATGTATTTAATTAATTTATGTGTAATTTCTTTGCATATAGTGTAAGATGTAGATTCACTTTTGTTTCTTCCAAGATGAATAGCTAATTTAGCATAATTTAAATAATCCATCTTTTTCCTATTGGATTAAACCATTATTTTTGGAATGTAATGAATTCTCATATTTAATAGGTCTATTTCTAAATTTTATATTTTTTCTATTGTTTATTCCTGTGTCAATATTATGTTATTATTATAAACAAATTATTTTAGTATTATAATATCTGATCATGTGCGTCCTACACTCACATTATTCTAATTCATACATTGTGGGTATATTTTGACATTTAATCTACTATATATATTTCAGGCTATTTTATCCAGCCTTCTCTACTTAAAAAATAAACTTGTTGGGATTCTAACTGGAATTGTAACATTTATAAGTTAGTTACTAGAAAACTTGTATTTTATAATGTTGAATCTTACCATTCAAAAATATTGTAGTTCCCCAAATCTTTTGTTTTCACGAATAGCTTAGCTGGGTTTACATTTTTGTGTTATAGTTTTTTTTTTTCCTTATAATTTGTATAATGTATTTCACTCCCTTTCAGTAGAGTTGTGAATGACATGTCCAGTATCAATCTGATCTAGTATTCTTCTATAGACTACTAATTTTTTTCTTGCAAGCTTGAGAGTTTTGTTAGAATTTGCCTAGGTGAGTGTATTTGCTCATTCATCCTGTCTGGAATTTATTAAATCCTTTCAATTGACAATGCAGATCTTTCTTCAGCTCTGAAAAAAATATATTATTTATTTCAAGATTCCCTCTCCTATATTTTTTTCCATTTCCCTCCTGCAATCCCTATTTTTCACTTTTTAATTTTCTTGAATCTGTTGACTAACTCTCATATGTCTTCTATTTTATACCTTCCATTTATACTTCCTTCTGTGCTTTGGGATAGTACATAAACTTGATCTTCAGAATAATAATTCAGGTTTCAGCAGAAATCATCTTCTTCTTCATTTAAATTCTGAATTGTATAGTTGTGAAATATTATGTTTTAACTCCAAAAAGTGCTGTTGTTTTTTTTTCTTCAATTCATTGTCTCCTCTGGAAGCTCTATTTCATTTGGGATGGATTCCATTTCTTGTGATTGATCTTTCTATTTCTGGCTTTTTGTCCACTTAGAAAGAATGTTTTTTGTGTGTTTTTTTTTCCCTAGGTCTTTTTCATGAGGGCTCGCCAACATTAAAGTTCCCCTAAGTGGCAGCATTCTCAGAGGTAGTGGAAGGTAATGCGTCCTACCCCCATACGTGGATGGTATATAAGCAGTCAAGCTGCCAGTTGGCAGCTGCAGGAAGACTCTAGTGGTAACGAGAACTTTCTCCACTTCTCCCAAGGCCAAGCTCTCACCAGGATCTGCTACACTCAGATTTTACATTGAGACTCTCACACTATTCTCCAGCTGCCCTTTAGGGAAGAAATCCCTGTGCCAGTTTTCGCCACTTGGCTGCCAACAAAGCCTGGAACATTTTATATACACCCCTGCCTACAGAACCCTGTAGCCATTTGCATTAGTAGAGGCAAAGAGCTTGGGTTTAGGTTATAGGAACAGGGGGATGGAAAGAGCATTGGGTTTGGATCACCTTGTCCCCAGAATACCTCTCCCAAATATTTTTCAAAGTTTGTCTTTTCCTTCTAAATGTTCTTTGTGCTCCAGGAAGGACTAAATCACACGTGTTTTACTCAGCACTGTATACCAAGAGCTTACTAAGCACAGTGCCTGCAGCAAATAAATAAGGCCTAACTAAATGTTTACAGAATGAATGAATGTTTGTGATGTTAATCCTCAAATAATATTTTTCAATTAAATGTTCAGAGCGATACCCATTTTCCTTCATTATTCTTTATGCTGCATTTCTACTTAGAAAGATATTTCCCAATCAGATATGTGCTAAACTTTTATACATAGATTCATCCAGATTTTCCACTGTTATCAGATAGTCCAGAGTTTTGCTCATCTTAATGACTCATCAACTTCCCCTGGGTCATCAGAGATGAGCTAGAGCTCCCTTGTTCAGTTGGCATATGTTCCCCTTACAAAAGGACACGTTTGCTTTTATCTCAGGCCCAGTCTCAGTTCAGTCTCACCATAAAACTAAATAGCTCTCAGGAAGCCATGTAGTTAGAATTAGATGAGCAACACATGACTGTGTTTTTTAAAAAGATAATGAAAAAATACACCAGAGACTATGTTTTCTGTTTCCTTTTTATTTTTTTTTACATTCGGTGAACTTGAAAACATTAATTGCTTCACCAGTCAAGAACAGGAGCAAATCCAGTGATCAGGTGACACTGTTGCTGTGACAGAGGATAACTAGTCTTGCTCATAACAGATATATTCAAAGGTGAAATAACAGCATGTTCTGAATTATTTTTACCAGCAAATTTCCACATTCGTTAAAGAAGAGAATTTTTATGATACAATTTTCTTCCAACTATACTGGTTTATCTTATACCCATCTTATTCTGTCTTCTATGTCAGTGGTTTCTCGCATTATAGGGAGCTTTAACAAACCCCAATGACCAGACCACACCCCATACTAATTAAATGAAAATCTCTCAAGTGGAACCCAAATGATCTGTATTTCTTGGAGTTTCCTGAGTGATTCCAGTGTATGGCCATGTTTGAGAACCAGGGCACTGTATTCTTCCTACTCGAAATCTTTTCTGAGGGCCAGCATCACTGACATGACCTGGGAACTTGTGAGAGATTTCAGGCACCATCCCAAAACAACTGCGTGAGAAACTGCAATTTAAAAGGTGATTACTATGAACATTCAAATTTAAGAAGTACAAAGCTAGACCATCTGGTTTCTCTCTCTGCTTCTGACCTCTGCAGAAAGGCTGATTCGAACAATTCATTCAGAAATTACTCATCAAGTGTTTATTCTGTGCCAACCATCTTGTTCAAGTAGATAATACAGTTTGTGTTTTTTTTGAGTCACTGGAGCAATGTAGAGTAAAATATTGGGTTGTCTGAAAAGTCATGACGTATTTTCATATGTTTTTCGTTGCAAAAATGCATCATGACTTTTCCGAAAACCCCATACATTTTAAGGGCATCTGATTAACTTTAGTTCCTGATGACCGAACAAAATTAGCAAGTAGAGTTAGCTGTTCTACTCAGAAAAGCTAATATAATAGATCAGCTTTCTTCCTGGTGAAGTTTTCAAGTTTAAAAAATCCAACTTCTGTAGCAATTACCCCTAATATATCACAGAATATTTGCAAAACAAATTGCTAAATGATCTTGTAATATTCTGAGTGGCAAAGGTAGTTGTTACCTAAGAAAGCAGTCTGGGCACGAAAACTGAGGTAGCTGGAGAGACGTTTGTACATAATCTTGAAGTTTTTCTTGTATCTGGCATGTCAGCCTTTTGGCTGATTTTTTTGTGGGCAACTCTTTCACCGGAGTTGATCACATTCAGAGTTTTATGAAGTATTAACCCATCATCTCCCATTCTAGGAAAGACATGCCACTACCCACCCTTCTTGCTGCCTTATAATAAGTGAAAAGCTGCATTCCAGTTAACTACTACTCTCCTAAATGACTCAGTTGATCTCTAGGAATTTGTGGGCAAACTATCAGGTACTCTTAATTATATAGGCCCAGAAGATTTTAAAACCCAGTTAGTCAGTTGAATGAAAATCACTTAAGTTTTGACATTTGGGAAGTTCAAGATTCTTCAGAGCTTGTGCTCACCTCAAATACATTGTATTGAGGATGTTTGAAGTGGGCAAAAAGAGAGGAGTCCAACTGAAGAGTTGGAAGGTTATAGGATAAGATACAGTCATATTTTGTATCTAATCCTTTGAAATTTCTAATTTTTAATATTTTAACACCAAAATATATTGATAAACTTAAAAATATACATATATTGGGCCGACCAAGTGGCGCGGTGGTAAAGCACTGGCTTGGGAAGCCGGCGACCCTGGTTCGGGTACCATATATGAGGGCCAGTGACACTGCCCTCAAAAAAAAAAAAAAAGACATAGACCACTTACTTAAAAACAAAACAAAACAGCTTTATAAAATATATATATATCATATATTGGAGATGAGAGCTCAACATTTTGTACTGATAAATATATTATCAAAAGTTTGTGGGACAGCCAAGTGGCTCAGTTGGTTAAGAGTTGACTTGGAGCACGATCTCTGAGCGGTGGGGCTGCAGGTTCAATTCCCACATGAGCCAGTGAACTCTACGCCTGAGCTGAGCTGTCGCTGAGCTGTCAACAGGTGGCAGGATGGCTCAGTTGGTGTAACAACAAGATTGCCTGTTCGATGGTGGACTACGCCCATCCACAACTAAGACTGAACTCTGCACCTTGAGCTGAGCTGCCACCTGGATGGCTCAGTAGATAGAGCGTGCACTCTTAACAACAAGGCTGCTGGTTTGACTCCCGCATGGGATGGTGGGTACGCCCACCCACAACTAAGATCCAACACAGCACCTTGAGCTGAGAGGCCACGAGCTGCAAGGGGCAGCCAGATGGCAACTGGAGCCCTCCACAATGAAGACTGAAGAATAGCAACTTGGCCTGTCCCCTTCCCTGATTCCCCAGCACTGTTCCCCTCCCCCAATTCCCCAATAAAATCTTAAAACAAACAAACAAAAAAGTCTGTAAACTACTACCAGACATAGCATTGGATAGAGCTGACTTTGTCTTTGAAATAGAAGAAAAAAGCTATTCCTATTGTCTTCTGTATATGTGTCACTGTTTCTCTTTTCTTTCTGTCTCTCTTTTAATATCTAACTCTGTTTTCATTGATTTCCTAATCAATCTAATCTTTTAACAGATTCAGAATTTAAAGATTCCAATCTAAAGTTTAATTCAGACTTACTTTTATGCTGCAAAGTCTGATTTGCCACCATGTAAATGCACTCCCTTTCTTTAAGTTTGAGAATAGCAGGAAGAGAAGGGAAGAGAAGGGAAGGAGGAAGGGTGTGCTATTGATCCTCTATTGCTGTTCAGACTTAGAGAAGATGAGTGCCTGTTAGTGTGGTGAGGCAGGCTGCCAAGCAGGATTAGAAAAGCAATCAATGGCAAAACAAGTATCGCAGGATGAGTACTGTAAATTTCCACTCTCCCTGCGCCCCCCTTTTGCAAAGATGAAACTCAATAACTCATCTGTTTCTTACTTGTCAGCAGTAAAGCCAATTGTAAGGACTGAGAACTATAATGAAAAAAGAATATAGTGTTAAATGATAGGTTTCAAGATTTCTTATGTCTCCTTTAATTGTATTTTTAAAAATTGATGATTATTGACTGACTCATTACCTTTAACATGATACAGAACTAATTACTAAATGGTATTTAAATGACATGTTGATGAAATACAGTAAATACCATAACTTTCCACCCTACCAAGTATTTTCCATGTGTTATTAATACAATCCAATTATTAAATATTCGTTTGATACTTATCATTTAACTCTGAGTCAAAACGTTTTTTAAAGATTTTTAAAGGTAGAAGATGCCAGAATAATCCTCAAATTATTAATCTCTGGAAACTAATATTTTTTGTTCCTAACCCCAAGTCAACTGCTAAGCTACCTGTATTGATTCCTCCAGGCTGTTATTATACTAAATGAGTGTATGTAGAACATATATTTTCAACTTAACAATTACATATACCAAATTGTCACTCTAGAGCTAGTATTCAATATTTTCCTCACCATCAGACTCATTGTCCAACAGGATGTAGGCAACACGGCATCCGTTCAAAGCACTGATGGTCATGCTTAAAATCTTGAGACCACACACACAAAGATAAAAGTGAAGATGGCACCAAAGACGGTGTTCACCAATTTGTATTTAGACAGGGATGGTAAAGAACTCTTAATTCTGCTTTGAACATAGAAATAGCTTTCTTTTTTTTCCAGGTCAAAGAAACCTCCTCACTCTCCTTTCTATCATCCAGTAGGTGGCCTCCTTGCTCATCATGCTTCTGAATATTTCCTTCCAGGGCTCAGAAGAGCAGATGTTACTGTGGCCAAGATTCCTAGATGAGCTCAGATACAAACCTCGACATTTCAGTTTAGCTTTTGAAGATCTAGAAAAAGAGAGCTTTTCTTAGCTTTGTTTATAGCTAGGTGTGGCTATGAGATTGAGTTCTGGCAAAATTCTGTGTGGCAAACTTTGGAGGCTCTCCTTAATGTCTCTTGCCCACATTCTTCCTTATGTCCTCTTCTGTCATGCTGTTTGGAATGTAAACTCTGCCAAATTGGATTATAAGCAAAGGATGCAACTGAACTGGATAGAGCCTGGGTCCCTGGTGACTTCATAGACCAGAGCTGCCATACCAACCATGGTTTGCAGATGGTTTTAGACATTGATTGGAAGAGAAATAGATATTTCCTTGTTAGGCCACTGTTTTTGTTGTTATTCTTTATTTGTTTAGTCAATCACACTTAAAGCAAAATCTCTCTAATTTACTACACAAGATACAGCATGTATTTTAGACCAGAACTCGTTCAGATTTTGGCCAGTACATCGATGATGCTCACAGCTCTAGTCCAAATGCCAGGACCACCTGGGAATCCATTTCCTACATGGACCGAAAGGCATGGACTTTTTAAAGTGTTCCGGCATGACCTACTTTAAAAGGTTTCCTTAGCTAGAGTTCTTACTTATAAAAAATAAACAGTTCACTTAGATATACAACACTCTTCGGCAGTGACAATTGTAATCTAGGTTATTTGTCTGGATCAGGGGTCTGCAAAGTTTTGAGACGGAAGAGCCTCCAGGGGTCAGCAAACTGTGGCTCGCAAGCCACAGGCTCTGAAGTAAAATTGAAAATGAAAATAAAACTATCATAGTTTCATTTATAAAATTTTTAAAGGATATTATTCACATAACGGTGATTATGTAAAAATATATTTATGGCTCTCGAATAATTTTTAAATTGCTGTGAGGGACAGGATTGGCTCTCTGGAATAATGTCATCTGACTTTGATCTGATGATCTACACTGAATTATCATTTTAAAATGATGTATGATGAGACTTGATTACTAGATGCATTGGCATTTGAGGGTGGGGAAACAGCATGCTGGCAGACTGGCCACTCACTCACCCAGGGCTGCTACAGAAAATTCACTGATGAAAGGCTAATTGCCACTTAGAGAAAACAATCAGATTGCAATGGCTGTTGCACACTATATAGAAACTTGAATACCTTCCAAGTTTCCCAGGTGAGCAAAGGGCTATACATCCATTTGAGCATAAAATAAGTACATTATATTGTCTTTATAAAATATGTACTCTCCAAAGAGCTTCAGAGGGTTTGAAAGATATGCCAGCAGCCTCCAAACTTTTCTAAAAACACACAAAAGGAGATAATCTCAACTTTCTTCTATGTACCTTGAAACCCTAAGCCACTACCAGAATCCTTCTCCTGGCAGAAAATCAGAATACAGACTTTCCGGGAATGGTAGAGACCATCTGATATGAATTCTCTTACCTCTCTTCTCTCCCCATCAAATATTCCTTGAGAAGGATTTATGCACCCAAGAGCTCTGTTCCTTTGGGACATTTCAGTCCTTGCTGGCTTCCCCAGCACCTTGCTGCATCAGTCTGTTCCATTTTCTTACATAGTCAAATTCTCCCTATCCACTTCCTCCCTTCCCCAAAACTACAAAAAAACTTCAAACCTACTTCAACTCCTCTTCCTTCCCAAGCTAGCTTGCTTCGTACCCTTACCGCAATACTTCTGGAAAGAGCATTGCTGTTTGTTGCCTTCACTGTCTGTCCCATTCTCTATGTTGGTTCTGGTATACAGGACACTGCCCCCATCTTTAACCAACCTCCTTTGTTGAGGTTCGCTAATATTGTGGTAAATGAAATGGACTTTTCGTAGGCCTTATTCTGTTTGACCACTAATGTCTCTAACCATCATTGATTAATCACCTTTCCTCAAGCCAAGCTCTTTCTTCAGCTTGTACTGACCTGCACAGGGTCCCTCATTACTGGTCATATTCTTCTTAAAATTCTTTCCTTGGCATTCTTTCAATCTGCAGTGGCCTAATTCTCGTGCTCCTTTAGGGTAGTTTCTTCTGACTCTGCTTTTCTAGCAGTTCTTCTCTTTCCCAAAATTAAATAAGTATTCCCCCAAATTTACATCATGCTTCTCAGTATGATCTATGTACCATTCCATCAGAAATATTGTTTCCATAATTCTCATGACTAATTCCATACAAATCTCAAATGAAATGTCTCCAGCCCTGAAACCTCTTTCAAGCTCCAAACCAGGCATCCTCTGTACATCCTACATGTTTTTTGTATAAAGCATAAAAATCGAAGCACTTCAAACAGAATTCATCATCTTACATCTTAATCCTGTCTCCTTCCTCTGTATTTCTGGTCCTAATTAATGATCACTTCATCATTTTTATTTTTAAGATCCCTAATACCAGTGTTATCTCTCTGATTCATGACTTATTCCCAACATTGTAACCATTGATTTAACAACTCAAAATATGGGAGGAATTCTCTCACATGCTATGGCAGATGCACAGATCAAGCATAAGCTTCCTGTCTACTCAGGTAGCTTTTCACGTCCCCCTGAAGATGCCTGGAAGTTGAGGCCAGCCTTCACAACTCTGCCCACACAGGGACACTTACTTTCATCCTCCAAGACTCCGACTCAAGCCTGCATAAACTCTTCCTGCCTCACAAGAGGTCTCACTCCCTCCACTCCTCATATCTAAATGATCCTCTACACTGTTCTCATAGTTACCAGCTCTGAAAGAAAGCCAATCCAGATATTTGTCTGGTTAAAAAAGAGGGGGGAAAAATTTAAAAAAATAAAAAAAGATGGGGAAAGAGCCTTAAGTGCCTCTCCGCTGCACCCAAAACAAACTCCATACTCCTGCCTAGAACTGACATCTCAGCACAGTTGATTCTGTATGTTCAACAAAGATCCTTGAGTGCATGTGTGCCCAGGCACAGCCTAATGCTGGACATACACAGTGCATGCCTGTGTGAGATCTAAATTGAGCATCACAGGGTCACCAATGATTATAATGACAAGATACAGAAAAAGCCAGGACTCTTATGAAGTAATTATATTTAAGTCAAGCAGCTGACAGTAATTCCAAAGTAATTTATCTTTACTGTTATTTTTGGAATACATTACCGGAAATCCAATCTATATCCTACGGTAGTAACACTTCCCACAAAAAAAATATTTTCCTCTCCTTTGCACTGAATTTCTCCTTTCTCTGCAGATGTTTTAGAGCCTATTTGGTAAATTCTTAAAAATACTTCCCCTGTCTATTCAGCTGGCTTTTCAGGTTCCTCCCACCCCCCACACCCTGGCTTCTAATTTATTTGTTGTTGTTGTTGTTGCTTTTAATGAAGTATTGGGATTCTTCATCAAAGCAAACCCAAGAATGAACCCTTTCCTGAAGACTTTTTCTTCCTTTCTTCCTCTGCTTTTTGTTGCCATTATTCCCACGAAGAGCCCAGGAAAGAGGGAGGCAAAGAAAGAGCCCTATTCGAATTAGAAAATGCTAGGAAAAATACTTGAGAATGCTTACATATTAAAATATTGTGAATTCGAATAAAAAATACGAAGGAATTTCCTTGCCAGAGTTATCAGTGCTGGGAGGGTGAGAAAGTGGGACATACCAGGCAGAATTGGCTCCTCAGAGAAGGAGACACTTGAGTTGAACAAGCACGAATGAGTTACCATGTGGAGACCAAAAAAAGCATGACATTTGAGATTTGAGATAGATGAGAGAATAGACAGGGAAATCAAACACTGGCAAGACCTTAGCAACAAGCCTGAGAATATGAAACAAATCCTAGGTGCAGAGCTGCAGACCAACATGAAAAAGAGAAAGAATCATTGCTCCTGGCTTGGGCATGGATCTAGTTTTAACAGAGATTTGAGAAATTAAGAAGGGTGAACAGACAGAATTTAGTAATAGAGAGGAATGAAGCACCCCTCATGGTGTGTGTGTGTGTGTGTGTGTGTGTGTGTGTGTGTGTGTGTGTGTGTGTTTGGAGAAAGCAGGAGTGACATAAGGGCTGGTAATAGTTGATATCAGAGAAAACAAAAATGAAGAGAGGCACATAGGGGCTACATATGGGTGCGGGGTAATCACCCAGAAATGCTGAAGATTTCAGGTGTGTCAGGTAATTGAGGAGTCCTGTGATCCTGACTAATCTCCTGGATCCCATGTATGGGGAGCTCAAACACAGAAGCTCTTCTAAATGGAGAGTTGGCATGCCAATCGCATTGAGGTACTTCCTGATTTAGAAGGGATAGACCCAAACATTTAAATGAAGATTGAATCTGTTTCTTACTGCTTACAACTGAAGCCAGCAGTGAGTTCTAGGACAGAAAGGAACAGAGAAAACAATGAGTTGATATATCATATCTTACCTTTCCAGCATTATTTCCCATTGCCTATTTCTTAATATTTAAAATTTTTTTGTTATGTCCCTCAGGAGCACAGAATTACCCAATATAGAATCATAGTATTTTTGTTCACTATATACCATTGTTAGTTGTATAACAAATTTTCTTTATCTTGCTTTATTTATTTATTATGTTGTGAATTTACTTTTTATTTTATAATATATAAATATCCATTAAACCGCTAGCCAAATCAATAATAAAGTGAAACTCATAACTTAGTTTTATTTATTTTTCTCCTTCGCCAGTTCCCCCCAAGTGGTAAATATTAACCTCATGTTTCTTATTCTGTTGATTTTTATTGTCTATATGTACATTTAAACAGTATTTTGTGTGATGTTACCTGTTTTTCAATAATTTAAAAAAGAGCACAATATTGTGAAAAGTTCTCAGTGGCTTGTTTTTTTTTTTTTTTCATTGTATATTATGCTACAAAAATTCATCCATATTGATGTGTTTAACTATAGATTATTTATTTTCATGGCTGTATACAAATTCACTGTGTACATGGATTAGTCTCCTGTCAGTTCACTCTCAGTACACAAATACCCAGCCTTTTTGCTTTTACTTAAACTATTTTCTGCCTTTTCTCCCAAACCATGACATGACAAAAATGTTGAAGCTAGCAGACAAGGACATTTAAAAAGCTCTTCTAAATATGTTTAAAAATGTAAAGTAAAAGATAAACATGATGAATGAAAATATGAGCAATCAGACAAACAAATGAAACTGTGACAAAGAAATGGAAATTTTAGAACTGAAAATATAAATCTGAGATGAAAAATTCACTGGATGGATTTAAGAGCAGGTTGGACACTAGGGAACAATGGATCAGTGAAATTGAAGACAGTTAAATAGGAACTACAAAAAGTATTACCATAGGTCTATGCAAGGACTCAAATATTGATGTAGTTCCTGGATTGCTTTTAGGAGTAGATGAAGAGTAAACTCCATTTCTAGAAAGGCCTGTTTCCTTTATCCATCTTACTTCTTTCTCTCTTTGCCATTTTGATGCTGTTGAAACTCAAAGGAGTGAAAGAGGAGGTAATGCAAGTAATTGTTATCAGAGGCCTTTTTCCCTGAGTCCAGTGTATAGGAAGGCAGAGGCTGAAGTAGCAGGAGAGAGCTGGAGGGGAGTGAACAGCAATGCAGAGAAGGGTGAGTTGCTTCCAGGGTTCATCCCTCTTCTTAGTTTGGTGCATTTATTTTTGGGAAAAAGTAAAACAAAACAATAACAACAATAACAACAAAACCTGAACTTATTAGAGATCTTACAAAACCTGAGGACATTCACTTGAAACATTTTTCATGAAACAAAAGAGAAACCCAGATACCACTTAACCAACTTGTAGATGGCTCTCCAAATTGTGGTTTCCAATTTGGGCTAGATCAATAGCAAAATGGTTATGAGTGTAAAAATGGAATAATCAAACCACCTTAATAACAGAAACAAACATTTTCTGTTATCTGGGATAGAGGACAAAACAAAACACATTGCTATTAGTATATATTCCATGACACAGTTTTCATCTGGAAATAGTCTTTGACTGTTCACAGGTGCCTCCTACACAAACTTATGAAAAGACATACTTTTTTAAAAAGCCAGATATTTTTGTAACTCAAATCCTAGACCTGTTAAATACAGAATGCCCCAAAACAACTCAACAGTTGTGTCTGACGTCTGTCTCGTCTTATAACGTGGCAGCCCCTCACCATTGTTTTGTGAAGGAATATTACTTCTAAAGTAGGGATGCGCATGGGGGTTGGCTTCTAATTGGTAGTTTGCACCAGGCTTGATATAGGCAGATAAATAAAGAGTTCCGCTGAAAGATGCCTCAGCAATGTAAAAGTGTTATACATTTTGTCCCGGGAAGGCTGTAACACTTTTCTTCTTTTCTGAAATAAACACTTTTATCCAGCCCAGCAGGGATGCAAATAAGATTAACCTAATACTTCACACGTATTTAATAAATGAAAGCAATCAAACTTACCCCTCATTATTTACATGCAGTTGCTTTTCCTACAGTGGCAACGGGCTTCTGAGACACCAAGCACATATTTTTGCCAGTCTTCATCTGAGATTGCGAAGACATTGGCTACGATGGAGGTATTTCTGCAGCATGGTCCCTCCTTGCTGGTGCTCTCATTTCATCAGGTAGCACATGACTAATAAGACAAATGGCATTATATGTTTCCACAAATATATACAACAAGATCCAATAAATAGTATAAAATGAATAAGAGTAGCTAACATGTACTAAATGATAACTATATGGCCAGCTTTGTGCATAAATTGATCGCTCATTCAACAGCAATACATCTTTCAATAGAAGCTACGAAAGTGAGTGTCCTTGCCTTGTTCTGAATATTCGAATGAGTTCAGTATTTCACTATTACTATGTTCGTTGCAAGGTTTTCGTAGATGATCCTTATTAGATTGGAGATGTTCCCTTCTATTCTTAGTTCCTGAGAGTTTTTTTGTTTTATTTTTTATCATAAATAGATGTTGGATTTTGTCAAATGCTGTATTTCCATTTATTGATATGACCATATGGTTTTTCTTCTTTAGTCTATTATGATAATGTGAATTAAATTGGTTGACTTTCTAATGTTAAACCAAGCTTACATTCCTGTGTTCATTTACCTATTCTTGATTTTTCTAGCTAGGAATTAAGCAATTGTGTTGATCATTTCAAAATCTCTTGGTCGCTTATCTCACTGGTTATTTGCTCTTACCTTTATTACTTTTTATAGATATTTACATTTATTCTGATCTTCTCTGCGAACTTCTTAATATAGAACCTTAAGTCATTAAGTCAGAACCTTCTAATATAAGCATTTAAATCTGTAAATTTCCCTCTAAGCACTGCTTTAGCTGTACCGCACAGATGTTGATATGCTCTATTTTCATTATTATTCTGTTCTCTCCTTTGTGATTTCTCCTTTTGTGATTTCTGTTCTCTCCTTTTGTGATTTCTCCTTTAACAGAGGATTATTTACAAGTATGCTATTTAATTGCCAAATATTTTGTGATTTCCTAAATATCTTTTTGCTACTGATGTATTATTTTCTTTCCTCAGAAAAAGAAACCCAGAATTATTCAATCTTTTAAAATTTGTTATGATTTGTTTTATGGGCCAGTATGTGTTCTGTCTTGGTAAGTGTACCATTTGCACTTTTAAAAATGTGCTTGGGAATTGTTGGGTATGGTGTCATATAAATACCAATGAGGTCAAGGTGGTTGATAGCGTTATTTAGATTCATGTTGTCTTTACTGATCTTTTTACCTAATTGCTGAGAGAATAGTTTAAAAATCTCCAAATCTGATGGTAGAATTCTTATTTCCTTCCTTTAATTATATCAGATATGTTACAGAATCTTAAAACTTTTAAATACCATTTACCCCCTCCTGCCTACTGCATATATGCATTTTTTGTTTTACCTGTATTTTCTTTATTGTGCAATTTTGTTGTACACAAACCCTACAGAACATTTCAAATATTGTTTAATATAGTCAATCTTAATTTAAATTTAAACACAAATATGCTCTTTCTGAATGTCTATTTTTCTGTACAAGATTATTTTCTTTCTGATTAAAATTGTCGGGCTGGCCGACAATTAACAGCGCGGCTGTTAAGCGCTGGCTTGGGAAGCCAGCAGCCCCGGTTCGGTCACACATGTGAGGGCCAGTGACACTGCCCTCAAAAAAAAAAAAAAAAAAGAATACTGATTAAAATTGTCTCTTTGTAATGTTGCTTTTATTTAATGTTTCATTTTGTTTGAAATGTAGGCCTTCTGGTGACAAATTACCTTACTTTTGTTTGTCTAAAAAGAACATACTTATTTCACCTTTATTTTTGAGAAGTATTTTCACTGGCTATAAAACTTAGATTGGCAGCTATTTTCATTCAGCACTACTGAGGCTTCTGGCATGCACCTCAATCCACCTGCCTGGAAGTACAGGTTATATTTTAAATAGATTGGAAAAGTTCCCTGAAGAGATGAAATTTCTGTAGCTTCCTGAATACAACTGGTCTTGGAATATTTGGGAGAAGAGCATTCCAGAGAGAGGGAAAAGTAAATTTAGAAATTATGAGATAGACATACATTTTTCATATTCAAGAAACTCAGGTTCAAAAAAAAAAAAAAGTCACCATAGCTGGAATAGCATAACTGAATCAATATTGTAGGAGAGAAACTGGAAAACATGGCTCGTTTTCTATTTGAGTTTTTGTACATAGCTATTATGCATAAAAAACATTTTTCAAAAGAAATGGAATCCAGTCCTACTTTATTTAGGAGAAAATTTAAAATAGCTGTAAGAAAAACTTCTTCATTATATCTCAATAATTTTGCCACCTGCTCTCTCATTTACGCAGCCTTTCTACAGATTGATCCAAACACAATCTAAAGCAACTTGGAAGTATTGAATTAATTTTAAATTTTCCCCAGGATCCTCCTTCCCAAAACTGACTCCTTTTATGTAACTATTAAATTGGAAGGAAAAAAAAAAGAAAAGATAAAATCTGAAACTGTTTCAACCAACATTAACGTTATAATAATATTCTACTTACCTGAAATATGACACAAGCAAAAAACAGAAGAAGGCAACACTATCACACTGAGAATTGTCAAGTTAGGTGCCCTGCATTTGGTTGGCAAAAGTTGCTTTTCAGAGGCATGAGGGAAAAAAAAGCTAGGGCCACCCACTTTCCCTTCCCACTTCATTCCCAAATGAGGGGAAGACCTCCTTCCCTGAATCCAGGAATAGAGACTGAAATATGTATATCTTAAATAATCCAATTTCAGTTTGGAGAAAAGGAAAAGCAAGAAGCAGTGGCAACCCAGATAAAAAATATATCTCTATCTTAAATATATGGAGTAAGGAAACAAATACACAGAGATTGAAATCCAAAAAAAAAAAAAAATTAAAAAAACAAAAAGTCTCTCTATTCACTAGTCTAGATCCAAATTGAGAAGTCATATTTGTGTGTCATCCCCTTAGATCTTCCATAACACACTCAGTCCAGTTAATTTTTATTCACTTTCCAATAAACAAATAGAATTAACTGTAATCAGTATATTTTTGATGAAATTATATGGATTTCTATGAATGCCATATTTATTCTCTTGATCTCAGAAAATGTATACACTGATGCTGTAGTGACTAAGCCTCAGACAATAGAAATGATAGGAAGCATAGAAGTAGAGGCAGAGCATAGGCACTTGGCTGCAGCAATAAGAGAATAAGCCTTTATTTTGAGCTATTTGAAGTGTTTCAGAGAATGTAAGCAAGGCTTCCATTTAGCAATGAATCTGAACTAATTCACAGATATGCACAGCAGTATTAGGGAAGGCACCCCCAAAAGAAACTGCTAGGGCAGCAGGGGACCACCTATAGCTTAGATTCCACATTGAAATCTCCTGAGCTTTAAAATGGGTGGAAACTACAGGGCAAGAGCTTTAGTCTTTCTAAAAAGATCTTTCACACACTGAAAGACCATGAGGGCTCACCAAAGAGTTTTTAGACATGACAGCAAAAGCACAATTCTTAAAAGGAAAAAAAATCAATAAAAAAAAAAACCAACAACACGAAAGACTATTGAAAGATGGAACAGGTTGCCTCAGAAGTCCCTGCGTTCTCAGTCACCAGAAGGATTCAGGCACAAGCTGAATGAACAGCTGATGATGTTAACCAAGGATCAAATGGGTGGAAAGAATGTAGATGCTTGACCAAGACTCCTTCCCACTTTGAACTACTATAATTCTATAATCATATATCAAATGGGAATACAGAGAGGATTTAAAACGTAGGTATAAAATAATTCTGTCCAGAGAACCGACCGAGAGAAAGGATAAGTGAATAAAGCAAAGAGAATAGCATGGATGTTTCTTTTGGGGCAATTTAAGATAGTGATTATATATCATTTATCATCTATTAAATTATCTGATATTAAAAACAATTATACTACCCAAAGCAGGCAAGCATGTGAGGAAACAGACATTCTCACACACTGGGAAGAGAACGCCAATCAACATAATCTTTTGGGGAACAATTATCAAATTTTAAAATACTCAGTTCTTTTGTCTAATAATTTCACATCTAAGAATTTATCATACAAAAATATATACAAGAATATTTATGGATATGTGCATATGTACAAAAATGTTTATTTCTGAAAAAGAAAATAAAAAGATTAGAGAACATAAATGGCCATGGAAAGAGGAAGGATTAAATAATTTATGGTGTATTTATGTTACAGAATATTTTATGTTACTAAAAAGAATGAAATGTTTCTCTCTGTTCTAACAAGGAACAACTTCAAAGCCTATAAATTGCTCAGGGACGAAATATATACATAGTCTGATTCTTAGTTTCTGTAACAACAATAAACTATTATATATGGTTGGATTATTCCTTAAAAATACATACCACACTGTTAATAAGAGAGACGACATGGTTAAGGACAAGATTTTCACTTATCGTGGACACTTAAGAATCATTGAAGGGCCAGCCGAGTGGCGCGTTGGTTAAGAGCTGGCTTGGGATGCCAGCGACCCTGGATCAGATCTCACATATGAAGGCCAGTGACACTGCCCTCTACAGCTAAGATAGTGAACAACAGCTCCACCTGGAGCTGGGCTGCTGTGAGTCCCCGGGCGTCATAGCTGCAGCCCTTGCTACAGTGGGCTGCCATAGGCTACAGTGAGTGGCCGGCAGACAGCGTGAGCGGCTGGCAACCGGTGAGAGCTGTCAAGAGTTGCTGTGAGCAGCCGTCCAGAGGCCGGCCACCGATCTGCCTCACCCGGGAAGAGCGCAATGACGATACCAACATGGGCCAGTGAAGCGATGTCCTCCACAACTAGACGGAAGAGCAAAAAAAGGACAACAACTTGTCTGTTTCCCTTCCCCAGTTACCTAATGCTGTTCCCCTCCCCCAACTCCCCAATAAAATCTTAAAAAAAAAAAAAGAATCATTTAAATTACTTTTGAGAAACATTTACAACTTTTGTAACTTTTTTGGAAAGCCATCACAATTATAAAGCCTTATCATTTTTGTAGCCAGCGTTTCCTGACTCATAATCCCTGAGGTCCTGCAAATTGTTAGATGAGAAACTCCATGAATTCTTGAAGAAAGTGACACTCCCATGGGCCAAAAAAACATCAATACAAAGACAGAAAAAAAAAACATCCAAAAAACTTATTACAAGAAGACACCTTAAATGGGGTGATTCATTACATTCTATTTCTTTCTTTGTATTTTTGTCATATCTTTGCTTTATACTCTTAACAAATGCACTCCCAAACATCAAAATGAGGCAAATAGAGAAAAATGGGAGTCCAGCCTTATCTTAATAGTAATGTATGTGATCAATATGGTATCAAGTGAATCTTGCAAAGGAGACCCTGGAGAAAATCCTCCCAGACTAGCAAACAGTAATGCAAGTTTCCAGACACATTTCCATTACTTCCTTCTTCTCTTTTGTTGAACATCAAAAGCCTGTGGGTCAATCATGCCAGTTTCCCTTGGTGACTCACAAGAGATTATGTAAGCTGTTGGTCATGCTGCAGAACTGTGTAAATGCCTGCTTAAAATAAAACTTATTTCAGGGAATAGAATTTTTCTTTTTTCCAACTTCATGATTTGAATTTGGCTTTAAACTATATCATAAAGGGGAAAGGAAGCCAACGTGATCTTATTAGAGGTTTAATAGCAGATCAGGCTCTCCTAATTCTCTGTAGTTACATCTTAAAACATCAAGTATCATGTAGTATAAATGAGGTTTATTCTCCACAACACTGTAATGGCATGTTGTTGCCATGATGTCAATCTCTTGTTGTTTTCTGTTCAATCTGCAAGACTCTCACAATTACTAGTCCTTGCTGACCAATGTTTGGCCTAGGAGAGCTAGGGTCCTTCCACGTTATTATACAAATGTCAACAGTTCAAGCCTGAGATGGTAGTGTTAGTTCAATAATATAAATAAAATTAGATGCTTTCAAATCAAATCAAATCTTAGAAGGAGGAAATTCTACTGAATGATTAGAAGAGGAATTATCTGAATTATTTATTTCTGATTCTTCTCTGCTCCAGCTCTAGAATCCCACCATGTTTTTGGACCAGTTTTCTGCAGCCTCTTTAGGCATTTTCACCACAATAAAGTCAATAAAACCTCAGCATAAAAATCCCCAAGTCAAGGCCATTATCTTGTAATGAGAGCTCTCACAGCAGGAACATGTGCTGACCAGAAGCTCACCAGAGATTTCCAGTGTAGCCATGAGAGCCCTTTGGTCTGTTCTGCTCTGACAGTACAGTCTGTTCTGACAGTACAGCCTAAGGACTTTGCCTTTTAAATCCTCTTTGGAGCTACTCTGCCCTATTGTCAGTTCCATTCCTGTGGATCCATATCTACCAATTTCTTTCCTTTATACAAACAAGTACCCCTTCTCATAGAGTCTTTGTGATTTTCCTCATTTCTCTTTTCCCTCTTTATTATTTGAGGATATGATTAAATTACCCAGTTCATTGGCCTCATTTCTGGGGATGCATTGTTGAGACAATTTTTTTTTTTTTTTTTACATTAAGACAATTCTTAACACAGATATTTCCTCCATGTTCACACTATGGGCTCTGGACTGGAGTATTAATTTGCTTGAGAGCACGTTAGTCTTGTTTTAAAATCAAAATGCCTCTTCCATCAATAGCCTCTTCACCACATGTCAGATCTATAAGTGAGGTAGACAGTGTGATTTCCCTCAGCGAAACTCCTCATTGGAAATCTACAAGCACCATTTAACCTACCAATGACAGGTGCATTCATATATGCGATCTTACTTAATCCTTGTACGAACTCTCTAAATTAATTACATTCACTCTTGCATACAAATAATGAAACCTGAGCCCAGAGATATCAAAGAATTTACCAAGTTTACATAGCTAGTAACTAACAGAGCTGGGGTTCAAGCATAGGGCCCCTAAATCTAAGTTCACTACTCAATTTTCTTCAAATGCTTCCCACATTCTGTCAAAAATCAAGAGCAGAATAAGGATGCAAACGTGCACTTCCTACCTGTCTCTTCAAGCTTTGTGGCTTTAGGCAAACCATCACTCCTCATGGCTCAGCTTTTTCCATCCATAAAATTATTTGCTGGGCCGGCCGAGTGGCGCTTTGGTTAAGAGCTGGTTTGGGATGCCAGTGGCCCCAGTTCGGATCCCACATATGAGGCCAGTGACACTGCCCTCTACAGCTAACAACAGCTCCTGGGCTGTGCGAGCCCTGGTGTAGGCTGCAGCCCCTGCTGCAGTGGGCTGCCATAGGCCACAGTGAGTGGCTGGCAGCCAGCATGAGCAGCTGGCAACCAGCGTGAGCTGCCAATAGCCAGGGTGAGTGGCCGTCCAGAGGCCGGTGACCGATCTGCCTCACCCGGGAAGAGTGCAATAACGATACCAACATGGGCCAGTGAAGCAATGTCCTCCGCAACTAGACTGAAGAATAAAAGGACAGCAACTTGTCTGTTCCCCTTCCCTGATTCCCTAATGCTGTTCCCCTCTCCCAATTCCCCAATAAAATCTTAAAAAAAAAAAATTGTTTGCCATCTGATGGAGATATTTTTTAAACTAGTGAAATTATGCTAAGTGATAAACATGGAAATGAATTATGGTGCTTTATCCTAAAATGTGTCAGAATAAATCTAGTGAACATTAATCAATAAATCCAAAGGAAAATCTAATGTATGATACTTTTCCCTGGGAGCTGGTGTGGACTGAGAATAAATTTACAGTAGGCAGGAAATTATATACAGCCTCTAAAAGAAGATAATGTGATTAGTAGAAGCAAGTGGATCTGGTAGATATGGGTTAATTTCAAATATTTCAAAAATAAATTGTAAATTTATGATCTAATGACTATTACGGAGTATGTTATTGACAGAAGAAGAGCTTTTTTAAGAGGGAAAAGCATCTCATTCATGTTTTGATGACAATAGTAGGGGGAGGAGGCAGTGCAAGTGGTAAAATTTTGGGTCAAAACGGAAATAAATAATATCATCATTTTTCTGACCCCTCCCATGGGAAAACCTGGCAAACTTTGGAAAGGGAAGTGTGACAAAGAAAGAAACACAGTAGTAGTAGTTTAGAGTGGAAACACACCAAAATACACCTTGATGTCTAGTCATGCAACAGTTCAACATACATTTCTAAATGATGGCTCCTGGGTGTTTAGGTGCCCTAACATGAGCTTACAGGGTTAGGTGTGATCCTTTTAAAAGAGAATAGAAACAACTAGAGACCAGATACATCACAAAATGGTTTACTTATCCAGGTAAATGGCACCTTTACATACCTGGGAATTTCTGGTATTTGCTCTAGAGGTCCGTGTCCTGTTATCCCTGTGCTCTTTGGAATGTTGGACGACCAAGTATATAACATTAATATACTGCAAAATTATTCAGCAGATTCTGTGAGCAACTTAGATAAATAGCTTCTCTATATCTCCTATGAAATGTTCACTGCCTTTTCTCTGTTGCACTGAAATGGAAAAAAGTAGGTACAGCAAGGAGAATAAGGAAGAAAGAATTTAAAATAATCATAATCTAAAAGCTTAACCATCGACCTAATTGAAATGCTACCGCCAATCATATAATTGGATGCCTTGCTCACATATTTTTCTATGAAGACTTAACGTATTAAGGATATTGTCATTATACACAGTAAATATTGGGTTGTCCGAAAAGTCATGATGCATTTTTGCAATGAAAGACATAGAAAAAACTACGTCATGACTTTTCCAACAACCCAATATGTCCAATGATGTTTAGGCTATTCAGGTGGCACAGATGAAGGCGCTTGGACTTTGGGATTTGACGATGTAAGAAATGGATCCATGTGTTGGCTCTGAGACATTTGTGTAGTTGGCTACGACTGAGTTATTGACTTAACCTCTCATCTGAAAGGAAGTAATTATACACACCTCACAGAGTTTGGGGATGTAACTGGGATCTCTGCATCTTGGAATACGTGAAGCCCTGCTAACTCTTAATTTCTATTGTCATTGATAAAATATAAAATGGGAGTTTTCAAAACAACCAAATGAAAATTAGAAGGTGATATAAAAATTAATGTGAGACGTTTGATGATAAAGTCTATAAAAATCCCCTGTAATTTTTACATACTTCTGCAATGTATTAGTTTAAAAACAGGCATGTACTTCCTTGACATGAAGACTGGCTAACATTAATTTATATCTTGTATTGTACTTTAATCTCCCTACTGTTATTTATTGCATATATAACTTTATGCACTTTTAGTACCTAAAATCACACATCTAGTAATCTTCTTACCTTGCCTAGGGTTGTGTTTTATAGAAATGTCTCCAGTAGATTTGAGCACATACCTGCCCTGTCTAGGATACAAATAGCATCTAAAAATGAGCTTTTCAGAGCCATGATTGTGTTTCACTGATTACAGCAACTTTTTCTATTGTAGGAAAGGAAAATTCATGCCTCAAAGCAAAAGAATCAAGGCCAGACACAGAATCAGAGGGTACAAAGTTAAAACATTACAAGAGGGCCTCCTTTTTGCTCATCCCAAGGAACCTGATTTTTCAGAGCAACAAAGGAGAAATCAACTTGACAGGATAAAAAGCCCTATTTAAGCTTTCCCTTTGGATTTTACAGGAGCTTTACCCAAAATGTGTTTAAATACAAAATATTTCACCAAGTTCCTCAAGAGTGGGAAAAAATAGGGGAGGGTTCTGGTTTTCCAATAAGACCCCAAACTCTAATTATTCTCAGAGGTTAACAACTATTAGCATGTTTAAGGCTCTGCAAAATCCTACAATAAAGAAAATCATTTACTTTTATTCTGCACTTTTATTTCCTAAGTGCATTTGACCACAGAATGGCTTTATTACTTAACATTTACCATGACCACATTTTGGGGATCTCTGCATTCCTGAAAGATCATACATGAAACATGAAAAAGAAACAGAATGACCTCAGAAGTAAGCATGTCAGAAGTACAGAATTTGATAGACAGAGCTGCAAGGATCTAAGACCACACAGACTCAGATTTAAGATGTTCCAATTTCGGAGTTTTTCTAAACAAAATCTCTCTAGACATAAAAAGAATTCCATCAAGGGGAAACACATGCACTCATGCACACATGTACGTAAGCAATCTGGATTAGAAATTGCAAGCAAAATGATCCCTAATAACTGTCCCTTCAGGTACTGGCAGATAAGGCTGTGCCAGTACCTATGAAGCCTTTTAAAAAGATGACATACTGAGTCCACTTCACGTTCAGTCACTGATGTCTCACTGACTTACATAGAGTAGGTACAGAATAGCAATATTTATTTCTCTCTGTGCCATTGTCCAGTCCAACAAGTAATTGAAAATGCACATTGTGTTAAGTACACGAGTGCATGTTTAGCTACCTACCCAACTACTTTTCTCTCTTCACTCCTGAGACAGCTTGATACTTTCTTATAGTCTGAATCTATTTCCTTAAAGAGGAAGGTTTAAAGAAGATCCTTTTCAATACTAAGAGTACTCAATTTTGAGTAAAATGTGCTGGTGCTGCTGCCCAGACAAAACTAATGTCCAGCTCTCTCAACTGGAATAATATTTATCTTATTCCTTAAAATCTTAAAATGAATCCCCACCTTAGATCATCGTTATTTTTACTGGATATCGATTCTGCCCTTCGGCCTGACTCTTGTTCCTGTGGGCAGATATAGGCTGGTATCTCTACAGCTTCAGCATTATGGAGGCTTATCAGAACTGCAATGAAAGCTTAGGTTCTAGAACTGGGCATAGTGTCAGAGCAGGCCCAGCAACCACAAGCCTGATTTGATTCTTATCCACTGAAATGCTAAGCTAGAGTTTCTTAAAACACAACACAGAGAGACGTAGTCTTAGTTTTGTTTGAAGCTAAGCCCACAGATGGGAATATTCGGGTGTCTGTGGAGGGAAAGGGTTCAAAAGCAAGGGGTCCATAAATCTCTGCCTTTCTCCTTCTCCATATGCTACTAACCTGAAAACTTTTGCCCCTGCCTACAATTGTAAATCCAGGTGTACAGCAACAAAGTGGAGTGGAAAAATAAGTAGATGAATCATATGATCCAAGTTATTTAAACTACCAGATAATAATGGCCACAAAATGGAGGAACAAAGATGTCAGGATTTTGTCTTGAGTGATCTTGGATTTCTATTACAGATTCCCTCCCCCACCCCCAGGCATCTTTTCAGATCAGCAATTCCCCTACTACTGCCGTCTACTTCATCAACCATCAGCATTAATCAGTCAATTGTATCTGTAGCTTGTTGTACTAGTTCTGCATGAGGTTACTTCAAAGGCATAATTCCTAACCAAGAGATTTATTGTAAGGCCCCAAATCTCCAACAAAATAAAATGGAGTGTCTCTGTATGGCTATTTGGCATGCTGCCCTTGAATTGAGGCCTTGGTTTATGCGTCTGTGCTTATTTTTGTGTCAGAATTTGTAAGGATCTACAACCCAATTTCTGTTACTATCTATATTTCACATCAGTCTATCAATAGTTTTAAATTATTTTGTCATCTCATACTCATTACATTTTACAATATGTCTATAGAAGTTCTTTGGAATATTCTCATTTTGTCTTTTGGAGAATGTCATGGCAAAATTCTACTCTTAAAATCTCATAAATTTATTTATAACAGAAGTAAGAAATTTTTGATTTTTTAAATGTATCTGATCAGGATCCTTGACTAGATAAATTAGAGGACTAAAAGGAGACTAGAAACAGTAGGGCTGGTCTTCAATCTGCCAGTTTTTATCTGCTCTCACTGAATATTATATGATAAAGGTAACACCTTGGTTCCTTCCTGTGAACAAGTTATGTTGAAAATGCTGCCAAAAACAGATAATGTTCCAAAGGAGACCAAAATTTATGTGAAAATTTTAACCTACTTATAGTTTTAGTTCTTCACAGTTAGTTTGTTCAGGAGCCATAACTTCATTATCTTTTCAGTAAAGTCCTGTTTGGGTCAGGCAGCTCTTAGCCCCAGTTTGGAAAGCTAGAATTCCAATTCCTTTCTTTTCTGATAATCACAGGCACTTCCATGGTTCTTTAGAAGTAAGAGTCATGACCCTGAACCCCAGACCAATGACCAGGGAGCCAAATAACCAGCAGATACCTTGTGTTTGTGTTTGTCTGCTGTCTGGTTCCAAACATCCTTAATATCATGTTCTACACACTACCAAGCAAAATAGTTTCAAACTCGCCTTCTTAACCATCACCCATGTGCTACTGACTTCTGGTCTCTCAGATGCAGACAGGATGGTTTCCTCCTCCTGTGGGTGGGGCTTAGTTGGTCACCTGATTTGGCTCTTATGCATAATCTCTAGATTCTGACCATGCTTCCTTTAACCCAACATTTTGCTTAAAACAAAACAACAACAACAACAACAAAAAAAAAACAGAACAAACCTTAGTTATAATGAGAAATAAGTAGCAAAGACAAATATATATATTTGAGGTTGAAGAGACTTCTTGGGCTTTGTAACTTTGGAAAAATATAAAAAGATTGAAATGACCCACTGTTCATTATTTTATGCATCCAATATAGATGTATTAAATACTCATATCATGCCAGTCAGTGTTTCAGGCACTAAAGATACACTGGTGAATAAGACAGGCAAACTCTCTACTTCATGATGCTTACAGGCTAGTTTAAATCTACCACATGCCTCCTATTCAGTAAAGCTGGGTCAGCTGGGGTAAGTCACTTAATTGCTTAAGTGCTCATTTCCTTTTCTGATCTTGCAAAATGAAGAGGTTAAATTAGGTTTTACCAGAGATTTTCTTCAGCATAATGTTCTAAGAAAATTTACTCTCTAACAGGCTGAGTAAAATATCTAAGCTGTAGGTCTTTTCACATGTATCTTGTCAGTTAGCCAAATGCAGTCTTGGTTGGTTCTAATTAAACAATCAGTCCTCCCTCAAACATGGATATAAAAGAAGTTTCTTTGGTACCAACAAGTAAATCATAGAGCTGGTAAACCAAAGGAAAGAATAGTCTTATATGTATCTATATAAGAATTTTAGCAAGTTAAATAAGAACTTTATGTAAGAGCTTTAACAAGTTACCTTTATGTAAGTCATGAAATTAAGAGCTAAGCAGTTACTGATTCCAATTTCATGCCATTTTTCTATATTTTAGCAGCTGAGAATCGCATTTTGAAAGCAGATCCATTCTTCCCATCATTTCTCACATTGTATGATTGGGTTTTCATCTGTATGAATGGTCCTACACAATGCTGGGCCCTTCAAAGATACATTCTTAAAATCTACTTTCACAGAGACTCTTATGAGTGTACCTGTCCCTACTTGATGCATAACAGCTAAGCATTTATTTTCTATAATCTAGCAAACAAGAAGCTACTGCTAAATATCCACAGTGTTAAAAATAGAAACTTAACAATCAGTATAATTGCTAACCTTACAGAAATAGATAATCTAGAGTAGGTCTCTGGATATGGAAAATTGAGGACAACTGCAAATGGCAAAGCTTAAAGAAATTGAAGAGGGGGCCAAAAAAAAAAAAGATAAATGCATACAGCCCAGACAGTTCCCTGTCCACTGGGAACACCATTTATATTTCCCCCCCGCCAAAAAAATATAGATATCAGTGCTTTCCTAATCTGCACTAGGCCCTGGAAAACCAGTTATGTTTATATCAGAACACAGAGAGGGAGGTTGACAAGTAATGAGTCAGTATACTATGATCTGACTAGAGCCTTGCATGCTTCATAGATTGCAGTAGATACTCAATGAATACCTGGTGAAAGGGCATGTGAATCTGAGGAGGAGCTTCAGTGCCATAGAGAAGGCAGCTTAGCTTTTAAAAGGGTGGGTCTAAAGTACCCAGCTGGAACTGGGCAATAGACAGCTGGATTTGTAGTGGAGTACAGGAGAGATCTGACCTGGAGATATAATTAATAAATATTCAGAAGTCATCTCCTCAGAGCAATTGAAGACACTCCTAACACTTAATCTCTTATTATGATAATTGCACTGAAAGTCTAGGGGTTTGACCGTAAGATAGATGGATGCTTAAAAGGAAACAGACAACAGGCTAGGTTCTAGAGAGACTAAGTGGAATCATTAGGCCAGAGAATGACATGAATGCACTTAAGTAAATTGAGGTGGATGTTAAAAACTCTAGATAATGAAGAGGATAGGCAGAAGAGGTGATAGAATTCCAAATGCAACAAAGCTGACAATCTTTTAAAAAACTTTTGTCTAGGCATCCTACAGATATAACCATCTTCACAAATATAACCGTCTAAGACTTTCACAATGTTGAGACAGGATTAAAAAGGAAGCAAAAGCCTAATTTGATTCTTTATGGACTCTTACACAAATTCTATTAAAATGTTGCCAGACCTATTAAATTACCATTTTAATTATTACTATTTGTGTTATTATCCATTTAAAGGCCTGTATCCCAGAGACTAAAAGCTTCATGAAGTCAGGAAAGATGTCTGTTATACACCCACCTAGGGCTAGCCTAGTGTATGGAGTACGGTAGCACACAATAAGGACTTGTTTTAATGAATGAATGAATGACTCAGTTTCTTACTGAATTTGGAGTAAATGAATGTGAACCAATGTACTATATGATTTCATACCAAATCCTAGGTATCTGAAGGCCTTGGGACTCTGTCGTTCTAAGTTTGAATTTGGATCTATCCTATTGAAGATATTTTCAAAAATTAAAAATGTTAACAAGTCGGTATTTTACATCTTTCTATTTTAAAAGTAATTTTCCTGTTCTATCTGACTTGTGATCTTAGAAATATTTTTAATGATGATATACAAAAGGCAAAATGTGACATAATTAATGGTTAATTATTTCTATGCCCACTTTTGAAATTCTATTTATGGTTTAATTTCATTTGACTAGTGTTCTTCCTTGCTTTGCCATAGCAATGCCTTATGTTAATACAGAACATATTGACCCACAGGACCCACAGTTAGAAATGGAATACATACTTAAGAATCACATTAAATACTCTTTTTCACTTCTCAATGTAAGTCACTTGACAGCAAATTTTAAAAGCTCCAATCTACCCAGGCCATCTGTGTTATATACCGTAGTCTCACCTGAGAACCTTTGGGTTTTCAATTTCATCCCTCTAGTGGCTAGTGGTGGAAAGAAAACCTGTTTTGTTTGTTTTTCTACTGCATGCTTGTGTATCATGGTCCTTGTAGGTAGGATCCTTTTTCTTTTCCTGACCAATTTAGTTTAGGTGTAATGTGATATCTACCTAATGGAAACCTTCCATGTATTTTTAAAGATCTCGGGGTATTTCTAATGCCAAATATATACAAACATAAGAAAAATTACAGCAAAATAGATTTCTGCCTCTGCTTTCTCTAGCTACCTTATTGATTCCCTTGTACTATATTTCTTACTTCCTAGCATTTATTTCTGTACCCTCTAGGGTAGATTAAGGTTAGCTGTAAATTATTTGTCATTAGCCCCAATGAGAAGTGAACTTTATTTCCCCTCTGTTTGAATCCAGCTGGCCCTGTAACTGCTGAACAACAGAGTGATGAAAGTGAGACTGTGCCAGTTCTAATCCTGTCTTTTAAAAGGCTGGCTGATTCTGCTTCCTCTCTCTTGGAATGCTCACTTCAGGGACACTTCATCTCAGCAGCCAGTTATTGTATTATGAGACACTCAACACCCACAGAAGGCCATGTGTAAATACTCCAGTTGAGAGCCCCAGGTGAGCACCCATTTAAGAGCCAATATTAACATCTAGTCACATGAGTAAGAAATCTTGGACAATGTATTCAATAGACTCCTCAGTTGACTGCATTCTCAGTCAATCTCATGCAGAGCAGAGGAACCATCCTGCTGAGCCCAGGCAAGCCACAGAATTATAAGAAATAATAAAATGGTAGTTGTTTTTAGTCACTGAATTTTGAGGTGGTATGCAGCAAAAGATAACTGAGATACTATTTTCAATGAAAGACTGTCTTTCTTTCTCTTCCTGTTTTTAGTTGCAGCTTTGAAATTTCCCCTCCATGATTCTTTTTCTAGCCCCATATACTGAATCTTTTTAACTCCAACCAAGCAGAGAGCTCCAGGGAAAAGGCTATCTGTCATTTTTGTCCAAGATGCTAAATTTCTAAGTTGATATTTTCATAACAAATAAGGTCAGTAAATAACCAAAACTATTTCTTCTATATTTTTTAATCTATCAAGAATAAGGTTTAATAGCGCCATGATTCCAGTTGTAACTGTAGTTAGAGTTTCATTATCAATTTCTATACTTATGTGCATCCCCAGTGGTAAGAATCCTGCTTTGCAATTTAGCCTTTTTATCTAGAAAAGCTAGTTTTTTTTTAAAGGCCATTTTCTCAGTTTGTATATTTCTTGGTCTTCCTCCAACATTTGACAACTGCTTGATTCTTTTCTGGATCCTCTTGCTCCTGTTAACACCTAAATGCAACCATCCCTCCAAGTTCCTATCTGAATACCTCTTGCTCTAAACTTATATCAGTTATCAATCAAATTGAACCTGTTATTTCCTCTTGAATCAGTCATGTCTTTGTCCAAATTTACATTCTGGTTCATGCCCTTCTTTCTGTTAGAAACAGACCTCTGACCTGTCCTCTGTCAACTTCTTTAAATAAATAAAGCTCAGTGATGTAAACCCACAGAGGGACCCAATGATAAGCCTCAACAAGTATCTGTCTTTTATTTTTATCCAGATTTCCTTTAATCACCTTAGTCCTGTATTCCTCAGTCACTTCTTCAATTCCCTTTTTTTTTTTTCCCTTTGTACTATGACCCTCATCGTTGTAGTATGACCCTAGCCCTTAGGTTGAAAAACCAGTTGGAACATGCTATCTCAAAACTCGCATTGCATGCTGTCCAGCTCCTCATGCTCCATTTGCTCCCATCTCACCTTGTACTTCATGGACCAGCTCACTATCCAGCAGACAGGCCCATGCCTGGGCTGCACTGACTGCTCAGCTCCTCGTCAAGGCCCCACTCAAGTCATTCCTTTTCTGTGAGGACTTCCTTGTTACCAATATTAAATTTGAACTCCCTTTGTTTGACTTCCCATAGCTCTGTGTTTGTATTTTGCAGAACTTATCAATATTTGCCTTGTATAAAAGGAGCTTATGAAGATGACTCATTTCCTTACCAATTTCTAACCTGCTAAAGGGCAGGCTCTGTACCTTTGAGGACCTTATAATAAACACTCACATTTTCTTAGTCTTTATTATTTAGTCACATTATATATTTTATTTTTATTTACACTATGATTATCACTAACCGATCTGTAAAAACATTGCACAAAAATCATAGTTTAGGCATTATTCTCAAATCATCTTCATTAAGAAATTAGATTATAGGAACATTTTATACATAGAAATAACAGAAAATTATTTCTTTATATCATATCACCATGAAAGATTTTATCAGATGAGAAAGTAGACTGATTCCCTGAAAGTTAATGGTGTGATCCAAGTCTTCCTGCTGAATTCATTTTTTGTCCACTTGAATTATTCTCTTAAGACATTTTTCCATTTAATACAGAGAAGCTATTGCTTTCTCCATCTTGTCTTCCTAACCTATGTCACTTTTAAACCTTCATGAAAGCTTTTGAGGTCACGGCTAATCAGACCAATCATCTTTATAAAAATAACATTGCTTCATCATGCCATTTTATCTTTAAAGCCATTTATTTCATTTATTTGGCATAACCCCAATTCTTTACTTAAGCCATTTCTGTTGACATGAAGGCAAAAGTATTTTTTTAAAAAACCTACACTATTTAAAAAATATACTCTTTTAAATAATTGGCCAAGAATGCAGAACTTTAGGTGAAAAATCAAGGAGTAAGATGTTAAGGGAACTATAGCATATGCATCATTTGATTACTCAAAGTACCTAGCCCAAAGCTAGGGAGAATGAAGAACTCAGCAAATGTTTCATATTTTGATTACATGAGAAAGGTCCAGTAAGGTGCAATGATGAGGACATCCATTTTGGTTGGAGATGACGAATGTAAGAAGCTGTGAGAATTTCAGGTACACATGTTGACATAGCAGTTGGTTTTTAATGCTTCATAATGGGAAAGAAGTCTGGGCTAAACATACCATCCTAAAAGTTATCAACAAGCAAATGAAGTTTAAAGACTGTGAGTGGGTAAAATACCCAGGGAAAGCCTATAGCATGAGAAAGGAAGTGCTGGTGGAAATAACCTTATTTAGTACATGTCTGAATGCTTTAATAGGGATAGAAAATGTAACTGTCTGAAAGTGGAACAGAATATGCATATGATTCACCCAAGACCAAAGAGGTAATATATACATAGAGATCAATTACACGCTTACCAGTGTCTTCCTAGCTACCAATAGAAACAGTCCGTGGTTTATCTACACAAACAAGAATGAGCCTAGCTAGAAGGGAAGGAGTAAAGGGGTGAGTTTGGGGTATTTGTTGAATGAATGAATGAATGAATGAGAAAGTGTTAATTTTGTTTCTTAAATCCAGAGGCCTACATGAGCAAGCCTATTTGTCAAAACTTTCTTCTTTCTCCCTGGCCACTTCTGAGACAGCCTCTGGACCATTGAACAGAGAATCAATCCCCTGTTTTCTCTACTTGTTTTCTAGCCTATCCAGAAACTAAGCAGTTTGCCAAGGTTCTAAGAGATACAACAAGATCAATATTCCATTCAAATGCATCTACTCCATTTCTTATCACACTCTCTGTTCTGAATCCCTGCCATGCCGAGCATGACTATGCTCATAATGAGAAGGATCCTTTCAACCATCTTTTTTTCTTCTTCTTTTTTTTTGAGGGCAGTGTCACTGGCCCTCATATGTGGGACCGAACTGGGGCCACTGGCTTCCCAAGCCAGCGCTTAACTCCTTTTAACCATCTTACCTTGCTTTCCCTTCTCTGAACTCAACTCTGGCCCTTCTGTTTCTAAAGAATAAAAGGTATTGTCAATGGTATGATTTCTTTCTTTTTTATAGCTGCGTAATACCTCACTGTGTAAATGTACCACGGTTTCTTAATCCATTCATCTTCCGATGGGCATTTTGATTGTTTCCAAGTCTTGGCTATTGTAAATAGCACTGCAATGAACATAGGGGTGCATATATTTTTTCACACTTCATGGACAGTATGGAGGCCTGACCTGCACTCTACATCTGAAGCTGCCACTGAATAATATTATATGTCAACTATAATTTAACACATATATAGTCATGGGATATGGAGTATAGTGTGGGAATGGAGTCAATGGAATGGTAATAGATATGTATGATATCTGGGGTGGGGGGCAGGAGAAGGGGAAGGGGGGTTGTCACTTTGTAGGGGGTGAAAAGGATAACCATTGCATGGCTTTGTACACCTGAAACTAATTTAAAAAAAAAAAAGGTATTGCTAAAGCTGAAACTTGCAACCCCCTAGCCTGAAATGTGCCTTCCTCAGGTTTATACGCAATGTGCTGTTGTAATAAAAGTGAAAAATAATTGAAAATCCCTCCTTCAATCACTTCATTCCCAGAGATAAAATGTTTTAGAATCTACAGTTCTAAGATACATAATGGGGAGCTTGAGGGATGACTGGGATAGGAGTTTTGTGAAAGGAGAATGCCAATAAGTCTCTCATAAGAAGCTTTCTCCTGTCTATGAATGTTTTTATTTCTAGAGTACGTTTTTAAATTCCTATATCTCTGGTGCCAGATAAGGCCTATTGCAGGTACTGTTGGATGTCTAAGCAAGTTGATCCCCAGCCTCACCCTTCCTTAAAGGCAGACCTCTGTTTAGACATTTGCTCTCCCACAAGACTTGGTGTCATAGAACGTGTCAGTTTCCCCAGCCTCAAGAGTGTGAATCTTGATTAGTCCAAGCCAGTAGACTCATGGTAATTCTATTTTCCTTGCCAGTGATTGGCTTAGGACAAGTCATGGCCCCCAATTCTAGAGAATGAGACCAGAAGGGAAAGCTGGTAACTGAGCTACACTTTTTGAAAAAGCATTTTTGTTCGTAAAGAAAAACGGAGAAGAAAAATTATTGTTTCCTGGATATTGTTTGGTGAAGGTATGATTGTTGCAACTGTTGCACCTATCTTAAGACCATGAAAGTTGCGACAGAAAGGCAAAACGGAGCTCTTTAAGGGTAAGAATGACTGAGGGTATATAAATAATCTGCCCTATTTCAGACCTTCTTGTTATATGAGATCATAAATTTGCTTTATTTTTATGACTTTGAGTGAAGGTTTTTATTATTTGTAGCCATGATACAGGCTGCATGATACAGGGCCCTACTGAGTAGGGAGAAGTGAGGAGATAAAAGTTAAGGGGCAAACATTGGCTTCAGCCACCATGGGTGTGGGATGGGTAGAAAGGACACCATTTTGGGGCTTCTGTCTGGGTAAAAGAACCTGAAGAAATAGATCCAAGGAAGACGATAGGGACCCTCTGCGGTCTAGTTTCAACTAGTGTCACATTAAAAAAAAAAAAAAGTATTCTGATGAAAAAAGAATACAAATAAAAGTAATTGCAGTATTTCCTTCTCAAAAACACCCAAAGGTTTTGGGTGATGTTAATATGTACATCATTCATATCAATTTATAAAATAAAATAAAACCTATTCTCTATTTTTGTGACCTTACCATTGCCCATAAATGTCAGCCGCCCTCCCGAACCCCCTTCTCCCTCAATTTTAACTCCCAGTCTACTGCTGCTGACAGCCACACACTAAACTCCTGCCAGTGTCTGCTTCTGTCTTGTCTCCCCTCCCCTGTCTTTGACCTTCATTGTTCCTTCCTTAGACCAGGGACAGTATATTTTGTCAATTTTGAGGGCAAATTCATTGTCTGGCTTTCCCCAAGCCCATTGCTCTCTACTCTTGCCCTGATTCTGTACACAAAACCCCACGAACTTATATTGTAAAGTCAGACCTCTCTTAGGAGTCAGGAGCACAGGCTGTGAACACTCATGCTTTGTCTATTACTATTTTTTGTTCTCAAAAATTTCACAGCTCCAGCCTGGGAAAATCTAAGGACAAGTGACCTGATTTCTTCCACAGATAAGTTGCAAGGTGGTGGGAGTAGGAGGTGAGAGAAAGGCAGAGATGAAAGGGGAATATATAGTTGGAGAAAAACTAAAGAAATATATGAACCAATCAAAATAATGGAACTTGCCCAAATTTTGATTCTACCCCGTCCCAAAAATCATGCTCATATTTAGGACATTCATGAGGTAATTGGACATTAGAATACTGACTGGATATTTTGTAATACTAAGGAAATGTTGTTAACTTTATTTGTAATAACCGTATTGCAGTTATTTTTTTTTAGAGTTGTTAACTTTTAGAGATATTTACTAGAATATTTGCACATCCAATTATATGGTCAGGTAGTTGGTTCAAAACAATGTTGAAAGGGTAGAGATGGTCACAAATTGATCCTTATTGAAGCTGGGAAATTGGTATATAAAGGTTCATTACTTTCTGTGGTTAAATTTCTGTCTAATAACTGATCGATGATGGCCATGGCTATGATGGTAATAGAGGATAGATAGATAGATAGATAGATAGATAGATAGATAGATAGATATGAGTCAATAGATAAATACATTAAAGAGAGAGAGAGAGAACAAAAGAGAGAGAATAATATTTTACAGAATAGATGATAAATGAATATGAAAACACCACTGGTAGGTGACTTGCTGAGGGCTGCTTGCCTTGGCCCGAGAGGAATAATCCTGGAGACTCTGTGGTTCCCGTGAGCATGTGTCATGCAGGTCAGTGATCTACCGGCATAATACCTCTATTAGAATCTGTGTTTCAGGCCCACTACCTGTTTGCTATGATTCTCAAGGAAGCCATGGCCTTTCCAGATTTGCACAACACCCAACTACCCACTTCATATACCCACACAGAAAAAATTCCCTCACTCTAGCCTTTGTTGACACATCTGCTTGACAGGATGGGAAAGCCAACTTAAGTCATTAGATAAATATGTGGCAATGTTCTCTTAGCCATTTATACCACCAGCCATGTGTAAAAGGAGTTTTTAAATCCACCGTTTCTATCTTCCAAAATGTGTATATTCACGTTATCATCTCTTCTCCAAATGTAGTATGGTTTGCTTGAAAAGGAGGCCAGAGGCCAAATTATATTTAAACATCTCATTTGAAGTTACCTCAGAAGATGTAAAATTATTATTCATTCATTATGGCTTTTTATATAAAGGACTGTAAGTTCAGATTCTAATATCTCCAAAATATTTATTCAGTTTTGTTCATCTCAATTTGTTAACTTAATTTCTAATGACTCTGATGAAATTCTTTTTCAGAACTCTTTTTTTTTTAAAGATTTTTTTAAATTGGGGAATTGGGGAAGGGGAACAGACAAGTTGTTGTCCTTTTTGTTCTTCAGTCTAGTTGTGGAGGACATCGCTTCACTGGCCCATGTTGGTATTGTGATCATCACTCACTTCCTGCCTGAGGCAGTCAGTCGCTGGTCATTGGATGGCTGCTCACAGCAGCTAACGGTGGCTGCCGGCCACTGATGGTAGCTCATGGCAGCCCACTGCAGCAGGTGCTGCAGCTATGCCGTGGCCGGTGACTCATAGCAGCCCAGCTCCAGTTTGAGCTGTTGTTCACCATCTTAGCTGTAGAGGGCAGTGTCACTGGCCCTCATCTTCATGTGGGATCCAATCCAGGGCCCTCCTGCTCAGAGCTGGCATGCCAAGCCAACTCCTAACCAACATGCCACTTGGCCGGTCCTCATAACTCATTTTTTATTCATACAATACAATGCCAGTTTTAAATTATGGATCTGATTGTGGACATTAATTATTAAACAAATAATTCAAACAAAACAAGGAAACAGTGTTTCCTTGTAACTTGGAGTTCTCTTTGTATACATTTATTCACCTAAAAAAAATTAATTCCTACTTAGTTATTTAGCTTTGTAATTCTTCAGGGCACATCAGAAGTACAGTCTGCAGTTTAGCATGTTCAAGATTAGGAAGTTTATTGTCTCAAATCCTATAACATAAATGGATTCCTGGATAAGATTGACATATAATATAGTTGGGGGGAAGTGTAACAGGGATAAAAGAGCAGAGAGATCTTATATAAAGGGCATTTGTCTTTTTTTTTCTTTGTCTAATATATGACTTCCCTTCTATGTTTCGGACATTCTCTGAACATGAGTGTTAGTAGTAAACAGAATCTATCATTTACTAAAAGGTCAAAAAAAACAAGTTCATTGTTTCCTTTCTATATTTCTCTAAAGGTTTTTTTTTAATTTATTTTTATTAGTTTCAGGTGTACAACACAATGCCATAGTTATACTTTTTACCCCTCAAAGTGACAACCACCCTCCCCCAGTTCGCCACCCCACTCCCCTCCCATATCATACATATCTATCACAACTTCCCTGACTCCCCTCCACAGTATACTCCACATCCCGTGACCATCCACATATTCAGTTACAGTTGGCATACCATACTATACAACATCAGTTTCAGGTGTACAGTGCAGTGATCAAGCCTCTACTCCATCCATGAAGTGGTCTCCCTAACAAGACATGTGACTATCTGATACGCCACAAAATTTTTACAACATTATTATATTTCCTGAACTGTGTTTCATATCCCTGTGGCAATATTGTAGTTGTCTATTTATGCTGTCTAATCCCTTCCCCTTCCCCCCATCCTCATCCCCCTCCCAACTAGCCACCCTCAGTTTTTCCTCTACATCTATGAGTCTGTTTACTTTGATCGTTCACTCAGCTCTTCAGACTCCACACACAAGTGAGATCACATGGTACCTGTCCTTCTCCGACTGACTTATTTCACACAACATAATAGTCTCTTCACAACATTATCAATTACATTCCCAGAACTGCCCCCATATCCCTGCGGCAACATTGTAGTCCCACCTACACTGTCCACAACCTTCCCCCTCTTCCTCTTCCCCACTCCCCCCCAGCCAACAACCATCAGTTTTTCCTTTATATCAACTTTTTCTGTGTTGATTTTCAGTCTAAAGAGTCTGTCCATTGGTGACAATGGTGTTGACGTCCCCTACTATGATAGTGTTACTGTTGATCTCTGTCTTTATGTCTGTCAAAATCTGTTATATGTAATTAGGAGTTCCTATGTTGGGTGCATAGATGTTTATTAGGGTTATAGTGCCCTTCTTTGTCTTTTACTGTAGTCATTTTAAAGTCTGTTTTGTCCAAAATAAGTATTGGTACTCCAGCTTTTTTTTTTTCTCATTTCCATTTGCATGAAATATCTTATTCCATCTGTAAACAGCATATACATGTGTCCTATTTTCTTATCCACTCAGCCACTCTCTGTCTTTTGATTGCAGCATTTAGCCCATTCACATTTAAAATGATTATTGATAGGTGCATATGTATTGCCATTTTAGTATTTGTATTCCTGGTCTCCCTGGGTTAGCTTGTTTACCCCTTTCTTTTGTTTAAAAAAGCCCTTTTAACATTTCTTGCAATGCTGGCTTGGTGGTAATGAATTCCTTAAGCTTATTCTTTACTGAGAAGCTCTTTATTTCTCCTTCAATTTTAAGTGATAGCCGTGCTGGGTAGAGTACTATTGGTTGTAGGCCTTTATTTTGTGTCACTTTGAGTATCTCCTGCCACTCCCTTCTGGCCTGCAGAGTTTCTGTAGACAAGTCAGCTGTTAGTCTAACAGGAGTTCCTTTGTATGTAACCTGCTGTCTTTCTCTTGCAGCCTCTAGGATTCTGTCTCTGTCTTTAACCTTTGCCATTTTAACTATGATGTGTCTTGGCATGGACCTGTTTGGGTTCAGCTTGTTTGGAACCCTCTGCACTTCCTGGGCATGTATGTTGATTTCCTTGACCAGGGTAGGGAAGTTTTCAGTCATTATTTTTTCAAATACATTCTTGAACCCTTGCTTCTTCTCTTATCCTTCTGGTATTTCTATGAGTCTAAGGTGGTTGCATTTCACCTTGTCCCATAGGGCTCCTAAACTATTTTCATTGTATTTTTATTCTTTGGTCTTTTTGCTGTGCCAACTGGGTGATTTCTGCTATTTTATCTTCCAAATCGCTGATCCGCTCCTCTGCTTCATCTACTCTACTGGTGATTCCTTCGAGTGTGTTCTTCATTTCAGTTATTGTATTCTTTAGTTCTAACAGGTTGTTTTTCATGGTTTCCCTATCCTTCTTTATGTTCTCGCTAAGTTCCTTAAACATTCTTATCATCAGTGTTCTAAACTCTGTCTCTGAAAGGTTGGCTCCCTCTGTTTCATTTGGTTCCATTTCTAGAGGTTTCTTCTGATCTTTTACTTGTGACATGTTTCTTTGTTTCCCCATTCTGGCTGTCGTTCTGGATTGCTTTGATGTATTAGATAGATCACCAGGAGAGCCCTGGCTGGATCATGCAGGCACACAGCTCACGGCCCAACACTCCCAGGAAAACTCCCAGTCTCAGCCTGTCCCAATCAGCCGCTCGCAGATCAGGCCGAGCAGCCCGACAACCAATCACCAGCCTGGCAACTCTGCAAGTGCAGTGCGGAGAGAGGGGACACGAGGCGGCTTGCACACTCCCACGTCTCAGTGAGCAGCCTGTTGGATCCGGAGCATGCCCAGCAGGCATTTCCCTGGCAACGCAGTATAAGCTGGGTGGAGGGTGGGGATCCAAGGCTGCAGGCACGCGCGAACGCACACACGCACTTCTGCGCCAATTCCACCAGACCAATGAGGTCTTGGACCTGATCCTCCGTGGGTGAGCCAAGCCCGACAAAATGGTGCCCTCCCTACACCACTCGCATGCAGGCTCCGCACCACGGGAACAACAATGCATAAACCTCCAGACTTTGCACCAAAGGCGCTCAGTTCAGTCCGTCCCCGCAGGCTGCCGGCTCACACAGCCACTCCCTCCACCAGGAACCAGGTAAATGCTCACCGGCGAGCAAGCCCGGGCGCCGGCCCCACTGATTCTCCAGCCTCTCCTACCCTCACCAAGCTGAGCAAAGAGAGTCCTCACTAATTTACTGCCGGCTATCTTAGAACTCCTCTTCCCGGCAAAGGAACTCTGGGCTGGTGAGCTCAGTGTGCGGCCGGAGGGTCTCTCCCCCAACCAGACAAGCTTCCCACAGCTGGGGCTTCCCCCACGGGGCTCGCCCTCTCTCGTCTCCGCCCGTCCTACCAGACTCGACACGGCCTCCTCTTTAAGTTCTTCGTTTAGTGGTTCTGTTCCTCCAGTGTTCCGGGGACCTCCAGGGTTGAATGCTGTATAATTTGTTTGTAATTTTGGTGTGATCCTGGGAGGCAGTTAGCACAGCGTCTGTCTATTGCGCCATTTTACCAGAAGTCTCTCTAAAGGTTTTTATTCAAATATAGCTAACATACAATATTATATTTGTTTCAGGTGTATATCATAGCTATTCAACATTTATATACTTAAAGAAGTGGTCACTATGATAAATTTAGCAACCATCTGACACTGTATCACACTATCACAATATTATTGATATATTCCTTATGCTGTACATTATATCCCCATGACTTATATGTTTTATACCTAAATCTTTGAACCTCTTATTCCCTTCACCCTTTCTCTAGCCTTTTCTAATTTGTCAATTACAGTTGACATTCAATATTATTTTATATTAATTTCAGGTACACAGCATAGTGGTTACACATTTATATAATTTAAGAAGTGGTCCCTCTGACTAGCCTAGTACACACCTGACCCTATATGTAGTTATTACCATATTATTTCTCTCTCTGGCATACTCCACTCAGCACAGTACCTTCCAGGTCCATCCATGCTGCCACAGATGGCAAGAACCCATTCCCTTCCATGGCTGAGCAATATTCTATCATATACATGTACCACCTCCTCTTTATCCATTCTTCCATTGATGGACTCATGGGCTGCCTCCACATCTTGGCCATTGTAAACAATGCTGCAGTGAACATATGGATGCACATATCCCCTCAATATAGCATTTTGGATTTCTACAGATAAATACCGAAAAGTGGGATTACTGGGTCCTTCTTTGTCTCTTGTTATAGCCTTTATTTTAAAGTCTATTTTGTCTGATATACAAGGTTGGACAATTAATTTCATGAACTTGTTGCAATGATGTTGCTAACCTTTTTCAGTATCAGAGGGATTATTCATTATGAATTTGTACCAACTGGACAGTTAACCAAGCTTACTATTTGCAAGTGCTGAAAAGGCTGCATGAAAAAGTTAGATGACGCCAATAATTCATGGCTCTTGCTTCACAACAATGCACCAGCTCACATGGCACTGTCTGTGAGGGAGCTTTTAGCCAGTAAATAAATAACTGCATTGGAACACCCTCCCTACTCACCTGATCTGGCCCCCAATGACTTCTTTTTTTACCCAAAGATAAAGGAAATATTGAAAGGAAGACATTTGGATGACATTCAGGGCATTTAAGGTAATACAACAACAGCTCTGATGGCCATTCTAGAAAAAGAGTTCCAAAATTGCTTTGAAGGGTGAACTAAGTGCAGGCATCGGTGCAAAGCTTCCCAAAGGGAGTACTTCTAAGGAGACCATAGTGATATTCAGCAGTGAGGTATGTAGCACACTTTTTCTAGGGTGAGTTTGTGAACTTGTTAGACTTCGTGCATATTGCTACCCCAGATTTTTTTTTCCATTTCCATTTTATGGAATAACTTTTTATGTCCTTTACTTTCAGTCTGTCTGTATCTTTTAATCTGAAATGAATGTCGTATAGGCAGCATATGTAAGAGTTTTGTTTTGTTATCTGTTGAGCCATCATATGTTTTTGATTAGAGAATTTAATCAATTTACATTTAAAGTAATTGCTCATAGATATGTAGTTATTGCCATTTTATGATTCATCTTTTTTATCTTTTTTTTTCTCATCTTTATGCAGTCTGTCTCACAGTCCTTGTAATACTGGTTTGGTGGGAATGAACTCCTTTAGCTTTTTCTTGTTTCGGAAGCCCTTTATCTGTCCTTCAGTTTTAAATGATAGTCTTGCTGGGTACAGTAGTATTGGTTTTAGACCCTTGCTTTTCATCACTTTGAATATTTCCTGCCATCCCCTTCTGAACTGCAGTTTCTGATGAGAAATCAGCTGACAATCTTATAGGAGCTCCCTTATAAGTTACTAGATACTAGTTGTTTCTCTTGCAGCCTTTAGAATTTTCTCTTGGTCTTTAATCTTTGGCACTTTAATTATGATGTGTCTTTTTGGGGGCCTCGTTGGGTTCATCTTGTTTGGGACTCTCTGTGCTTCCTGTTCTTGTATGTCTATATTCTTCACCAGGTAAGGAAAGTTTTCAGTCATTATTTCTCCAAATAGGTTTTCAATTTTTGCTCTCTCTATTCTCCATCTGGTATTCCTATGATGCAACTGTTGGTACTCTTGATGTTGTCCCATAGGTCTCTTAAACTATCCTCATTTTTGGCGGGGAGGATTGTTTTTTCTTTTTACTGTTCTGATTGGGTGTGTTATGCTACCTTGTCTACCAAATCATTGATTTAATCCTCATTTCATCTAGTCTGCTGGTGATTTCTTCTACTGCATTCTTCATTTCAGTTATTATATTCTTCCTTTCTGAGTGGTTCTTTTTTTGTGTGTGTGGTATCTATGTCCTTTTTTTATGCTTGCTATCTTTTTGTTGAAGTTCTCACTAAGTTCCTTGAGTATCCTTATAACCAGTGTTTGGAACTCTGTCTCTAGTAGGTTGCTTGCCTCCATTTTGTGTAGTTCTTTTTCTGGAATTTTGTCCTGTTTTTTGTTTGTTTGTTTGTTTGTTTTTGTTTTCGTTTTTTTTGTGGATGTATTTCTTTGTTTCCTCATTTTGTGTTTGTTTCTGTGTATTAGGTAGATCTGCTATGTCTTCCAGTCTTGCCAGGTTGCCTTATATAGTTGCTGCCCCATGGGGCCCAGTGGCACAGTCTTCTTGGTCACCTGAGCCAGGTGTTCCAGGAGTGTCCCTTGTGTGGGTGTGTGTGCCCTCCTGTTATTGTTAAGCCTTGATTGCTATTGACACATCAGGTTTGAATTGATGGGATTGACCCTCAGGCTGACTGGCTGTGGGGTTTGGCCACATCTACATGTTATGGGCTGCTGTGAGTGCAGACTTACCCCAGGGAGTAGGACTTAACCCTGTGGGCTCTGTTGCCTGTTGAGACCACCTTTCGGATGTGCCACTCATAGGGCTAATTGGGCAGTGTTCTGCTTGTGATCTGAAGGCAACCTCCAAGTATGTTGGTTCTGAGGCTTCTTGGGAGGGCCTCTGTTGTAGGCCCTGGTCACCCATTGCCTGTGACTGGCTGCGGACTACCTGGTGGGAGCTACAAAAAGTAATCCATGCTTGGTCACTGCCTATGCTAAACCTGAAGGCACATGGGAGAGACCACACTGCAAACTGCAAACAGCTTCCACCAGTACTGGGTCTGTGCCAGTAGCTCCACAAAAAGCTAGGATGCTCCAATCCGAGGACTGCTGCCAGCTTGTGGCTCTTGTAAGCTTTAGCTGCTGATAAAACCTGTAGTACAGAGTTGGGTGTGGCAGGGGGCTTAGTGAGTCACCATGCTGGAGTGAGTGGAGCTCACCAGACCAATTCAGAATCAGATTTGGCCATTGGCATGCGAGGAGTGCTGAACACAGGAAAGATGGTGCTTGCCTGCCAGCTGCACCCAAGAAGGACCCTTCACATGGAAAATAGTGACTGTCTTCTAGCCCTCACCTTGAAGCGACACACTTCAGTTTGCCCCCAGTATGCCTCCAACACTCCTGAGGCACTGTCCCTCCACCAGAGCCCAGAGTGAGTGCCTGCGAGTGGGTGAGTCTGTGCACGGACTCTTTAAGAGGATGTCTGGGCTTCCCGCAGCCTTTTATCTCCCTGGGATGCTCAAAATTCCTGTTTTTAATAGCCAGGTATTGTAGGGGCTCCTCTTCCCAGAACCAGTGCTCTGGGCTGAGGACCCTGGTGTGAGACTGGGATCCTTGCTCCTCCAGGAGCAACATCTGTGGTTGAAATATCCCCCCCGATATTCAACCACCACAGGGAGGTTTGGGGCCAGCCCATTTTGTGTCACTGCCACTTCTATCAGTCTCCACATGGCTTCTTCTTGGTATCCTTAGTTATAAAACTTCTATTCAGCCAGACTTCAGATGGTTCTCCATAGTGACTGATAATTTAGTTGTAATTTTGATGTGTTCATGGAATGATGCAAGCACAGTGTTTATTCCACCATCCTGGACCTGCCTCTAGATCTATTTTCCCTGATCATTGATACCTTTTTTTTTTTCTAAAGATTTTATTGGGGACTTGGGGGAGGGGAACAGCATTGGGGAATAGGGGAAGAGAAACAGACAAGTTGCGGTCCTTTTTTGTTCTTCAGTCTAGTTGTGGAGGACGTTGCTTCACTGGCCCATGTTAGTATTATCGTTGTGCTCTTCCCAGGTGAGGCAGATCAGTCGCCGGCCTCTGGATGGCCACTCACAGTGGCTCTTGGCAGCTCACGCTGGTGGCCGGCCGCTCACTGTAGCCTATGGCAGCCCACTGCAGCAGAGGCTGCAGCCCACACCATCCTCGCTGACTCATAGCAGCCCAGTTCCAGGTGGAGTTGTTGTTCACCTTAGCTATAGAGGGCAGTGTCACTGGCCCTCATATGTGGGATCCGAACTGGGGCCTCGCTGCTCAGAGCTGGTGTCCCAAGCCAGGTCCTAATCAACGTGCCACTTGGCCAGCCCTAGTGATACTTTTATTAGCTGCCCATTTCTTTTGCTCCTAGGGACAATTATGTTAACCATTTCCATAATTCTCTGAAAGTC